>CM061547.1:285672824-286256441 GCA_030864215.1 Capsicum pubescens | reverse complement strand
CGGTGAGCTATAGCCCATAGTTTTTGGGGTGGGCTCGGGTTTCGGGCGTTATTTTAATCTAAAATCGACCGGGCTACCCCAGGCAAGTTGGAGAGCGGCCTAGTGTAGGCCATTATGGTTTTCAAGGTGGTCAAATGGCAAAACGGCGCGAACGAGTCATTTTCAGGTCAATTCAGTGTGCTATAGCCTACGGTTTTTGGGGTGGGCCTAGGTTTCGGGCATGAATTTGGCCAAAAATCAATCGGGCTGACCAGGCAGGCTAGGGAGCGGCCTAGTGTGGGCCATTATGGTTTTTTGGGCTGTTTGGGTGGTCAAACGGGCAAAACGGCTTAAACGGACCATTTTGGGGCTAATTCGGTGTGCTATTGCCTACGATTTTTGGGGTCTGCCTGGGTCCGAGTGTGATTTTCGTTAAAATCGATCGGGCTTCCCCAGGCAGGCTGAGGAGCGACCTAGTGCGGGCTATTGTTGTTTTTATGGGCGGTTTGGGTGGTCAAACGGGTGAAACGACGCGAACGGGCCATTTTCGGGCCAAGTTGGTATGCTATAGCCCACGGTTTTCGGGTTGGGCCTGGGGACCGAATGTTATTTTGGCTGAAAATTGATTGGGCTACCCCAGGCAGGTTGAGGAGCGGCCTAGTGTGGGCCATTGTGGTTTTTTGGCAATTTGGATGGTCAAACGGGCGAAACGACACGAACGGGCCATTTTCGATCTAATTCGATGTACTATAAGCCCACGGTTTTTGGTGTGGGCCCGGGGTCCGGGCATGATTTTGGCCGAAAATCGATTGGGCTGCCCTAGGCAGGCTGGGGAGCGGCCTAGTGTGGGCCATTGTGATTTTTTGGGTGGTCAAACGGGTGAAACGACGTGAACGACCCATTTTCGAGCCAATTCGGTGTGTTATAGCCCACGGTTTTTGGGGTGGGCCCGAGGTTCGGGCCTAAGTTTGGTCGAAATCGACCGGGCTACCCCAAGCCCGATGGGGAGCAACCTAGTGTAAGCCATTGTGTCTTTTTGGGCGATTTGGGTGGTCAAATGGGTGAAATAGTGCAAACGGGGCATTTTCGGGCCAAATCGGAGTGCTATACCCCACAGTTTTGAGGGTGGGCCCAGGATTTAGGCGTGTTGTGGGCCAAAAATTGATCGGGGCGTGCTAGGGAGGGTGGGGGGTGGTCTATTGTTGTTCATTTGTGTGGGCAGGGCCATTTGGCTAGTCAAATGGGAGAAACGGTGCAAATGAGGTATTTTTAGGCCATATCGATGTGCTATAGCCCACGGTTCCATAGGTGGGCCCAAGGCTCGGGCGTGTTGTGGGCCTAAAATCGATCGGGGCATGCTAGGGAGGCTGGGGAGCGGCCTATTGTTGTCCGTTTGTTTGGGCGGGTTCATTTGGGTGATCAAACAGGTGAAACAGTGCAAATGAGGCATTTTCGAGATAAATCGGTGTGCTATAGCCCATGGTTCCAGGGGTGGGCCCAGGATCCGGGCATATTGTGGGCCAAAAATCAACAGGGGCGTGTCAGGGAGGCTGGGGAGCAGCCTAGTATTGTCCGTTTGCGTGGGCGGGGCTATTTGGATGGTCAAACGAGCGAAACGATGCAAATGGAGTATTTCCGGGCCCAATCGGTGTGTTATAACCCACGGTTTTGAGGGTGAGCCCGGGGTTTGGGCATGTTATGGGCCGAAAATCAAACTGAGCATGCAAAGGAGGCTGAGAAGCAGCCTAGTGTTGTCTGTTTGTGTAGGCAGGGCCATTTGGATGGTGAAACTGTCAAAACGTGCAAATGAGGCATTTTCAAGCCAAATCAGTGTGTTATAGCGCGCGATTCTGGGGTGAGCTCGGGGTCCGGGCGTGCTGTGGGCCGAATATCGATCGGGGCATGCCAGGGAGGCTGGGGAGCGGCCTTGTGTTGTCCGTTTTTGTGGGCGGGGCCATTTGGGTGGTCAAATGGGCGAAACAGTGCAAACGGGGCATTTTCGAGCCAAATAGGTGTGTCATAGCCCACGGTTCCGGGAGTAGGCCAGGGGTCTAGGCGTGTGATGGGTCGAAAATCAATCGAGGCGTGCCAGAGAGGCTGGGGAGCGTCCTAGTGTTGTTCGTTTGTGTCGGCAGGGCCATTTGGGTGATCAAACGGGCGAAACGGTGCAAACAGGGCATTTTTGGGTAAAATAAATGTGCTATAACCCACGGTTTTTGGGGTGTGCCCAGGGCCCAGGCGTGCTGTGGGCCAAAAATCGACCGGGGCGTGCCAGGGAGGCTGGGGAACGACCTAGTGTTGTCCGTTTGTGTGGGCGGGGCCATTTGAGTGGTCATACCAGTGAAATGGTGGAAACGGTGTATTTTGGGGCCAAATCGGTGTGCTATAGCCCACAATTCCAGGGGTGGGGCCTGGGTCTGGACGTGTTATGGGCCGAAAATCGACCGGGGCGTGCCAGGGAGGCTGGGGAGTGGCCTAATGTTGTCCGTTTGTGTGGGCGGGGCCATTTGGGTGGTCAAACGGGCGAAACGGTGCAAACGGGGTATTTTCAGGCCAAATCGGTGTGCTATAGCCCACAGAGATTCGGTTCTTAATATTTGATAGGTTCGAGAGACTCAAAACATATTATAGTTCCTTAGAAGTATCATTACTTGCATTGTATCTACCTTTGCTAGTTGATCATCACATCACAAAATTTTGGGCCTTTCACATACCAATACACTTTTTAACTTCCAAGAAATTAAGCCAAGAATGAATATATTAAAGCACATACATCATAAGAAATTTAGAATAATCAAATCATCACAAAGTAAACAAATAAACATCTCACTCCAATTATCATCACACACAGAAAACAAATGCTGTCAGCATAGGTCTGTTATTAAGTAGACTTGATGCTTAAAATTTTGATTGTATTAGAGCGGCTACGCTTTCATCAACTTGAAAAGCCTTGGCAAGAATATCTGTTTCGATAGCTGGTTCTGATCCGAAAACTGCATTAGCAATGCTTATAACACCAGGATTCTGGCTACTCAAAGCAGCAATAGCAACAGCATTTCCGTATCCCACGTTGCGTTGGTAGTGAACAAGTCCAATTGGAAAAACAAACACATCGCCTTTGTTGAGGACCTTAGTAATAAGGCGATTTTCAGGATTTGAAGTTACAAAACCAACTTGAAGAAAGCCTTCAAGGACTGTGAGTATTTCAGTAGCTCTTGGGTGAGTGTGAGGAGGATTAATCCCCCACGGTGCATAGTCGACGCGCGCCAGTGAGATACCAAGAGTGTTCATTCCTGGAACTTGAGCTACATTAACAGCAGTGACCTTAGAGCCAAAACTGTTTGATGTGTTTCCAGCCAAATGTAGGCCACTGAAGTAAAAATCCTCTGCGTTGACTGACTTGGGATCTTTGCAAGCTAAACCATTTACCTTAACTGAAACAATGGAAAAGGAAAATACAGTGAGAAAACTCATTAAATCAGTATCTTTTAGTCCTAAGATAATACTCCCTCTATTCTAGTTTATGCGACACACTTTCCTTTTTCGTCCGTTCCGAGAAGAATTACACACTTCTAAACAAAACTTCTCATGCTACACTTAATGAGTTCTTTTAACTACACAAACGTTATGGCATGTTTAAATTCACAAGTTTCAAAAGTTCTTGTTTCCTTCTTAAAACTCCGTGTTGATTCAAATTTATGTCACCTAAACTGCAAAAGAGGGAGTATTTCAGACGAAAATGAGATTCTTGTCACGATCTACTGGTTTTCAATACCTGGGCTAGCAGGATCCGCCACGCAGAAATCTTGTAATGGACTTGGCTCAAAAGCTAGAACAACACAGCAGAAGCTTACTACTGCTATTAGATTCAGCAAGAGAAAGTGCTTAGCCATTTCAAGAACTAAAGAAGAGAAGCAAATCAACGACAATTACGCTTGAGTCCTAAATAATTCGGGGTCAGCTAGGTGAAACAATACTAAGGAGAAAATATTGGAGAGAAGAAGGAAATTTTTCTGTGAGATAATGTGATTAAGATAGTTTGTTTATATACAAGAGAGAAAAGACTTTATGCATGCAAAAGTGCTTTGAGTTTTGGTTAGTAATTTGTGACAAAAGGGCCGTCCAAGCACATATGAAGACTTTTGACAACTCTATTAGCTGTCATTTACAATGATATATGATATAATTTGCAGAAACAAGACAGGAATAAGAGGTTTAGCCTGCTTAGGACAAAAGGAAATGGTCCAAAAAGACACTAACTTTTAAGGATAATACGTGTGATTCTTGAATACCCATAGATGGACAAATGGAGGACTTGTTCAACAGGCGCAGAGCTGGAGTTCGGCAGAACTCAGTAACTTGCTTTGGACTAAACTCTATATTTGTGACGAGAAATCCACTTAATATGTACGAGTAATTTATTAAAAATCCAGTAGACTTGCTTTTTCTAGATTCCAGAATCAATAAACTCAATATTTTGGATCCACGTTTGTGTTGTTTAACAGGGATCTGATGGATGTTGTTCAGAAATTATCCCAATCCTTCAAATTAGTACTGATGTTATAGAGTACTTTCTCTAAAATGAATTTCCTTTTTCCACTTCTATCCAAATTTATAATTGGTTATTGTAGCATCTCAACCAACAGTGCCAATTCCTACAATGTTCATAAAGCAAATAGATCAATGGACCATAATATATGAACCATAATGCATCCTTTCACTGACAATGCTAAAGCTAGAGAGTGCAACTTTACAAGAAACTACTTATTGTCAAAATACTGTGGATGTCACTGCAAACCTGTTTCAACTCATATCAAACTGAATTTCGTTACACACCGTAAAATGTCTTTCTCATGAACTTCCATATGAGAAGGAAGCCATCAAGACCCAGATAATACGTTGAAAGAAGTAATTTCAGAAAAATAACTTGGTCCGGGAAGCATTTTCGTTGGGCAAACCTAACTTGAAAATATTTCACACATCTGAAACCTACAGAGTGGTTTAGCAAGGGAAAACCGAAAATGAAAGAACAGAGGTGCATCAGAAGTATCACTAGAAAGTATTCATATTTCATCAAAACCGGCAAAAGATGCAAACATAATTTCAGGACTAATCACTAGAAGATCCATCATCGTCTTCATGCTGTGCCACAACCTTCTCTAGAAACCTTTCCCTAACTCCTTCCAGCACAGCTTCTCGGGGCTGTTCCTTCTTGCTACGCCCATCATTTAGAACAGGATCTGACTGGCAGAGTGTCAATGCAACACCTGAAGTAAAGGAAATTCAGATCTATGATTCCATTCTAAAGCATACCTCATCTCATCAAATATAAGTCACATGTAAATAGCAGAGCCATTGCAAAGAAACTAATACAAGTCACATGTAAATTGAAATTAGCCGAACATGCCAAGTCTGCAATAGCTGGATAGCGAAAGAGAGGGCATTTCTTTTTAGAAGAGTGTAGCAGAAATGAAGATGTATGATCATAGAAGATTACACGATAAGAAATGACTACATACAAGAGAAGTGAAAGTATCACACATCTAGGACCATAAAAGAACGTCCCTTGAGATAGGTTGATCATGTCATACAAAGATCTCTAAAAAATGACTACATACAAGAGAAGGTGCAAGTATCACACATCTAGGACAATAAAAGAATATCCCTTGAGATAGGTTGATCATGTCATACAAAGATCTCCAAATGCACTGCTTGCTCGGTACTGATTGAACACATTTAAAAAAAGATCGAGAGACTTAAAATATCATGGAATGAAGTTGTCTCAAAACACCTATTATGTCAAGAATCCATGCAGAAATTTGCGAAAGTTAAGACAATGGAACAAAAGATCCACACAGGCCCTACCTACTAGTTGGTATTAAGGCTTATCCAAAGAGCTTCAAATGGATAGTGAGAATTCATGTGTCAACTAGCTTAGGATTGAGGCGTAAATAATGTTGTCTTGAATTCAAGTACAAAAGAAGGTTGGTGTGGTAATGCTCATACTATTATGAGAAACACGCTGATAGCCACAACAAACTATTGAAGTAACTTCAGAAGGTATGACCTAATTTCAGTAGTAGCACCACCTCTCGGTGCCGCTGAACCAACTCCCACGAAACAAGGAATAGAGACCTAATGGCTAACTCCATGTAGAATACGCAAAAGGCCATGCTCAAGTGTTACAACAAATATACAGGATCTTTAAGAGGATTCCCGGAAACAAGAAATTTTTTTTCTAATTATACAAGCCATGCAAAACAGCTTTTACATCCATAAAACATCTGCATGAACAGCCTATACAAAATATTCATACAGGAAGTAAATAGGAACGGGCACAACACTGTAAATGAATCCACCAAATTATTACCTCTTGAAGTAGAAAAAGGACGGCAACACAGAAAGTCAACAGTTTCACCAAATCATGCAAAAAAGAAAAAGAAAGAGAAGGGTTGGGGTAGCAATGAGAGAACCACTATGAAGAAGAGGACCATACCTTCAGGTGTGCATCTCCGACCAAAGCTACGAACTCCAACATAATTCGATTTCAATGCACCATTGTGGTACACCAAAACAGTTGGAAGATTACAATCTGGATAGTTCTGAATGCAATCGGTAGAGATAATTTTGACAAATTTTGTTGCAGGGTATTTTGTGGCCAATTCGTCTAAGCACTGCAAAAGTATCTGGCAGTCTGAGTACCTATAAAGAGCATAGCATGCTATCAGAAATACTGACATGGAGCTAAAATAGAAAAATAAAAATGAAGAGGTGAAAAATATTTGAAGCTCAAGAGCATTGATGTAAGACAGCTTCACTGATGAAGAGATGAAAGCATTAATTACCCATCCTTATACAGAAGCACAACCACCCAGATGTCTTCTGGAGCTTGGGAAACCTCCCGCACAAAATCTGATCCGGAAATTGGTGTCACTGATCCAAATCTCACAATCTTAGCAACTTCCTTCATCTCGGCTATCCTCTTCATCCTTCAACAACAACACAAGAAAGATATATAAGAGGTGCTCAATTTCATGTCAACTTGCAAGATACATGGCAATATTTCATCATCAACACAAACATAACTAAGTATATCAGTATAACTGGATATCCTTTTGCCTTGTGACTCAAACACCGATTTAGGACAAATGTTTAATTACTACCTTCCACTATTTACTTATTTGGAAAAGCATTAATTGCATGTGCGTGTTTGCATTCTGTAGCCAATAACGAAGTAAAACTGAATTTTACCAAGTGGAAACCGAGGCAACTAACTCTCAAGAGGAGGACTCTTCACTTTCGATGCCGCACCCGTGTCCAATTCTTCAAAAATACACTATTTTTGGCGAATCCGACACACACCCATTGACATTTTTGACGAGTCCAGACAACATAGTTTCTGACACTTCAAAAGCTCTACATCCCCATATAAACCTACTCGTTTGATTTATTCTGTGTCTGCTAAGAATTTTATGAGAAGAACAATTTGAATACTAAAAACTTAATAAAAGAAGAATCTTTACTTGATTTGTCTCTCTCAAACAAGCATATACTAAAAACACCTAAAAAATAGCTAATTCCATCAAATACACCTCGATTCAGCTATATGACTTGTCTATCTGCACCCAAGGGTGTGGAACAGCGATCAATAAAGTGGGTTGAGCACCATGAGGCCTCAACTTCAAATCCCAGCAGAGACAAAATACGAGGTAATTTTTTTCATCTATTCTAATCTTGGTAAATAGATTCACCTGATACTTGGTACAGGTGATACGTATCCCCTGGAATTAGCCGAGGTGTATGCGAGCTGACCCGAACATCGCGGTTCTCAAAAAAAAAATAGCTAATTCCATCAAATATACTCGATTATAACAACAACATACCCAGTGTATTCCCACAAAGAGGGGCCTCAGAGGGTAGAGTGTACACAGTCCGTACCTCTACCTTAGAGGAGAGGTAGAGAGGATGTTTCCGATAGACCCCCTGATCAAGACAAAAATAGTCTACAAAAAAGACCTAATAGAAAATCAAGAAATAATAGGTAGTATCAAAATAACAGACATCAACAGAAACAAGACTGCCACAAAATAATACTACAATTGGTCTACCTGAAACAACATGCATCACCAAAATTCCAAGAACTAGAAACAACACGCCTAGCACTACGACTACTAGTACGGACAAAAAGATAAATCATTCCTACGTACTAGCATGTACACACTCTTCCTACTAACCTTTTATCCTAATACATATCAATCCAGTTATACAAATTGTCTACATTAAATAGCTGCAAACCCATTTCAGTTAAGGATCCAAATCATCAATATTCATTAACCTTTTCATTCAAAGACTTAATACTCCATTTTTTTCAAGTAACAAAAGTAAATTAAAGACAATTGAAGTAAGAAGAAAACTTGTATTCTAGCCTTAATGGACGGAGTCACCTGGTATGGTATGATACCTTGTACCTATTGCTGGTGGGAGCTAACACATCTATGGAATTTAGTCAAGGCACCCGCAAGCTAACCCAAAGTAAATTAAAGAAAATTGAAGCAAGAAGAAAATTTGTATTCTAGCCTTAGTGGACAGAGTCACCTAGTATGGTACCTGGTACCTATTGTTAGTGGGAGCTGACACATATCTGTGAAATTTAATCAAGGTACACGCAAGCTAACCCGGACACCACGGTTATCAAAACATATAGTACCTAATTCCATCAAATACAACTCGGTTCAGCTATATAACTTGTCTACATCCAATCCACCACAAACCCATTGCAGCTTAGGATACAAATCATCAATACTAATTACCCTTTTCATGTAAAACTAAATACTCCATTTTTCCTAGTTAAAAAAGGGAGCACTCGGCGCACTAAAACTCCTGCTATGTGCGTGGTCAGGGAAAGGGCCGAACAACAAGGGTTTATTATTATAGTATGCAAATTTACCTTTCATTTCTGCAAGAGCCTGTTTTCACGGCTTGAAACTACATATCTAGCACTACGACTACTAGTACGAACAACAAGACAAAGCACTCCTACCTACTAGCATTGACACACTCCTCACTACTAACCTTCTACCTAATAAACTTCGATTCAACTATATAAGTTTTCTACTTTCAATTAGCTGCAAACCCATCATTACCCTTTTCATCTAAAACCAAACAGTACTCCTTCCGCCAATCTTTACTTATCTAGTTTGGAAAACCAATGGATTTACCCATTTCTATCAATTTTACCCTAAGTTATTAATTACAACCGTTACCCAATACATTTTTCAAAGCATTGATTAATTATATTCAAAGGATGATATGGTAAAATTACCCCTATCATTTACTGTTTCTATAACCTGTGTGCCAAGTCAATAGTGGACAACTATTGATGGACAGAGGGAGTATATCTTTTTTCAATAACCGTCAACAAATTTGTCTAGCTGCACGCAAGCTAACCCAGAATTAATCAAGGTGTATTCCATCGAATACACCTCGAACATCCAATTTGTTGCAAACCCATTTCAGTTATAGTCCAAATCATCATTACTCATTACCCTTTTCATCTAAAACTAAATAATACATCGTTTTTCGATAACCATGGTATCCAGATCAGCTTTCGCGCACCTCGACTAAATCCAGCAACAGATATTAGGTAACTCTGTCAACCACGATAAATACTAATTGCATCGGCATATATCAGGTAACTCTGTCAACCACGATAATACTAAATCCAGCAACAACGACAAATATCAGGTAACTCTGTCAACCAAGATAAATACTACAAAAACAACACACCTAGTATATTCCCACAACGTGGGGTCTAGGGAAGGTAAAGTATACGCAGTTCATACCACTACCTCAACCTCAGACGAAGTAGAGGGGTTGTTTCCCATAGACCCTTGACTCATGACAAATAACAGTATACCAAGCAGAGAACATAAAAACAAACAACAAAAATATGGTAACACACCACTAGATAATAGAAGAAATACGACACCCACAGAGTAATACTATCAACTACCTATCCAAAATCACAAACATCTCCAAAACACCACGAGTAAGAAACTACAAGACACATTCACAGCACTTAGACTACAGGTAAAATCGTCAAACAAACCACTATAAATACTAAATCCAGCAAACAGATACCGAGTAACACTATCAACCACGATAAATACCAAATCCAGCAAGCAAACATATATCAGGTAACTCTGTCAACCACAATAAATACTAAATCCAGCTTCAGATACCAAGTAACTTTGTCAACCACGATAAATACTAAATCCATATCAGGTCCTCTATCAACCACGATAAATACTAAATCCAGCAACAACAGATATCAAGAAACTCTATCAACCACGATAAATACTAAATCCAGCTTCAGATACCAAGTAACTCTGTCAACCACGATAAATACTAAATCCATATCAGGTCCTCTATCAACCACGATAAATACTAAATCCAGCAACAACAGATATCAAGAAACTCTATCAACCACGATAAATACTAAATCCAACAGCAACAGATATCAGGTAATTGTATCAACCACGATATATACTAAATCCAGCAACAGATATCAAGTAACTGTATCAACCACGATAAATACTAATCCAACAAACAGATATCAGGTAACTCTATAAGCCACGATAAATACTAAACCTAGCAACAGATATCAGGTAACTCCGTCAACTACGATAAATACTAAACCCAGCACCAGAAACCAAGTAACTCTGTCAACCACGATAAATACTAAATCCAGCACCATATATCAGGTAACTGTGTCGACCACGATAAATCAAAGCAAGAAAAATACCTGTATTCTTGGAGAAAGCGATCATCATTAATATCAGGGTCATCTTCTAAATCATCAAGTTCATCTTGTGTTTTCTCATCAATCCAATCTTTATCTTTAGCCTTTGAACCTTCATCTTCACCCGGTGTAAACGGGTCGGGTTTGAAAATTGGGGGTTTTGGTGGTAGATTTCCAAGCTTTCTTTGTATATCATCCCATTGTGTTGATGCTCCTTCTACATCTTTGTACACAAAATGATAATCCCCCATTTTTTGATGAAATTGAAAATGATTTGGGGATTTTTTTCAGTTTTTGTTTCAGTTTATTGACCCGAAAACCCGGTAACTCAATTTAACAAAATTGCAGATTGAGTACCTAGAAAGAATGGTAATTTGAAGAAGTACCTAGATATTTCTAGAAATTACTTTGAAGGTATGGCATAATAGATAAATGTGCCCTTGAACTTTTGGTATGTATAAATAGACATTTAAACTTGTGTTCGATGTGACGTCCTACATGTATTATGTCATATAAGATGTGTGTTTCTTTATTTGTTCTACTTTATACAAATTTAAGTGATTATTTGTGTGTTTTCTAAGTTGCAGGGTATATATGTTAGTTGGAATATGTTTATGTATTATGCTTTTTGAATTGCAAATTTTTTCTTTCACGACGTACATAAGAGCCATTTATATTGCGTATAAAATGTACACTTTGTTTGATACAGTACAGCTCTTGTTATACACGAAATCGAGAGAAGGATTGTTGTATGCAGCTTTTGAGTTGATGATGTTTTTGGTTTGATACTTGGTTTGTCTAAAAGTGGTAGTACTTGTAATAACAGTGGTTTATCTAGAAGTGGTAGTACTTGTAATAACAAACTAATAATATAGAATTATAAGCAAAAATTTAAAGCTTTATAGTTAAATTTCTTTAGACGGAATACATATGCAGGCCCCTGAAATATTTCACTTTTTTCGTATAGGCACCTCAATTAAGAAAGGTACTTATTGAATCCTTTACTCCTTCAGAAATGGTTTCAATTGAGCTCAATTCTCCGACGTGGCAGTTTGTGTGTACTCACGTCTGGAAGGTGCGTGAAATGTCATGGAACCAGCTTATGTGGCACCCAACGGATCTTTTATCCTCTTTTTATACCCAATTTCTTTTTAAAAAAAATCATAATTCCCACTTTCTTCCTCTTTTTATACCCAATTCTTAATATCCACCATTTTTATCTCCTAAATTCTCCTTCTCCTTTTAAATTCCTTTTCGGCCTTTTCTCTTGCTCCGCTTAAACTCTCCTACTCTTATTAATTTCTTCTTCTTACTCGTTTTTAGTAGTAATGTCCAATTCATCTTTTTCATTATCTTCATCTTCTTCAATTCCAAAAGGAGTATGTTTATGTGGGGTGAAAGCTGAAAATAAGACCTCATGGACACAACTCAACACTGGTCGGAGATTCTTTTGCTGCAAAACTTCAAAGGTATTCATCTTTTGCTGCTTCATCGGACGAAATGCAATTACTTCGATTAGTGGATGCAATTTTTTAGTTTAATTTTTTCTTTAAACTTGTAGGCGAGAGGTGGATGCAATTACTTTGATTGGTATGATAATGAATTGTCTCCTCAAGCAAAGAGGGTGATGTAGGGGTTATTGAAAAAAGTCAAATCATTTGAAGAAGAGAGGAATCGATCAAGAAAATTTAAAGTGATATGCGTTGAGGCGATAGTGATTTTGGCTACATGAAATTTCTTCAAGAAATGTTCTTAGATTTTGGCAAATATTGGCTTAGGTTTCTTATATATGGGACTGTTTTGATTTGGCTAATTCTGAAATATATTAGTTGTATTGGGACTGTTTTACTTTGGCTTTCCTGTTGTAGTGGGATTGTTGTGTATGAAACAATTAAGAAGGAATGAAGATAAGTTGTGAAATGTTACTCTTACTATGTTTTGATTTTGTTTTACGTTTGTAATTGGTTTAGTTAGATTATTGTACTCTATTTTTTTAGTGTTCAAATGATTCATTGAAATGATTCAAAACTGTCAAATGTTTCACACAAAAGGAACCATCATTCAATAATTATATAAAGCACAAGAGCACAAGTGCAACTGATCGACATTTTAAACACAATAACCTACCATTCAACTACTCAAAATGAGCTCCAACCATACATTAAGTGTTCATCAAAAACTAATCTAAACAGACCACAAAAAATAGTTCAGAATCTTCAAAAAACCCAATAAAATACCAAAGTAGCCATACAACTAATCACCAAAATATACATTGTACTAAAAGCACAATTAATTCAACAACTTCATATTCCTCCTGGTGCACTAGAACTTTCAAGTTGGCTTCTTTTTTTACTGACTCATATGCTGTAATTGAGAAGTTGTAACAGCATTCTTTTCCTTCCACTTCATTCCTCGAGGCTTATAACCAATATCAATATTTGTTTAAGTTGCATCTTTGTAAACACCCGGAGTGATAACTGTTTCACCTTTAGTTCTAGGTTGCATAAAATGAAGTAAAATTAGATTTGTCAAAAGATAATTAAAAATTACATGAATTGAAGTTGTAATTCACACTTACATTTAATGTTTTACTGTCACTCATTTGATCAGTGTAGATACCAAATCCTACTGTCTTAGACCTCTTTTGTCCTACTGATGATGTTGATGCTCCAATTATCCTTTTTTCCCCAAGTTGCTGATCAGATACACTTTCTTTTTCTCTACTTCTACTAGTGCCTCTTCCAGATCCTTTGCCTTTGCCAGCTCCCCCTTCTTTTGTCAGTGTCTCTACCTCTACCTCTACCTCTACCTCTTCCAGCTGGTTGCACTCTTATAACTGCTAAGGTATCAACACACATAGAACTGTTGAAGCTTGGTTGTTGGATGAAACTTGGTGGCATGCTAGAGCTTGGTGGTTGGCTGAAGCTTGGTGGCCTGCTAGAGCTTGGTGGTTGGCTGAAGCTTAGTTGCCTAGTAGAGCTTGGTGGCTGGCTGAAGATTGGTGGTCTGCTAGATCTTGGTGGTTGGCTAAAGCTTGGTGGCCTGGTAGAGCTTGGTGGTTGGCTGAAGCTTGGTGGCCTGGTAGAGCTCTGGCTGAAGCTTGGTGGCCTGCTAGAGCTTGGTGGCTGGCTGAAGCTTGGTAGCCTGATAGAGCTTGGTGGCTGGCTGAAGCTTGGTGGCCTGCTAAAATTTGTTGCCTGGCTAGAGCTTCCAGGTTGTCCTATTCCATCCTAATAATAAAGTATATTAAATATATATTGTAAATATTAGAATTTAATTATTGAATTAAAAGATATGAGTGCATTACCTGAGCTTTACAGAGAGTTCTGTTATGACTAATTTGATAACATTTGGAGCAAGAAATTTCCAGTCCTTTCCTGGATAGCTTCTCATACTTCTTCGTAGGCTCATTCTTCCCTTTTTTTCTATTCTTTCCTGGTCTGCCAGGCATTAGTCTAAGCTCGGGAGGATCAATCACTACACTACTCGTGTTAGGCCATATTTTCATATTAGGTATTTACTGAAGAAAGTAGTCATAAGCCTTCAAGAATGTATCTTTCTTCTACCACTTTTCCACATAAAATTCAGGCTCTATACCTTTATGCTGATAAGCCAATACAACATATTGACATGGTACGCCTCTCAATTGCCAGCTTCTACAAGTGCAAGTCCTTGTCGTAATATCAACTATATGCCTATAAGGACCATCTAAAATTTCATACCCAATCTGTCCATTGAACCTAACTGTGCAATTTCTAGTCATATCTTTGTTTTCTTCAAGTACTAGCAAAGTCATAGGAGAGATGTCTGAAATTCAGGTATCAACAAACTTCCTCATTTCAACATTTCTATCCATTATCTTATGTCTAATCTCCTCTAACATACTGATTATAGATTTATGTCTAGCAGCTAAAATCCATGAATTAAAAGTCTCACACATATTATTCTCAACAATGTCACATTTAGAATGCCCCCTAAAATATGTCCTGAACCATGATTTTTTTTCATAATGTAATAAGTCCTCACAAATATCCTTACCAAGTTGACTGAGTTTGCCCATCTCATCCAAAAACTTCACTTCAAAACTGGATTTAGTACACCTCCAAAATTGTTTTCTTCTTTCTTCTTCTCTCCGAATTTAATGTCAATTGGACCAGATGTGTCTTGCACACCACCTCATTTCACAATCTGGTAGCAACTCAAGTATAGTAAGTACAAGATCCTACATCAGCATAAATACAAAATCAAAACACAAAATATATGAACATGGACTGTATAGTAAATAAATAGAAGACATCAAAATTAAAGTTTAAAAAGTAGGCTAACCTTTTGCATATCTAACATGACAGTCAGTCCATGTCCAGTGCCTAAATTCAAATCTTGAATCAAGTGGTTAATGAAGAAACTCCAGCTATATTTTATCTCTTGATCAACCACTGCCCAGGCTATTGGATACATTTGATTATTTCCATTTCTCCCAACTGTAACTAATAATTCACCCTTGCAAGAATCTTTTAAAAAACAACCATTTAACCCAATAATTTTTCTGCACCCTGCCAGCCATCCTCTCTTTAATGCATCAGAGCTCAAATAAAAATAAACAAATAGATTTTTTTCAGGTTGAGACTCTCTATCTATCCTCACCCAACAAGAACTTCCAGAATTAGTATGTTTTATCATGTCTGCATAGTCACACAACCTTGAAAATTCCATCTTCTAATCACCCAAGAATTCTTTAATGATTATATGCTTTGCCCTGCAACAGACAATTTTTCCCACATACAAACCCAACTTTCTTCTCACCAATTCCTGAATTTCCCACAGTTTTATATAAGGTTGTAAAGTTATTCCATCCTTGAACTTACTTGCAATAAACTTAGATGTGCACAACTTATTTTTTGTAGTAGTAGTGCATACATGTACAGGATAGTAGTGCTTGACAACAAAGTTACCAAAATGTTTATCAATACTAGCAAACAACAACCATTTACATTTCTTGTCCTCACACCTAACTCTAACTCTATGTTTCTCATTAGGCTTAAGCTTCAATCTAACTTTGTACTCAACAGCATACTCAGCCACAACTTTTCTAAATTGCTTAGAATTTTCAAATATCATACCAAGCTCAAATATAGCCACAACACAATCAGGATCAAATCTTACCTTTTTACTTTTCCTTCTTGCTGGTAAATCAACACCCCTGACAGCTTCAGGTTCCAGTCCATCAGCACAGTCATCACTATCAACTTCTGAGCTATCTATATACTCCTCATCTCCCCCTAATCTTTCACTGTATCTAGCAACCTTATTTCTTCCAATATCTTCAAATCCCCTACCAACACCTGCTGATCCAAGTTTTATTTCTTCATTTTTGACAGGTTTCTTTTGTTTCACACAGTTTCTCCTTTCATTTCTAAGAGTTCTTAACTTTTCATCAACCTCAGAATCATCATCTTCTGGTATATTGAACTCTTGAGAATCAACATTACTATCAAGATCTGTTTCAGCCCCTTCTAGATCTGAGAGTTCATCTGCACCAGATTCTATATCTATGTTGTCAGTTTGGGTAGGTTCCTCATGTAACCCTTCAACATTAATATCATGAACTTTTGATATGTTCTCACCCATATTACTATTTTCATCAACCACATTACTACTTTGGTCACCTACTATACCACAAAGAAAATCAGATGGGACTCCATCTTCTACCACTTCTAACTCATCCACAACATGGTTCACATACAAGTCTAAAAAGTCCCCATCTTTTAGGTCTTCAACAAGACTTACCAAAGTCAAGTCATTTTCTACTTCAATAAAGACTTTTATTTTAGGGTCCTTAAAGTAGAACCCACCAACAATCATATACCCAAATTCTTTAGTATAATAAAGCAACTTGAATATAGAAAAATGGTCCTTGTCCATACTTACATATTCCACCTCACTTTCTCCTATGTAGCGTGGACCATATTCTTCATCAGAAACAAACTTGCCACCATGGTGAAAACGAGTTGTATTAATAATATTATCTATCAGATTCCTGAAACAAAACCCCAAAAATACCTGACAAGTTATGAATAGTAAAAACCCTAAAAAAAACCTAGCTTTTTTCAGATATTTTCAAACTACCATTACTAACGTAATATACTAACAAAGAACTAATAAACTATTTACAACTACAATACATGACAAAAATGTGACAATATTGACATTTGAAACATACCTGAGTGCGATTCAAACACAAAACAACAACAATTCTTGAGATCCAACTCCAGATTATTCGCAACCAGTAAAGAAATGTTGAAATCAGTGTCAAATTTGAACTAATCACTCAAAAACACTATGTAACTTTTCATTATACAACAGACGAAGCATAAATTAGTAGTATTAGGAGTGAAATTGCGATTTTAGGGTTTCTGATAGAGAGATTTGGGGATGGGTATGAGGGATTTGACGTTATAAGGGGGAAATGAAGTGGAAATTATATTTATGTATTAATTAAAAGAAAAGGTGAGGTGTAAAATATAATTGGTTATAATTGGTCAAAATTTACACGTAGACGGCAACTACATACACGCTCTCAACACGTTAAAAAAGAAGGCTTTAAAAAGGTGCCACGTCGGACAATTGGGCTCAACTGAAACTATTTGTGAAGGGATAAAGGGTTCAATAGGTATCTGTCTTAATTGAGGTGCCTATACGGGAAAAGTGAAATAGTTAAGGGACCTGTATATGTATTTAGCCATTTCTTTATGTAGTCTAGAAGTGATAGCGCTTGTAATAATGAACTAATAATATAGAATTACAAATAAAATTTTAAAGCTTTATAATTTAACTTCTAATTTATTTATATAGTTTAGAAGTGATAGTGCTTGTAATCACGAACCAATAATAAAGGATTACAAGTAAATATTTTAAGGCCTTATAGTTAGATTTCTTGCTTAACTAAATTACTAAAATCCACAAGTAACTAGCTATTGTTGGTTGTTTATTAGTACCTTACAACACCAATAGTAATATACTTTGTGCAACTAATTTGATAAGTGAAATCTGCGGAGGATATCATATACGCATATTAAAATATAGGGTATAAAAGTTATTTTTAATATATCCTTAAAAACAGTCGATGGAAAAATATTCCTTGAAACTTTCTGAGCATGCTTCTTACTAGATAGGTCATCAAAGATTCAAAGTAAGAATGAAATTAGACTTTTCACGTACTAATTATTAATTCTGAGATTAGTTTAACAAGAGATTAAGAAATACTAAAAAATTATACCACGATTATCTCTTCTTAGCCGTCACACCAAAGGTGTCCCTAGATTACACCGTTGATTTTAACTTCTCTTCTTGCAATAGTATTATTGTAAGTCAACATTTGCTTTGATAGTTATTATTGATTAATTGTTACTTAATTAGCCACTTTGGAGCAGCCAAAGGGGGCTTTTCACCTAAGCTAATCAAGAAATTATGTGTACTAAAATTGTGCTAATTCATAAATTATTACTAGCAAAGCTTTTTATCTAACTAATCAAGTAAATTCAAGAAGCATGATTTCATAGCAACACTATTTAAAGAATAGCCTCAGAATTTCACCACATCATTAATTCATCATTCAAAAAAACATAAAAACTTGTTTTCTTTGCAACATTTTTTTTGCAAAAATGGCCATAAAAATCATCTTAATTTGCTTGATTTTCAACTTATTCTGTTCTTGTTTGGCATTTGAGTGTGGCCCTTTGCAAGACTTCTGTGTTCCAGATAATTTAGGTAAGCACTGAATTTTAACTTATATATATTGATAGTGTATCAGTATATTTTAACCGGTTATAACAAGTTATTTGTAAGTCATCGTGACCTGATGGTGTGATAAATAGCATTGTGTTAGGCTATTTAACTATATACGAATAGAAAGATAGATCCCTCCATATATCGTATTAGTGCATAGAAGAGGCATGTCGTTGCCACTAAGATTTCTGCATGTAACTTATATAAAGGTATTGTTTTCAAAGTTGAATATAGAATCTAGAGTATGAGTACCGCTATAGTTATATGTACGTACACATGTTAAATCTTTTTTACATGTCCACATATGAACTAACAGAACCCGTATTAGTGCATAGAAGTTAAACTCTTTTATAAGAGGCATGTTGTTGACACTGAGATCTCTGCATGTAACTGACATAAAGGTATTGTTTTCAAAGGTGAATACAGAATCTAGAGTATGACCGATATAGTTATATGTACACATATTAAATCTTCTTTACATGTCCACATATGAACTGACAGAACCCGTATTAGTGCATAGAAGTTACACTTTTTTATAAGAGGCATGTCATTGACACTAAGAACTCTGCATGTAACCGATATAAAGGTATTGTTTCCAAAGGCGAATACGGAATTTAGAGTATGAGTACCGATATAGTTATATGTACACATGTTAAATCTTTTTTACATGTCCACATATGAACTAACAGAACCCGTATTAGTGCATGGAAGTTAAACTCTTTTTTATAATAGGCATGTCGTTGACACTGAAATCTCCACATGCAACTGATATAAAGGTATTGTTTCCAAAGGCGAATACAGAATCTAGAGTATGACCGATATAGTTATATGTACACATATTAAATATTTTTTACATGTCCATATATTAACTAACAGAACCCGTATTAGTGCATAGAAGTTAAACTCTTTGTTAAGAGGCATGCATGTCGTTGACACTAAGATCTCCGCATGTAACTTATATAAAGGTTTTGTTTCCAAAGGCGAATACAGAATCTGGAGTCATCCATCCTGCTTCATGTTTCACTACGACCTTGTGTACTATTCTCTATCCTGAGCCGGGGGTCTATCGGAAACAACCTCTCTACTTCTTCGGAGGTAGTGGTATGGACTGCGTACATTTTACCCTCCCCAGACATCACTTTGTGGGAATACACTGGGTCTGTTGTTGTTATATGAACTTACAGAACGCGTCTTAGATCTTCCTCTGACGATTTCTTTTCATGTTTAATGTATCAGCTATGCTAAATGGTTTCATATGCAAGAATCCAATGCTAGCAGAAGCCAATGATTTTCACTATAGTGGTTTGGATGAACCTAAAAACAGAACCACACAATCTGGTGTAATTGTGACTCCTGTCAGTGTAGCTCAAGTACCAGGACTCAACACACTTGGCATTTCAATGGCTCGAGTGGACTATGCACCGGGCGCAGTTAACCCTCCACACTTTCACCCTCGAGCCAGTGAAATGCTCGTACTCATTGAGGGCTCGTTACATGTTGGATTCGTCACCTCAAACCCTGAGAATCGCTTGATCCAACGAGTCATACAGACCGGGGATGTGTTTGTTTTCCCCTTAGGACTCATGCACTTTCAGAGAAATGTTGGAAATGGAAACGCCGTCGCGCTTCTTGCATTGAACAGCCAGAGTCCAGGCATAACAACCATTAGAGATGCTGAGCAAAATTTACCAGAAGAACTTATACCAAGGCATTATACATAGATGAATGTATGTTGTTGACAAGATTTATCATTCAATTAGTGTAATAAGTTACTAGTGTTATCATTATGTTACAAGTACTAGTAGTATGACATTGGTTAACAATTCTTTTTGTTGTTGTGTTCCTTTGAAAGTTGCCTTCACTAAAAGTTTTGAGCAAATACTATTAGTTTTTGTCAATGTAAAGTTGCTCCTATCTGATATAAAGGTCACGAATTCAAGCCTTGGAAATAGTCTCTAGCAGAAATGCAAGGTAAGATTATGTACAATACATCCTTGTGGTCAGAGGTGGAGCTAGAGGGTATTTAGGGGTTCAGCCGAACCCAGTAGCTTTTACGCAGACTCTGTATTTATCCTATAAAATTCAGAAATAATATATAAAATATATAGCTGCAAACTCACGTACAAACATAGGACGCTGGTACAGTGGAGGAGAGGTGAGAGTAAAATGTCTTCCACCACAAAGACGTGGGTTCGAACCTCTTTGTCTTAAAATTCTGAACCCACCGACCTAAAATCCTGGCTTCGCCTCTGCTTCTGGTTGGGCCCTTCCCCGGACCCTGCGCATAGCGGGAGCTTTAGTGCACCGGACTGCCCTTTTAGTCTACAAATTGTATTGAGTGGAGGAACAAAAATTTTTCTTAATAAGTTCTTTTGTGTCAGTCTATCGGAAACAGCCTCGCTACTTCATCTGAGATAGTGATATTGACTGCGTACACTTTACACTCGCCAGACCCCAGTTTGTGGAAATATACTGGGAATGTTGTTGTTGTTATTGTTTGTAATTAAGTTTTTTTTGTGTCTTGGATTGATGAATGATGATCAAGATGGATGGGATGGGAACTTCATTAAGAATTGACACTAATTAACAGCTAGCGGATTCAGAATTTAGACATTGTAAGTTCTAAACGTATATCTAACTTTATATATTTGTTTTTAGCACGTATACATAAAGTTTGATCCAAAGCACTGGATTTGCCGAACCCGAGAGGCCTTGGTTGGATCCATCACTGCTCCCTATCAAAGGCAATTTTATACTCAATGCGCGAACCCAAAACCTTCAATTAATAAGGATGAAGACGTACTCACGACTCCAGTACGAGATACCTAAGTCATTGTGCTCACCCCACTTTCTTTGGAGGAGGGACTTCGCATCACACTCCTCGAAGAAAGCAACTTTTTTATATTCAGGGGTCGAATACGAGATTTTTAACAAATATAACTTAAAAAACAGATTGTACAACATGGCTCCTATTTTTACATATAAGAACAATCCGAACATACAAGATGACAAATTTGTGACATTTGGCATATTCTAATTCAACTTAAATATTAATCCACGTCAGTTGTTGCTTTCATTTTCTTCTTTTCACTTTCCAACCAACATTAAAGTCAACCTCAGTTTTGTTGATTTTTTTAATCATAGTATATATATATATATATATATATATATATATTGTTGTCACATCATACGCAAAGTCAGTAAAGTTATCGTCATGTGATTAAAAGATCACAAAATTAAGCTATAAAAATAATTATTTGTAAAAATGTATGATAAGACTATATGAAAGAAATCTCACAACATAGCGGAAGATTAGTGTAACGTATATATTTTGTATGTTTCTGTCATAAGTCTCTTTCACTTTTTCTTGGTTCTTTTTCTTGGATAAGGTAATGTAGGTGAAAATTGGTTCTTTATAGCACTATAGACTATAAAGTTCTTCACGAGTCACTTGTGTTGTGCTTAACTTACTTGATGGGAAAGTTCTTTTGTTTTTTTAGACATGAAAAGTAATGAATACTCCGTGAAATTAATCGAGGTTATTATTTTTAAGAAAAAAATAAAAGATATAAATCCTCTATTGTTGATTGTTTATTAGTACCTAAATTTGATGAAATTTGTTGTAACACGTCTCAATTTTGCGGGAGTCTTATGATCCTCTAAACTATTTATTATCATATTTATATATCATATATTTGTCCAGCTGGACCACTTCAGACCCTCGTGCGCTTAGTGTGTGTATTCACGCAGTGGTCCAGCTAGGCAAATATATGCCACAAAAATACGATAATAAATAATCAAGGGGATCATAGAACCCTTGTAAAGTTGAGGCATGTTACAACAAATTTTGTCAAAGTTTACATATATTTTGAATATTTTTCTCTTTATTTTATTGCTCTTTTATGGGATGCAGTCCTTCTCTGAACTCTACGTGAATTCGAGATACTTTATATATCTAATTAGGTTCTTTTTTTTTTTCTTATGTCAATTAAAAAAAGAAGAGTAAATACATAATTAACCCATTGATGTTGGACGAAATTTTCAAAAAGACACCTAAACTTTGAATTCGACCTATTACCCCACGATTCTTACTTAATCCGTTGCAAACACATCATTTTTCGTTGAATCTCAATCACAACAAAGAGAGTGAACACACGCACCAATCAGATGCTGCCACGTGTCAAATTCGTTTAATTTATATATTTTTTTATTTTTTTAATAAAATTTTACTTTTTTTTTAATTTAACACCCCACCCCACCCCCTCTTCCCCCATCCCACCCCATCCAGCACCCCCCTCCCCCCCGACGTCCAGCAGCTACCCTCCACCCCCACTCCCATTCAACACCCCCACCCTGTCAGCATCTCCCCCTAACCTCCCACTCCGTCAAAACCTCTTCCCGTCCATTTTTTTTTTTTGTTCAAATCAATTCAAAAAATTATTTTATGATTGAATTGAGTTTTAAGGATAGTTAAATGATTGAATTGAGTTTTAAAGATAGTTAAATGAGCTTTAATGGAGCTTTAGTGGAGGAACTTTAATGGAGTTTTAAAGTTTTTTTTTTTAAAAAAAGCTTCAATAGAGCTTTAATGGTGTCGAAGAAGATATTGCGTTGAAGAAGACATTGTGTTGAGCTTTAATGGAGTTTTAATGATATTTAAAAAATAAAAAAGCTTCAATGAAGCTTTAATGGTGTTAAAGGTGTTGAAGAAGAAAGGGTGGGTTGGGGAGGGGGAAGGGGGAGGGTGATTTAAATAAATAAATAAATAAATATTAAATTTTTTCGTTTAAAAAAATAAATAAATTATATATTAATTATTTACACGTGATACTTTTTATTGGTTAAAAAAATTAAATTTGAGCCCTTTCACGAGCTTATGGAGTGTGTGTACATGCAGGGGGTCAAAATGATTTGTTTGCAACGAAATAAAGAAGAATTGTGAGGTAATAGATCAAAGTTAAAGTTTAAATATCTTTTTACAAATCTCAAACAAGATCAAGGGACAATTATGTATTTTCTCAAAAAAGAAAGAGAAAAATAAAAAGAGTCTTACATTGACCATATGCAACTTCTTGACTTCTTTGTAATAAAAATAAGATTAAATAGAAGTCAATATACTCACTTAACATGCAAATTGATATCATGTTCAATGACTATGATGACAAAACTTTACTATAAATTTTATTTAATTCCATCTTCATTATATACTCCCTCTGTCTCATTTTAACGGTCCTAAATTGAGATGACATATTAATTAAGAAAAATAATTAATAACATGATTAATTTACTATAATATTCTTATTAAATAATATTTACATTTTAATTTGAAGAAAAAGTAATTAATGCAGAAGGTAAACATGAATTTTTTTTTTTTGACTTATCTTGATAAGTAAAAAAGAACAAGTAAAATGAACATCAAATTAAAAAATTTGGAACGGATAAAATAAGACGGAGGGAGTAACAAATTGCATTTAAATGATGTTCTGGTCTAAATAATTTCTTAAGATTTACGTCAACATTGACAAGACATTATGAGCAAACGCTTCATTTCTTAAATTAATCTTTTACACCTAACAACCATACTTTTTATTTCTTTAATAAATGTTTTGTGAGTTTGTTTTAAATATCTAAATATAAAAATGTATCATATCATATAAATTAAGATACGGAAAATATTTGTAATTTTTTTGGTACATATCTACATCTACCTTTTTTCATGTAACAATATCGTTTGGATTAAATATGAACATCTAAATTATTTTTATGATTTACCTGCTATCTTCTATCAATCTGATAATTACAATATTTGAATTAATGTATACAAATCACAATTAATTTTACAAGGTACTTATAATCTCCCACCAACTTAATAACTATGACGTATTAAAATAGCTTATGTGTATCTCAATTTCACAGTTACAAAAGAACTTTATTATTTTAATCTTATTTAAAATTTAATTATTTTCAACCACTTTATTGAATATTACTTACATCTTTATTCTTATGCTAACTACATTAATTAAAAATTTATAAAATATATATAGAAGAAAATAAACCCCTTTAAGAATAAGATGTGTCATCAAAGTAACTACATGATGCATTGCTAAGCAAGATATAACATAACTTTTGAGGTGTTCAATTCATCTTTTATTATAAATTGTAATTATAATATAATAGTACATAAAATTTATTTTTCTATTCGTTTTCATTTATCACGTTTTGCTTTACGACAATCAATAATATAAGATGTATATTTTTAATATATTAATACAAGAGAAATTGTAATTTATAACTTTTCGGATATAACAACCTCTTTTCTTTATTTGAGGTAGTTGTATAAACTGCGTACACTCTATGCTCTTCAAACCTCACTTTGTGGGAACCACTCGATAAGTTGTTGTTGTTGAACTTTTGAGTATACAACGAAAATATATCGTGTATTTTTGTATAGTGAAGTCTGAAAAAAAATAGAGTATACATAGTTCGTATCATTACCTCAAAAGTAAGGTAGAGAAATTGTTTGCAATAGATCATCGGCTTAAAATAAAATACAACCCAAAAAAAGATACAAAAGACAATTTGTCTGGAATATCAAAGTTTTAATTTCAAAATAATCTCTTAATTTAATTCAATTTAATTTCATAATTTAATTAAATTAATTCTTGAGCATTCAAACATGACAAGTAAAATGAACAAGAGAGTATTTATTTTTATTTTATACACTATCTGTTTCAACTTATATGAAACTTTTTTCTAAAAAATAATATGTGTCCAGTTTAACAACGACGGCAATTCTATGGTGGGAGAGTATAAATTTGTATAGAGTGAGGGCCTACATACAACTGCCACCCCCTCTTGTCCGGGGGAAGTAGAACTTTTCTCTTGTCTGTAATACAAAATCACCTGCACCCCCACCCCCCACCCCACCCCACCCCCACCCTATAAACCTTCTCAACAAACAACTGCAATCAGCTCTAAGAAAAAAAATCCATTTTCAATCTACATTGATCAGTTGTGTGTTGGTTTTGGTATTTCTGTTGTGTTTTGTTTGGACCCTTTATGGCTTTGATGTGAAAACAGAAAGTGGGGTTCTTGAATTTTCTGTTTCTGGGTATTTTTTGGTTTCGGATTTAGTGTTGTTGTTTGATCAAGATTGGATTTTTAGTGCTGTTTGTTTGAAATTCAAGAAAACTGAAATTTGGGTTCTTGTGGGGTTTTATTTTACTGTTGATGTGAGAATAGAGGTGGGGGGTTTCTTGAATTTTATGTTGTGTATGTTCTTGAATTCTTTGTTGGGGGTTAGTTTATCAAGATTGAAACTTTAGTGTTGATTGTTTGAATTCAGAAAAACTGAATTTTGTGTTTCTGGGCATTTTTGGCATCTGGGGTTAGTGTTGATTGATTGTTCAAGAACTTTTATTGTGTCTGTTGTTGGATTCTTTGATTGAAATTTTAGTGTTGTTTTGAAATATTGGAGTTTTGGGGTACATTTGTAGTTGGCTAATTGGAATTCTTGATCAGCTTTTAGCTGAACATTTTACATTTTTATGAGTGTAAGAAGGAAATGAAGGATGTGTTCTTGGCTATCAGCTTGTTGGCGACCTTTAAGTCGATATGTCCCAATGAGCAAGGATGAAGATGATGTTATAGGAGGTGAAGATGATCCATTGCTATGGTTTAGAGACCTTGAGAAACATTCATGTGGGGAGTTTTCTTTTGCTGTAGTACAGGGTAATAAAGAATGTGAAGATTATAGCTTGGTTGATACGAGTAGCGAAGGTACTTTCGTTGGGGTTTATGATGGCCATGGTGGCATTGAGGCTGCAAAATTTGTCCGTGATCACCTTTTCGAGGATTTAATGAGTGAGATCAAGTTTCTTTATTGCCTTGCTTTTTGATTTACTTATTTTCAAAATGGTTGTTGCCGTCTGTTAAGAGTCTGACATTGATTGTTGAATTAGACTGGTGGTTTGCTTATACGGAGTTGGGTAATCCTCCCCTCACGAGCTAGTTTTTGGGGTTGAGTTAGACCCAACTGCCGTATCTTCTCACAGTCTTTGACAATGGAATTTATGGTGTTCTTTTGCTTTGCATTGTAAATGTTAATGTCTCATAACAGCAACTTATGACTTCTAGTTTTGGAAGAAATGATATTCATAGTGATTTTCTTGAGTCTGTAACATGTGACAGTGTTCGCGTTTTGCAAGAAATGATATTCATATGGTGTTTTTTTCCTTTGCATTGTAAATTTTACTGCTTCATAACAGTAATTTATGATTTCAAGTATTGGAAGAAATGATATTCATAGTGATTTTCTCGAGTCTATAACATGTGACAGGGTTCATGTTTTGGAAGAAATGATATTCGTATGGTGTGTTTTTCCTTTGCATTGCAAATTTTACTGCCTCATAACAGCAATTTATGATTTCATGTTTTGGAGAAATGATATTCATTGTGATTTTCTCGAGTATGTGACATGTGACAGAGTTCATGTTTTGGAAGAAATGATATTCATATGGTGTGTTTTTTCTTCTGCATTGCAAATTTACTGCCTCATAACAGCAATTTATGATTTCATGTTTTGGAAGAAAGGATATTCATTGTGATTTTCTTCGAGTATGTGACATTTGACAGTTCATGTTTTGGAAGAAATGATATTCATATGGTGTGTTTTTTCCTTTGCATTGCAAATTTAACTTCTTCATAACAGCAATTTATGATTTCATGTTTTGGAAGAAAAGATATTCGTAGTGATTTTCTTGAGTATATGGCAGAGTTGCGACATTTTTCTGTTCTGTTTATGTCAGCTCTAGTGCATGTTGTAGCTGTGTTAGTAAGTGTATGGTAGAAAGAAGGTTTCGGTTGTCACTAATATAAGGGTCTTGCAACTCTCTGAGAGCTTAGACTTTTGTTTCTCCTTTATGTGTTGCTTTAAGTTTATAGGAAGTTTTTTCGGAGGCACGAACAGTGGCATAGAGAAACATGATCATCTTTTTGGTACTCTTGACGGTGGAAAGCAACATACAAGTATTCTTAGTCTCTCTTCTTCTGAAATTGAAAGGAATGCTATGTTTAAATGGGAAGTGTAAACATCATCAGTAGAATACAGCGCAAGAACCTTTTAATAGCCAGACTATCTTAGTCTGCAGACTGATATTTGGGGTAGTCTTACGGTATCAAACTATTATTTGTCTACTTCACTAAAGCGTTGCAGGGTAACAATAATATCATCTGCTAACTTACCGTTCCATCTCTTCTGACTGGTTGTTTCGTGTTGGCTAATTGCTTTGATGAATGTCTTGTTGACTTGTTGTTGTGATGAATAAGACCCCCTTTTTCCTAATTTCTTGTGTTGTTTCATTTATTACTTGAGAATTTTCAGGCCATGCAGGTCTAAACACGCTTTTTTTTTACAGAGCTTGCTCGAGAAAATGGAACAATAGATGAAGAAGTCCTTAAAACTGCCTTCGCTGCAACTGAAGACGGCTTCCTTTCTCATGTGAGAAGGGCATTTGGTATTACACCATTAATTGCGAAAAATGGGTGCTGCTGTTTGGTTGGTGTTATCTGGAAAGGGACATTATATGTTGCTAACCTCGGGGACTCTAGAGCAGTATTAGGTCATAAAGGAATATTCAATAAGATTGTCGCTGAGCAATTGACTGAGGATCATAATGCCAGTATCGAGAAGGTTAGGAAGGAATTGATGTTGTCGCACCCAGATGATTCACACATTGTAGCTAATGTCAATGGAGCATGGCGTGTTAAAGGCATTATACAGGTTTGCTTTTAAATATAATATTGAACACAAACTTGTTAATTATGTGCCATTTTGAATTTTTATATTCCGATATCTCATGATAGATGCTCGTTCTTTTTAATCAAAAGCAATCTAGTTTTTCATCATACTCCTTAGTGTTATCAAGTTCCGTTTTGTCACCTCGAGAAGTGATCTACCGTTATAGTGACAACCCAAATAAGCTGTTAGGTACATCCAAATATACTGAATAGAACTATATCTGCCTCGGCCTTTTAACAAGCCTTTGCGTTTTAATGTATATTACTTTTGACTTTCATGATAGTTGCTACATCAAGAATCTCATTGGTTCCAATGTCTTACGTAGATCTTTTATATTGCAAGTGATTCTACTGCTACATATTATTTCGACTTATTCTACTTGTCTAAAATAAGTATGCAGTATTCATGTTTTAATCTTGGCTCTCCTTGTTCATTTTCTCACCATACCTTTTCCAGGTTGATTTCATGTAATTCTCCAAATCCGTAGGCCTGTTTTTGATTAGTTAGATTTGTCTCCTTTATGTTTGTCTTTGCATCTTTTAGGTATCTAGATCAATTGGAGATGCATATCTGAAGAAGCCGGAATTCGCTCTTGGTCCAGAGTACCGAAAATTCCACCTTAAAGAACCTCTTAGGCGGCCAGTACTAAGTGCTGATCCATCTATATGTTCAAGAAAGCTACAACGGCGTGATAGATTTCTTATATTTGCTTCTGATGGTCTGTGGGAACTCTTAAGCAATCAAAAGGCTGCGGAAATTGTGCATAACAACCCTAGAGAGGTATCTCCTTTAATTTTCTCTTATTCCGCCACTGACGAAGTCATTCTCATTTATTTGATAATATGTCATGTTTGTATGGCCGGGGGTCTATCGGAAACAGTCTCTCTACTTCATCTGAGGTAGTGGTATGGAGTGCGTACACTTTAGCCTCCCCAAACCCCAGTTCGTGGGAATGCACTGGGGTATGTTGTTGTTGTTGTATGTCATGTTTGTATGGTTAAAACTTACTGTGTTTACTTCAATATCAGGGCATAGCTAGAAGACTTATTGTATCAGCCCTCGATGAGGCAGCAACGAGAAGAAAGTTGAAGTATGATGACATTAAGAAGTATGACAAGGGTGACAGGAGGCTCATTCATGATGATATAACAGTCGTTGTCATCTTTATAGATCACGAGATGCTTAAAGGAAAACAACCTGTGCCTGAACTGTCAGTTCGAGGATTAATCGACAATCATGGACCATCAGAATTCAATATTCTGCAAGAGGTTGCTACTATGAAGACAAACTTTCACAAGTGAAACATACTAAACAAGTTGTTGGCACTTCTTTTCTAGGGAAGCCCGGATTTTGGAAGTTTCTGACCTCCCATTTTCGCCTTGTTTTACCAATTTACATTTGCTATATACAGTCTAGATGAACAGCAAGAGCAAGACTGACTATCAGGTTACCTGCTTTACCCATGCCCCCTCGCCTCACAGGTCATCGGCAACCTTACTTTCTCTAAATTTTTGAATGTACACAAATGTTAGGTACAACGATAAGATGAGGGAACTGCCTCCTATTGTTTGTTTACACAATATCTGTCTTAAGTGAGGCCATGAGGCGATAAAAGTAGACATTGGAATCGAACATCAGGTAGATCAATACTCAGAAATGTGAGCAAGTTGACACTCTTATGCTCAATTTTTGGTTTTACCTTTGTTATACAAGTGCCTATCCATTCTTGTCTTTTTTACCATCAAAGTAGTGTATAATTGTTTGGCATGCAGTCTTGAGTTGTTGCACAACATAAGCTTGATGGTGTGGAAAAGGGTATTTGACACTTTTCCATGCAATCTTGACTTGCTTCACTACATGATTATGCTCATTTCATTCTCAAATTGAATGTAATAAGAGTGAAAGTTGGGAAATTTTGTACTAGGGATTGCCTTGTGGTTGAAAAAGAAACACATGCTAGTTCAAGATTAATGCACACACACACACTCAGGTCTCAGGATCAAGCGGAGCTAAGGGGTTCATGAACCCCTTCATCGGAAAATTACATTGTATTATGTACATATTGTAGATGCTAGAATTCTCTAGGCTTGTTCGTATGTATACTTATATATTTTACGTACCTTTAGTGAAAATTCTAGCTCTGCCAATGCAGTCGAGAGGCTTTTTATCAATCTTATGCCTCATCTCTTTTGTAACAAGCTATTGCATTTCTTTCTTGCACACACCAAAAGAAATTGCACACAAGCACGTGTTTTAGGCATCACCACTTGGCTTCAATTACTAGGAGTTGCTACAAAACCAATAAATTCTCTTGTGCATTTGTCTGTAGTTTTACAAGCATGGAGATGGGATTTAAGTGCTCATGTCTGGCCATTGGGCCTATGGCCAAGTACCAACCAAAGTTGTTGCAGGAATTGTCTTTCTATGGGCCGGTCTTTAATTTTTGTCCTTCTTACTTGGCGAATAGAAATTTGTGGATCAAAGTACTCGAATCTATGACCTAATTCAACTGCCTAAGTTCCATAGAAATTAAGTTGCGAGGCATAAGTTTTGTTGTATTTATTTATAGGACCAAATTTGCTTGGCAAAAAAACTATAGAAATAAAAGTTATGATAGTAGAAGGTAATGCAATCAAACAACCACTATGATTAATAATGCATCTTTAATGGGTATGTCAAAATCTCAAATTACATTTCAAAATTAACCAACTGGTCACTTGCCAGACACACATTGTACTTCCAAATTAAGTGTATGTATATTTTAGCACTTGATAACCAAATTCAATGGATAAAATCTTAGCATAAGAAAGCATTGTTCCTGATCAAAGAATTTGCAAACATAGTTGCATATTACAACAGCATATAGCTTTCTGTTATGCCCTTTGGCTTTTGAAAGACTCAAAAAATTATAGTGTAAAAGAATGGCTTCTTTCTAAAGACAAACAATCTGGCTTAATTGAAGTCGACTAACTCGTACAGAAGACATGGTTGCTCTAACTGAGTCGATAAGCAACTACAACATGTGTGTACCCAACCTTACCCCTACCCCTACCTTGTGCAGAGATAGAGAGGTTGTTTCGGAAAGACCCACGGCTCAGGTAAAGCACATCAAAATCAAGTATGTAAAGGAAAAGAAGATAAATGCAAAAAGGAAACAGTAGCAACAACATATAATGATAACCGAAGCAAAAGTAATGATAACTGAGTCGATAAAACAAAGGTTATTTCATCAAACATGTATGTACTGTCTGTCTTTCTCTAGGCACATTCCGCTAATAATTCAGATCCATCAATAGCACCAAAATCTGCTGTTCGGCTTGACATTAGCTCTAGTCATGATTTAGTCGAACATGAGGTTGCTTAACACAACAACGATGTCTCAGTCCCAAACAAGTTGGGTCAGTGTGCTTGACACCCTACAGATAATCTTCTTTATAAGAAAAAAATAATTTATCAAGGTAGCACCAAGTTTGTACTAATCTGTTACAAAAGTTGATAGGATTCAGGTCTTCTAAGAATTCAACGATACAACTCAGATCCTGTCTAGCCTCTCTCCTATACCAAATATACACGGTTCTCAGAGCATTTGAACTTTAAAAAAAACAAAAGGATAAAGCCCTATCTTCAAAACACCTACGGTTTCTTTCTAACCAAACTTGTCCAAAATATACTTAATAGTATGATCTTCCATATGTTCCTTTTTTCCTTTTCCATCTTCTGTCCTACCAGCTGATAACTGCAGCATCCGAACTTCCTGGCATCACACACATTTCTCCAAATATATTAAGAGACATGCACCAGATGAACTGATCCTGCGCTTTCTTTGAATAAATAGGACAAATTGGTTTGCTGCAATCCTCTTTTGCAGATTATCATGTGACAAGCAAGCTTCATGAACAACTATCCAAAGGCAGCCATTTTTCAGCTATGTTGCTTGGCCTCTTCAAAAATGTCAATGGGTGCGTGTCGGATTCGCCAAAACTAGCGTATTTCTGGAGAATCAGACACGGGTGCAGCATTGAAAGTGAAGAGTCCACACAACATAGCATTTAGCTTTTCGGGAGGCTTGCATCAACAACAACATACCCAGTGTAGTCCCACAAAGTGAGGTTTGGGGAGGGTAGAGTGTACGCGGGCCTCACCTTACTTCAGGAGGCTTGCATTTTTCCACATTATTATACATGGACAATGGGATACGTCTCCATCAAAAATTCCATCTATTTTGATGGCCCTGATGAGAGTACACTTACTCTCATGTCGGCAAATCTGCTGATTAGTGTAACCACATCTCCAAATTCCTGATCCTGAAAGTTCCTCCTTGGATGCAGATTCCGGTTTGTATCCAGTAAAGCAGCCTGCCAGGGTGCCTTCTTTGTTGTTCACCAGCTCATATAGATCTGGATAGCTCCTGAAGGGATCTATTCTCCATCCATTTATCCTGACAGGGTCTTATTTTCAATCCATTACCCACGTCCATAAAGTCTTCCCACAGATTACTAATCTGTTTCTACATTGCCAGCCCACTTGACCGGATACGATCTTCTATATGCAACAACAACATACCCAGCATATTCCCACAAAGTGGGGTTTGGGGAGGGTAAGTGTACACAGTCCATACCACTACCTCAGAGGTGAGATAGAGAGGCTGCATATACGATCTTCCATATAAGCCAGTGATTTTCCATTCCGTGCTTGGCTGCTGCTGCTACTACTACTAAGTCAACAACAATGTTTCCATCCCTAACAAGTTGAGGTCGGCTATATGAATCCTCACTATTCCGTTTAAGCTCAACTCGTGCCATCACTATTCCTTACTTGGCTCTCACTACTTTCTCCCACGGTTTCTCCCTAGTCCCTGTTATTATTGAATCAATATAACAATTTAAACAAAACTCTTGTTATGTAGTCTTAAGTTCTTAATCCCTAATCCTCCATTTTCTTATCACATCTGCCCACTAGATCAAATGTATCCTCTTCTTCTCTGCGCACTTTTGAGGAACTTATAGGCTTGATTAGAATGGATATATGGGATTTCTTCAGCATTCAGAATTAAGAAGACTAACAATATCTACATTTTGAATTCTTCAATATCTCTTATGCTTGCTTAAACTCATAGGTATGTCATTGTAAATGGAAGGAGTCCTTCCAAGTTTATTTTGTTGTGTTACTATGTACCTTGGAGGAATCCTCCTAGCTTACCAAGATCTGACACTGTATAGCACCATGAACGTAATAGTCTTCTGCTTATGATAAATTTAAAAAGTGTGAGCCTCTCCACCCTACAGCTAGGATCTGTACTTCAATGCTACATATAAAATATCCCACCACCACCCGCAAAAATAGAAAAAACATTATAGCTCGCTTTGTAGTTCAGATTCATTTTTGACACATAGAAAGACCAAACTCCAAACCCAAAAGAGAAAAGGTGGAGTAATATAAATATCTTCAATTTTTATATTTATCAAGACACTTCCATGTTCCATCAACCAAAAAGGGAAAAAGGAAAGAAAGAGAGGGAGAGTATTGTGTACTGCACATGCGTATATGTATGTGTAGTGTGCTTATACACATGTAAGGACATATAGATGACATCTTGAGGGGAACAAGACTCTAAATGATGTTAGAGATATGACTTGGGTCAAAGTTAATACAAAGACTAGCTTTTGAAGATAATATTACACTAAACGATGTTAGATGACGGATCCAGAAAACAAGAAGACTTTATTTAGACAAGATATATCAAATATCAACATGTTCTGTCCCATTGCATAAAGAGAAACACTCAGAAGATTTAAACAAAAGAATTCCTCAAAAGCCAGAAAATCTAGATTACATGCTAGTACATTCAAAGAAAGTTGCAAATACTTTGACATCTCACACCATGTTAAAAATAAGAAAGCACAAAGACACAAAATTTCTAAACCAACAAAAGAAATCGTTGATTCTTAGTTGCATGTGTAAACTCCACTCGAATACCTGTGATCAACCTCATAAAAATCAGTCTTGCCCTCTAAAGCCGGTTTTAGTGAAATGCCAGACAAAGATCTAGTCCCTTGGGATGAAAACTTTACATAACCAACAAGCTCAAGCTCTACCGAATCATCATCGTCATTAATATCTATAGGGAACCTCGCCTTCAACTTGCCAGGATGACCCTTGGGCGGAATCTCATCAACATGCCATTTCAGTTCCCTCTCAGTGCGGTTCAACACAGCTTTAGGTGAAACTTTCAATAATGTTGGGTCCACTGGCAGTTTCAGGACAAAGGTCACATCGGTTAATGGAACTGGAATATCAGGATTTACAACGTACTGCAGCATTACAGAAAGTAATGTCCCACTAAGACGCTTAACAAGCCGAATCCTTAAAGGCAATGGAGTTAAACGTGGTAGCAAACTGTACTTAATGATTGGTATAGGCTCATTTGAAGGTGCTGTCTTCACATGAAACAGACCATTCCCAAGGCTACTCACACGAGAATTTTGCATGACAAACCTCTTAACAGCAGCGGTATCTTCAACCTTGAACGAAAACTCAGTTTCCTTATCATCAGAAGACTTTGGCGGCAGCGTTCTTAAGTAAACAACGCCCTTCAAACCAACTCTAGCAAGCAACGATTCTCTGAACTCAGCACTGATCTCCTCAGTAATGTACATTTCCGGACCATTCATTTTCTTCACCAACATATCCTCAAGATTCTTCCCAGCACCACCCTCAGCAGTGGCTCCAGCTGCAGCTTTTGGTGGTTCACTAGTCGCCAGTAATTCAAGTCCACCAAGTCCCTGATCTTTCTTCACCTTTTTCGTACCTACATACTCAGAAGCATCCAATCCACCACCCCAAGCATCATTAATGCCTTCAAAATCTTCCGGCAATGTTGATCCTTCATTACTAAACTCTATCCCACCGTAATCCCCTTCAAACCCTTCCACACCAATGTGTGTCGACTGACTAGCCGCAGCAGGTGGCAAAGTAGTCACGTCAAGCCCCGCCAATGCCTTAGCAACATCTGAACTCTCATTACCCTTATCTTTCTTAAAATCACCCACCAACGACTCCGGCTGATTAATCTTATCACTAGCAGCAAATGGATCCTTCTCAACCTCAATCTCCTCAATCTTCTCCTCCTCCTTCTCTCCCCCACCACTAATCGCCAAACTAGCCGCCACTTCATCACCTGCATCCAACGTCTCCTGAGGCAACTCAAACACCGTCTTCTCAAACGTCTCCACCCCCCCTTCCTGTTCCAACGAATGCACCTCCACATTCCCCCAACTATCCCCTCCCCTAATCTTACTCTCCGTATTCACAGACGAATGCACCATTTTCGCTATACTCTCCCCATGCATCGACGCCAACATAGACGCTAACCTAATATTACTCACCCCCCTCAACACAATATCCAACGCCATATATATCTCCGCGTACTTCTTCCCTAACTTCTCCGGTGTCACATCCACTCCCCTACACGCCGTAACCACAACGGAAACCGCTTGATTCACAATACTAATACACTCAAACACATTATTAACCACCCTCTCCTTATCACCACCATCATCAACCGTCGTTATCGCAAGCACATAAATCGAATTCACAAGCCTATAAACAACCCTATACTTCGATTCAACACCAACAATTACTTGACCCGATGAAGCAGCAAGTGGGTCATCACCAAGTGACACCGATGGATCCGAAGAAGAAGACGATAATAATACATCGGAATTGGGTCCATTAGCTTGTTTAGAAAATGTAAGGCGTGTTTGGCGGAAAGCTGAAAGTGCCATTAAAGCGCGAGATGGGGGAAACCATTCACGGGTTTGGAGCAATATGTCGGGTCCATTTGTGGGTTGAAGTGATAATGCTAAACAAGACATTTTTAAGGTGATTTTTAGCAGATCTTAAGGTAATTTGTTGTATACAAAGTGTTGAAGCTAACAATTATGCTTGTAGAAGAGATTACTTACTTGAGAATTTTGGTTGAATTGCTCTTCACAATTGCAGAGATCGGAGAAAGTATATTGAGTAAATGTTAAAGGGGATTTGAAAGAAGAAGAAGGAGATGATTGGATTCGGAGCAAATTGTTAACGGGTCGGGTTGGTTGTGATTTAATGTATTGGGCAAAATTATTTTAGTCCATTTAAGTATTAATTAAAGAGGGAAAGTGTAAAAGTACGTCAATTAATTAAGTTTGTCCCTAATTATATTATACGTTAAAGTTGACAAAAATATTGTGTCAAGGTAAGAGCTCGTGGGATTTGATATTTGGATGAGGTGAAAGTCACGTTGATAACTTACCACTTCATTTTCAAATCTATTATTCGATCCAAGTAGCCGTTTGGTCATGAAAATTAAAAAAATTTGAACTTGGAGTTAAAATTGGAGTTGGAGTTGTGTTTGACCATGCTTTTTTTGAAAAAAAAAATTTGACTTTTGAAAAAACTTTTTAAAATATGATTTTATGCCCTAACTTTTACAAACTATCAAAATCACCTAACTAAAATTTACCTACTAATGAAAAAAGAACACAATTAGCCACTATTATAAAAATAATTACATATACATGACCATATTTAATGAATTTTAATTATGACATATATAATATTTACATTAATAGTTGTTTACTCATATTTGAAAATTTTAATATGGATGTTGTCAAGATGTAAACAATCACTGAGCTTTGAGCTCAAGCTTATGCAACAATGGAAGCTTCGAGTAGAAACCAACAGTTCAGAGAATGAGAAAGAAGAAAAATAACTGTCAAAATGTGGATTGTGAAGCTTAGCTTGTTGTATTGCATCAAGGTGTTTATATATACAAAGGAAAGGAGTAAAAATATCTAATGGAGGTTTAACCTCCCCACTAACTAACTTGTGTCAACTAGGATGTCAGCTGTAAAATAGTTGTACAATAAGTGGTTATGAAACTAACTCAACTAACTATGCTAACTACACTCTAACAACTTATAATACATACACTCTAATACTCAATATCCCCCCCCCCTCAAGTTGGTGGTGTAGACAACGTTGCCAACTTGTCAAGAATGGAGGAGTGCTTGATCCCTGTTAAGGCCTTAGTCAATATATCAGCCAACTGATCCTGCGTAGCAATGTGATGCAAAGAAATGAGGCCCTGTTGTAGGATTTGCCTCACATAGTGACAATCTACTTCAATGTGTTTAGTTCTTTCATGAAACACAGGGTTCTTAGCTATATGCAGAGCAGACTGGCTGTCACAGAACACAACAATAGGTTTGGAGAATGGAACACCTAATTCATCAAGCAATCTACTCAGCCAAACCAATTCTCCAACTACTTTCCGGAGAGATCTATACTCGGCTTCTGCAGATGATAAAGAAATGGCGTCATGTTTCTTTGATTTCCAACTGATAGGGCTGCCACCAAGCAATACAAGAAAACCACTGACAGACCTCCTAGAATCTGGACGTGAAGCCCAATCTGAATCACAATAGCCTTTAATTGTAAAATCTGCATCCTTAGATAGAAACAATCCCAAAGTAGGATCAGACTTTAAGTATCTAAGAAGATGAAATGCAGCATGTAGGTGAGGCTCTCTTGGATCTTGCATGAATTGGCTCAAGTGTTGTACACTAAAAGCAATATCCAGTCTTGTGTTGGTGAGAAAATTTAGTTTGCCCACTAGTTTTCTATAATAAGTACTGTCACTAAGAGCAGGTTCCTCATGAGCCTTTAGTTTAACATTAGGATCAAGAGGTGAAGTTAGAGGGCTGAGATTCAGAACATCATATTCCTTCAGCATGTCTAGTACAAATTTTCTCTGAGAAATCACAATGCCTGCATCTGTATGCAATACCTCCATGCCTATAAAATAATGAAGCAGGCCTAGGTCCTTGATTTTGAACCTATCATCCAGATAAGCTTTCAGACTTTCAATCTCAGCAGTGTCAGTCCTAGTGATGACTATATCATCAACAAATACAGTTATGTAGATTGTTGACTATCCTGTCTTTTTATAAAACAATAAGTAGTCATACATGGAATGTGTATAGCCCCTTGAATATAAAACTCCAGTGAGTTTAGCATACCACTGTCTGCTAGCCTGTTTTAGGCCATATAAAGATTAATTCAGCTTACACACCAGATTAGGACTGTCAACTGCAAGTCCAGGTGGTACCTCCATATATACCTCCTCATTTAAATCTCCATGGAGAAATGCATTATTAACATCTAATTGGTACATGGTTCATCCTTGTTTGATTGTTGTGATAAGTAGGGCTCTGACCATGGTCATCTTGACCACATGAGAGAATGTTTCAATGTAGTCAATGCCTGCTTGTTGGGTGTATCCTTTGACAACAAGTCTGGCTTTCAGTCTCTCAGTGCTCCCATCTGCTTTGTGTTTAATCTTGTACACCCATCTACAACCAATAGCCTTCTTCCCATGGGGTAATGGAACTAAATCCCAAGTATGATTGGAGTGCAATGCATCAAACTCTTGTGTCATGGCCAATTGCCATGCAGGATCTATAGCTGCCTCCTTATATGAATTTGGTTCCCTGTCAATGCAAATATTTCTAACAAAATCTTGACTGTCATGAACTAGAGCATGATGAGCTACGCAGTGGTGGTTACTAAAAAGGGCTTTAAGAGAGGTAGCTTCAGATGAATTGGTGTGGAAAGACAGACAAATAGGTGATGTGAGATTTGGGATAGAGTGAACATAATCAGACATGTGTCTTGGAGTTTGAATTCTTCTGGTAGATCTCCTAGGTTCAATATGAGGAATAACATCAGGAATATGAACAACAACTGGTATTTGAGGAAAGGTAGTTCCTAAAGAAGGTGAATGAAGTGCAGAATCATGTGGGAAATTACATGTAATATCAGGTCCTTCTACATTAGGTGCAATATTATGTGTACCAGGAATGTTAGTGTGAGATGGATCATCAATGAAGGGAATAGAATGCAACAGAGAAGAAGGTGGAACAGAACTAACAGAACTAACAGAAGAGTTAAAAGGAAAAACATTTTCATAGAAAATAACATCCCTGGAAACTGATGTCTTCTTTGCGGATAAGCTTAGGACCTTGTATCCTTTAGTTCCAAAAGGGTAACCAACAAAAATGTGTGGAGTGGTCCTGGGTTCAAATTTTGATCTAAGAGACATAGGGACAGTAGGGTAGCATAGGCATCCAAAACTTCTCAAATGAGAATAAAGTGGTTTCTTTTTGTGAAAAATTTCATAAGGACATTTATTTTTCAATATAGTAGAAGGTAGCCTATTGACAATATATGTGGCACATAATACACATTCTCCCCAATACTGTAAGGGTAGCTTGGATTGAAACAAAGGGCTCTGGCAGTCTCAAGTAAGTGTTTGTGCTTTCTTTCCACCACACTATTTTGTGGTGGTGTATAGGGACAGGTTTTCTAGTGAAGTATACCTTTGGTGTAGAAAAAATTGGTTGTTTCTGTGTTAACAAATTCAAGACCATTATCTGTTCTAAAGGACTTAATAGAGGTTTGAAACTGGGTTTTCACCATGGTTGTGAAGGCCTTCAGAACTTGCAAAGCATTACTCTTTGAACTTAAAAGGTGGGTCCTGGTGAATCTACTGAAATCATCTACAATTGTAATAAAATATTTAAAGTGATCATGTGTAGGTATGTGATAGGGTCCCCATAGATCAACATGAACTAACTCAAAACTGTGTGTAGTCAGGGAAGTTCTTTGTTTAAAAGGTAATCTTTCTTGGCTTGACATGGGATATACAGAACATAGGAAGGGTTGTTTAGGAGAAAAGAAGATTAGAATTGCAAAAATAGCTTTCATTTTGATAAAAGGAACATGTCCTAACCTATTATGCCACAAGATATCCACATCAGATCCAGAGCATGTATGAGACTTATCACTTTGTGAAGTATTAAAAGAAGATACATAAGGTACAGTAAGAGAATTTTTATTATTGACAAAAGATACAGTACTTGAGCAAGATGTTTGCTTAGTGGGAAAGGAAATACATTTTTCATTAGTCAAACCATGAAAAGAGCATCTGCTAGTACAGAACTTACTTGAAGACAAGCTATTACATGAATTGGAATCATTACTAGAATGTGTAGAATTCTGTAAACACTTAGAACACAATAAGTACAGGTCATCCTCTGCTTTACCAATCACCAGAGGCCTCTTCATTGAAGGGCCCTGCATGACACAAGAAAATTTGGTAAAACTGACACTGCAACTGGAGTGAATAGTCATGTTATGAATAGAAATCAAATTGTATTTGAAAGATGGCACATATAATACTTTCTGCAAACTGATCTCAGGACTTAATGTTACATTGCCTATTTGTGTGACCTTGACTTTATATCCATTAGGTAACATGACTAACAGTGGATAAGGAAGGTTGACAATGCTATGTAATAAGGATATGTTGAAAGTCATATGATTTGAGGCTCCTAAGTCTAGTAGCCATGAGTCAGACTTGTTAGAGAAACATTTACATGAAAGTTTTCCAAAATCAATAGAGGATGTACAAACTACATTACCTGCAAAATCAATAGAACCACTGGTGTCATTAGTGAGATTAACTGAACCATCATCATTGCATTCTTTGTGAAAATGTTGTAGCATGTCTTGTACGCGGCCCTACTGATCTTTGGTGAGACTCAGGTTGTACATTTCCTCATGATCATGTGTGACTCCTTTCTTTGGAACTAATTCAGATGTGCAAGGGACATTAGCCATTGTTCTGTTTCCATTTCCTTTATTGTACCTATGAGCTGAAGCATGGTTTTGGCGATTATAATTGGGAGAACCTCTGAAGCCATTAGGTCTCGAAGTAGGAGTTGAAAAATTATTGTTCTTGTAGTTATAATTGGTTTGATTGTTCTGTCTATTAGAATTAGCAGCAGATGACTGACTAGAGGTCTGGTTTGAATTATAACTAGGAGGATAACTATGAAGAAGAAAACATTTTTCCTTGAAATGACCAGATCGCTTACAGTAGTCACAAAACTTATCTTTGTATGGGATTGAACCTGACTGATTTGTGGCTGAAAAATTTGTCTTGTAAGATGGAGACCTGATGGAATTAGCATGCATAGCAGTAAACTCCAAAGTAAGATGGTTGAAAGGTTTAATTTCTCATTGTTGTTCATCTTGAACCAAAAGAGAGAATGCCTGTGCCATGGAGGGTAAGGGGTTCATCGTGAGGATGCTACCCCTAATTACAGTATATACTTCATTTAGGCCTATTAGGAACTGAATCAATCTCCGGTCCTGCTCAGCCTTATGAAAAGTAGCCTTTGCTCCACAAATACACTCACAGGTACACTGAGACTTGGTGCTTAAAGTACTGAGTTCTTCCCAAAGTTTCTTCATCTTTGTGTAATATCCAGTAATGTCTAGTGATCCTTGAGATAAATCACTAATCTCCTTTTGAATCTGGTATAATTTCACACCATTAGCCTGTTCATATCTTTCTTCCAACTCCCTCCAAATCTCAGCTGAATCCACAACATATTCTACACTATCTGCGATCTCTTTGTACAACGAATTCAGAATCCACGATGTTACAATATCATCACATCTTTCCTATTGCCTGAATGTGGGATGGTCAGGTTTGGGCTTCACACACTCACCATTAATAAAACCTAATTTGTTCTTTACGGATAACGACCTCAAAACACTTCTCCTCCATGAACGGTATCCAACACCAGTGAATTGCACCGGAACCAGCATCGCACCGGGATTATCAGAAGGATGCATATACAAGGGGTTATTTGGGTCAATTGTAGTCCCAAAATCAATTGCAGTTCCAAAGTTACTCGATTGACCAGAACTTTCAGCAATCGTCATAGTTCAACAGCTCAAGGATTGAAAATTAATCGAAGAGATCAACAAATTCACTCAAAACAAGTTCACAAAAAAATAGGGGAAACAACAAATTCAACTTGAAAACTACAATAGGAGAAAGGAATGTGAATTTCACACAATTCTTCGAAATAAAGTGATTGAAAAGACCTTAGAACCAAGTCTCTGATACCATGTCAAGATGTAAACAATCACTGAGCTTTGAGCTCAAGCTTATGCAGCAATGGAAGCTTCGAGTAGAAACCAACAGTTCAGCGAATGAGAAAGAAGAAAAATAACTGTCAAAATATGGATTGTGAAGCTTAGCTTGTTGTATTGCATCAAGGTGTTTATATATACAAAGGGAAGGAGTAAAAATATCTAATAGAGGTTTAACCTCCCCACTAACTAACTTGTGCCAACTAGGATGCCAGCTGTAGAATAGTTGTACAATAAGTGGTTATGAAACTAACTATGCTAACTACACTCTAACACCTTATAATACATACACTCTAATACTCAATAGATGTTATATTAACAGATCACTGCTTCCTGTTTTTTAGATAACAAATATTATCTTTCAAATAAATTTATTTTTTTAGGAATTTATTTAATTTATTTTCTTCATTTTCTGTTTCGAAAAAATAGGAAATGATGAGTTGTTATTAAATTTTAGGGTGCCGCTAATTTATTTCTTTAATTTTCTTATACATGAAAGATTTTACTCTGTGTGAATAAATTATTTCTATGTAAAACATGTTTTGCATATTTATGGTATATTATATCATATACCATAAATATATAAATATGCTTAGTATGTTTCTTGGGGGTTTGGGCCACAGGTGACAAAAAAAAATTAAAATGAGGTGTAGGTGACACAAGTCTTAATAATTGAGTAGAGGTGACAATTACTTCATTATGGTTTAAGAAAGTTTGGAAAATTTCAAAATAACCCACAAGTTTTTAAATTTACACTTTGATTCAAATGTTAGTTAATATATAACGGGGAACGAAGGAAAAAAAGGCATCTTTTCTCTCTCTCCTCATCCGTTGTTATTTTCTCTCTCTTCGCAATATTTGTTGTTCATTGTTGCTGCTGCTTTATTCATCATCTTCGGATTCATTATCATCATCTTATACTTCATTATCAACTTCATATTCTTCTTGTTGACCATTGTTGTTGTTGTTGTTACCCCAACTGTTGCTCTTTGATCAAATTTTTATGTCAAATTTTATTTCGTAAATCACTTTCAACTTTGGAATTTACTTGAGAGGAGACTTTGATAAGTCAGATTATGCTTTTTAGTTGAATCTGGGTAACTGCTAGTGTGTTGTTTTTTCAACAATAGTTTGCACGCGAACATGAATGCAATACAAGAGCAATCTGTTTAAACAGATCCATTATCTACGGCACCAGATAAATGTTCTGTTGTAACAGTAGACTCATATTGGATTCATGTTTAAGCGTTCTAGGTGGCCGTAATATGATTATGAATCGAATAGATGGGTATTCTGTTGCACCAGATTAGTAATCTGTTTCAACAGATAAATAATCTGTTTCATCAGATTACTAATATGTTTCGAACAACAAAATACAACTCCTGTCACACACAAAACCTAACAGATAACTTATATGTTCTTGCTATTGATACTGGAATCAAATTATTCCTTAATTGTAGACATGTCATTCGTTAAGAAATAGAAATAGACAGCACAAAAATTAAATAAGAAATAAAAAGTCAAGTGCATCAAACATAATTTAAAAAAAATAAAAAATACATAGATAACAGAAAAAAAGCTTAATTATTATTATCATCATTATTAATATCATTATTATTTGTATGGCCAGCCGACCAATCTTCAAAGGGCAGCAGCAGCGCCCTCCGCAGCCTGCGGATCTCCCGCAGCATCCTTACTCTGACGGCGGCCAACTCTCAATGCAGGTCATGAACCTCCTTTTGTAGTTCCCTCATGGCGTCTCGTAAAATAGCGACATACCACACAAGATCAGCCATATCTAAAAAATGCATAAGTTGACAAAACACACATGTAAACACAAAAGTAAAGAAAAGAAAGAATTCGAATGTAATGTAATGTAATACAACGTATATTTACACAAAAATTAAGAAAAAAACTTACCAGAGACAGGAAAAAGCTATCAAGTCCTTGAAGAGAAAGTAGTTGAAGGTGTAACAAGAGCGAGGAATAAATAGTGTGTAGTAGAACGAACGATTGAGTAAGGAGGGACCTATTCATAGAGGATTGAACTTGAATGATTTAGGCAAAAAATCACAATTGTTCACCTTCATTTATTAATGACATTCTTGATTACGGTAAAAAGTTATGACTTAATTAAATTAATCAATATTATTATAAGTCATGACTTTTCAGCTTTATTATTATTAATAATTAGTTTTTTCCAGGAATCATTTTTTTACACTATTTTGGACAACAGATAATATATTTGTTGCATCAGATAAATCATCTGTTACAACAGATATATCATGATTTACAACAAATAAATAACCTGTTGCATCAGATAATATATCTGTGGCAACATATAATATATATATTTTTTGAAAAAAATATATTATGTGGTTATAATATCCAATGCATGTCAAAACTATAGATGAAATAACTTGCACTCGTAACTTGCTTTTATCAATGGGACTACTATACCAAATGCAACAAGAAAATCCACAGATAGCGAATGCAATGTCATTAAATAATCATACTATTTTAATAAAAATCTCCACATGAATTCAGGTGTAATTTCAATTAAGTCGCAAAACCGCAATGATAAAATCACTCTTTTTTTCTCACTCAATACAACAAATTACAATTATGTCACAGCTAACCTCCAATAACTTCTAACAAAATCAATTTAGTTATTCCAACAAGAAACACTATTAATTACCTCAAAATATGATCAACTAAGGGCCCGTTTGGCCCATAAAAAAATTTCATTTTTTTAAAAATAATTTTCATTTTATGTCAAATTTAACTTCAGGTTGATGTTTGATCATGAGAATTTCAAATATAATTTTCGAGTTGTATTTGAAAAAAGTGAAAAACAAGAAAAATTTGTTTTTACTTTTTTCCATCATTCTTCTCTCACAAAGATTCAAAAACGACTTCAATTATATTCATGGACAAATACATGAACTCCAACTCCAACTCCAACTCTAACTTCGACTCCAACTCCAACTCCAACTCCAACTTTAAAAAAATTATTTTTCATAGTCAAACGCCCACTAATCATCATAAAAAATTCTTGAATTTAAGAATATCACCATGACAAATTAAATGCAATTCGTTAGCAAAACATAGAAAGACCAACTCGTTTCACCGCATAAAAAACATAATATTTGCAACGTTATATTAGTGTATAATTTGGCAAAACAAAAATCATTTCATATCCAATATTAACAGAAACAAAAAGTATCATGTGAAATGACAAAATAATATTACGTAATTTTTTCAAACTAAGCTAAGTCATCTTCTGTATGTTGCCCAAACTATTATTCTATCTATAGAAAAAAGCCAAATTGAACTTCTTATCTGCTACATTTTGACAATCAAATTCTCATAAATTAATGCCAAGGTACATTTTTATTATTATGGTGATTTAAAATTAAATTTTATAAATTCGATCTTTTGATATTGAATCTATATATTTGAATCTATATATTTTAGCATGTTTTTATTTCTATTTTGTGCTGCTGTAACACCTTTATTATATAAAATAAGGTTCACATTAAAGATGTCACGTCAGCAAAAAAAGTTCACAAAAAATATCATGTCAGCATAAAAAAGTGATAAAAATACATTAAAATTAAATTCAGAAAGATAATAAAACTTTCGTAAAATTAAAATATATAGTAGTAAATTTAATAAGTAACTAGATGCTTTACTCTAATAATTATATAAATTTAACTAGTTAAAATTTTAGCTATTTCAAAAAATTACATTTCATGTTAAAAATATTAGATTTAGATATATAGACTATATGTGCATGTTACCAATATGAGTTGTGGTGCAGTGGTGGAACTGCTCTATCCTAATCAAAGTCTAAGATTTGCGAACCCAGGATTTGAAGAGTACGGGTGCACCTTTATCATAACATAATTAAGCGCTCGAGAATCTTCCAATGACGACTGAGGGATAGTGTCGTGTCTGATTGACTGATTTCAAGACTTGGATCTGGGATTCGATCCTGGTTGACATCTGCGGGAAACAACATTGAGAACCAGTGCGCCCAAAGTGCTATTGTATTTTTTAGGGTGCACATAATTTATATAACAGTTTCTTAAGGTATATACATGTACATATACATAATTTTTTTCGAACTTATACTGGGTGCACGTGAACCGCCACCCTAACACTTGGGTCCGCTCCTGATTCCAATTTCAATATGGAGAAAATTCTATTAGGAGCACTATCTCATTAATAAATCCTGCAATGCGCGATTCAAATTAACCAAAACTTAGAATAATACACCGAGTAAGAAAAGAGAAAAAAGACTATACGTGCATGTTGCATTCGCCACAAAATCTTATCACTTGCATCTTGACAACCGACCACAAACATACGTGTTCTAACCACATGCATGCAGCTCTTATTTCCATACACGTGTTAGTTTCTATTCAACATGTGGCATCACCCCACGAGGTCTATATATTCACACTTTTCTTTTATATAAACCTAATAAAATAATAACCAACATTTTCTGATCTGTGCATTCATAATCAATCAAACTAACAAGTTAAAGAAGTAACAGAAAGCAAAAAAAAAAAAAAACAGAAAAATGCAATCAGCCAAGGAAACAGCAGCTAATATTGCAGCCTCTGCTAAGTCTGGCATGGAAAAAACTAAGGCCGTCGTTGAAGAGAAGGTTATTCTCCATTTTTTAACTTCTTATGTTGTAGGGTTTTTTTTTTCATCTTTTAATTTATGTGACACTGAGATTTTAAGAATTGAGTTTTTTTTTAATCTCTTTCTTTAGCTAAAGTTGTTTGTATTTTCTTTTAATAATAATTCTTTGGTCTTATTTTATGTGCCGATCGTTTGATTGCATATGAAGTTTAAAAAATCATAATTAGATACCAAGTTTAAAAAATAAATAATTGTTGTGTAAAGTTTATAAAAATACCTTTCTTAAAGTTATTTTAATATTCATTTTTTAATTATTTTTTATTAAGTGAAATTCAATAAAGATAAAATTGAGATAATGTCATTAAATAGTTGTCAAATAAAAAAAATAACAATCTTTCTTGAGATAGACCAAGAAAATTGCGACATATAAAATAAGATGAATGGAGTAATATAAATTTCAATATGCTTATTATTTTGATTTGTATACTTTCTCTCTTTTAGAATAGAAAGAATAACTATTTAAAAAAAATTAAAAAAGAATGCGCTTTTTTTTTTTTACAATATTTTGATTTTAACTTGTCAGTGGCATTTTTACCATCGTAAAATTAAAAGATATTTTATTTATTTGACATAACTTTAATTAGGGGTGGGCACGGTATGGTATATACCGAATATCAGATCGAAATCGAAATTTTTTATACCGCGGTATGGATGTTATGGTATTTGGTATGATATTTGGTAGGAATTTTAAATTATTTTGATATTTGATATGGTATTCGGTATTTATGCAATAAATACCGAAATATACGGTACACTAAAGTAGTTTTTATTCAGAAATAAATTTTTTGGAACCTTATTATTTAGGAGTGTTATGTTTAAGTTTAGCTACTGTTTGTTCAGAGTTTGCATCTCGGACTATTCGGACTATTTAATCGTTATTGAAATATTATTTTTGTGTAATTGATTAACAAAGATAGTTGTTGTTAGTCTAACATGATTGAGACGTTTTTAATTAGAAATCAAATACCAAATTACGATACGTTAAAATATCGAAATCGAATTTAAAAATATCGAACCATATCGAACTAATTTGGTATGGTAATTAGAAATCAAATGCCAAATTACCATACGTTAAAATATCGAAATCGAATTTAAAAATATCGAACCATATCGAACTAATTTGATATGGTAATGGTATTGTTTTTTTCGATATCGAAAATCGAAATTACCGTACTAATTTGGTATGGTAATGGTATTGTTTTTTTCGATACCGAAAATCGAAATTACCATACGGAAGTTTAAAATATCGTACCGTATCATGCCCCCTAACCCTAACTTTAATTTAGGATCACAAATTCTTTTTATTTTCTTGAATTTTCTTAAATTTTATGTTAAGTCAAACCAGATCATTCTTTTGATATCGGCGAAGGAAGTATATTTTTTACATGTTCTTACTACTTCCTTCTGTTTTGTTGTAACCAAATTGAATTCTGATGTACAGGCTGAGAAATTGACGACAAGTGATCCAGTGCAAAGACAAATGGCGACGGAGAAAAAGGAGCAGAGGATTCATCAAGCGGAGATGGATAAGCTGGCAGCGCAGGAGCAGAATGCAGCTTCAAAACAAACTGCTGCTACTGGTGGAACTACTGCTTATACTGCTACGGGTGGTGGCATGGGTCCCGGTCACACTACTGGGACCCATGGCACCGCTCCAGGTCATACTGGTCTCGGCCACACTCCTGGAACCCAAGGGACCACACCTGGCTATACTGGTCTCGGGCACACCACTGTAGGTCAAACTACTGGTGTGACTGGAACCCATGGCACAATTGCAGGTCATACTGGTCTCGGTCACACCACTACAGGTCAAACTACTGGTGTGACTGGAACACATGGCACAATTGCAGGTCATACTGGTCTCGGTCACACCACTACAGGTGTGACTGGGACGCATGGTACAATTGCCGGTCATACTGGTCTCGGTCACACCACTGGAGGTCATACTGGACTCGGCCATACTACTGCAACACATGACACCACACCAGGTTATACTGGTCTCGGTCACGCCACTACAAATCAAACTACTGGTGTGACCGGGACACATGACACTGTTGCCGGTGGTGTGATGCCGGGAGGAGGAGTGGGCACTGAGCGCCCGATTGAGTCCACCACGGGCGTGGTAGAGAGCCAGTATATACCAGGGATCACCACGGGAAGCGGAGGAGCTACTGTTCAAGGCCCTAATACCGGGCACCATGGATCTACCACCGATTCTACTACCTTTTAATTAGGAAGTTTTTTCTTCTCTGAGTTGTAAAATTAATTAGTTGTAATGTTTATGTACACCTTGTTAAAACACATGGGACTTTTTTATAGTAATAAGTATCGAGTTTTTCCATGGCAGACTTAAATCTCTTCCTTATTTATTTCGCAAAGGATTTGAGTAATATGTATGATCACCTTTTCAAGTCACTATGTTTCGACACGATTTAAGTGAATAGATTAATTCAATAGCTCGAGAGAATAAAGCTAGAAATTTATTATACTTGGTTGGATGATATATATTTTGAGATAAGAATAAGTTCATAGTTTGACGATAACTTTAGTTTGCAAATTCAAAACTTTTCTCCACATCCACATTCACATTCGATAAAGTCATCATCTTACCATTAATCCTCCTTATCGAATGGGATTCATGAATAGTTTGGCCTTTCGCATATTATTATTATTTTTGTTAGTTAATTAGTAATTTTAAAAAAATTCAAGAAAAAATTATTTGAATTTAATTTATTAGTAATACTAAATAGTCGTAGTTAAATTTTAGTTCTTTGTGATATTCAATTCCAAATTAGGGATCGAATATATTTACCACAATTTTCATTTACCCAACAAGAAATGTACAAAACTTGAACCTTCTTTAACAAATTAATTTCAAATCTTATGACCCAACAAGAAATGTATAGAAAACCTTCTGTACCTTTTTTTTTTTGGGATGAATAGACATGGTCAGGGTCAAGTCTAATTCACACACTTGGTCTCACAAGCTTAAAAAAAAAAAAAAAATGGATTTAATTCATAGGTAGTATACATAAATTAAGGTCAAGATCCTTTTCTTTTCTTCCATTTGTTATCTTAATTTCAAACAGTCATAAAAAAATGTATGTTAATTCCTTACTTATCAGTTGCTTAAAATTAAAAGGTTAAAAAAAGAACAGATAATGAAGATTTGATTTATGCAGAGTTGGATAGTCTCATATTTTTTATTAAATGAAAAAGATGGTTGAGTTTTATTGTTTCAATTAACTTTTAAGTACTATGAACTATGGTCATTAAGTAGTTGTTATCAAATATATTCCAAAAAAGTGTGAAAAATATCTATATTCGGAAGAAATATGCAGTTACGCATCCTGAATTTTACGTGGGTTCTATGACCCCCTAAACTATTTTTATCACATTTAACTGGCATATATTTACTCTTTATCAAACTTTTTTTTTTACGTGCTTAATGTGCGTGAAATACACACAGTAGTCTAAGTGGTCAAATATATGTCAGTTAAATACGGTAGAAAATAATTTAGGGGATTATAGATCTCCGCAAAGTTCAGAACGCAGAACTGCAAATTTTGTTAAAATATAGATATTTTTCGCATTTTTTTCCCAATCTTTCTCGACTAAAATAATGTACGTAGTATGTATGCAATAATAGTAAGTGATTACCAACATGGGTTATGGTGCAGCGGATGGGGCTGCTCCACCCTTAATTAGAGGTCAAGTGTTCGACTCTGGACATGGAGAAAACTCTGTTGGGAGCGCTACCCCGTGTGGGATCCTATCCAGCACAAATTCAAATCAATCAGACTCCAATACGGATACCGGACTATTCTCTTGTTCTCATTTTTATATGATATATTTTCAATTTTATTTTGTCTAAATACCAAATACTCCCACCTTTTTTTCTATATTTTAATATATCTTTTCAAAATTTTCACTTTGATGATAACATTTTATAATTTTATAAATATATTAATATCCAGTTAGATAGATCATGTCCCCCTCCAACTGTTGATACAAATCCAAAAAGGAAATAAAGATGTCTATCCATTCAAGTACGGCAAACGTGTCAAGACCTCAAAGATCCTACATCTTAGGACTAAACATGTGTACATTTGTAAATGTATACGTGTCATCATGTGGTTAACTATCCAACTTCTATATAAACATCGTCTTATCATTTTCAATATGTAGCAAAACGAAATTACAACACTTCATAAGAATCTAGAATAATATAAGAAGAAGAAGAAGAAGAGTACTTGGATCAATTTAAGAAAAAAGGGAAAATGCAGACTGGAAAGGATGCAGCAGCTGCAGCTAAGGCTGGCATGGAGAAGACCAAAGCCAGTGTTCAAGAAAAGGTTTCCCTTTCCTATTCCTACACTTCGTCTTTGAAGTGCTCGAACTCTCTCTAAATTATGTTGTCGCACTCGTTTTGGATAGTTCAAAAAATAGTATATTTGGACACTCATGTTGGATCCTTCAAAAACAGTATATTTATCGCAATCATGTCGAATTCTTAAAAGTATGTACTATTTTTGAATGATAGTATATATGTTTGGGATATTTGTTTTGGATCCTTCGAAATATCTTCAAAAATAGTACTATGTTTTACTCATGTTGCCGCACTCAGTTTTGAATTCTTCAAAACACAGTATATTTGGGCACTAGTGTGGATCCTTCAAAAATAGTATATTTATCGCACTCATGTCAGATCCTTAAAGTTACACTATTTTTGAATGATAGTATATATGTTTGGGACATTTGTATTGGATCCTTCGAAAATAGTATGTTTATGTACTCATGTTGGATCCTTAAATATATTTGTTTGGGGTACTTGTTTTGGATCCTTCAAAAATGGTATGTTTATCGCACCTGTGTTGGATTCTTCGAAGAGTTTGAGCAACATAGCTTTGTCTTAATTGTTCAACTCTTTCAATATTTTTACCTTCTTTTATTAGCTACGGAGCTTACGTTTAATAGTTTCTCCAAGTATGTGTACGTGTGTGTGTTTAGAGGTGTCCGATCAGTGGACGGGTTGAGTTACTAATCGCTTAAAAGTTATTTGGATTGAAATGGATTAAAATGTAAAATTGTAATTTCAAGTAGGTCAATTTTTATTAAGTTCAATTGTTTTACTTATTTCTTGCAACTATTTAGTATTTAAAAGAATTGTTTTTCTTACTTATTAACTAAATAGAGCTTATTAAATTAAAAAGAATATGAGAAGTTTATGGGAAAATAAATAATTTTTGCGGGTCCTCATGTAATAAGAAGTTTATGGGAAAATAAATAATTTTTGCGGCAAAGTTCTTCGAATTCTGCATATGGCGTATGGCGAAAGTGAGTTTTAATGCACCAGACTGTTTTTTTTTATATTTGTTTGGACTAATTTTATTACCTCCCTTTATGGTATATATAGGGAGCTTTTAAGTTTAATAGGTCATGTAAAGTATGTGTTAAGATTCCTAATGTGCCAAGATTTTTAATGTTGGATCTTATTGTAATATTTTTTAAGTTATGAATTCTTCTATACGGACATGAACAGGCAGAGAGGATGACAACAAGGGATCCATTGAAGAAAGAGATGGCGACGGAGAAGAAAGAGGACAGGGTTGCAGCTGCAGAGATGGACAAGCAAGCTGCCAAAGCACAACATGCAGCTGAAAAACATGGAAGAACAACTACCACCGGTATTGGTGCCAGTGCCACTGGCACTGGAACCGGAACCGGAACCGGCTACGGTGCCACTGGCACCAATACCACTTTTTAGACCAAATAAAGCTAGCTACTTACCTAGCTAGCTTTATTTTAGTGTGGATGTTTTTCACATACATTTGATGGTTTTTTTTTTTTTTTTTTCGTTTTGGTGTACGAAAGTGTTTGATTCTTGTTTGAATCTAGCGAAAACCTAGTACATCGAGTTATCTCTTAGTTGTCTTTTTTCTTCTGTTGTTGAATGTTGTTGTAGGGGAGGGCTGTGGATTCACACTTGTTTGGGTGTGTGGGGTGTTGGCTTTTATGATGACACCAAATTAAATAAATAAAAGTGACTCCTCTCAGATCTGTTGTGTGTATAGATCCATGGTGCAATATATAGTTTACGTTTTGCATTTTGTTAATGGCCAAGTTGCTAGGAATTTGAACTTATTAATTTATTTTTATTATTTTAATGTAAAATCAAGAAGCATTTTTAAGTTTACCTGAAAACTATAGAAGTACTTGAAATAAGGTGTTTCTATACGTTTTAATTTGTCTATCTTATATTTTTTTAGTTTATTTTAAAAATAATGGTTCTTTTTTCTTTCTCAACTTCTTTAAAAGAGAATTTTAGCATATTTTAATTTAAATTTTTTATATCAAATTAAAATAGAGTATCTTTACGATATAATTCGGCAATTATTATTCTTCAATTAGTGTTATCATTAATAAGAAAATATAATAGAACATATATCCAAAGAACTTCCTAATTTGATGTGTTCTATAATTCTTACCCATGCAAATAATAATTATTCATGAGCATGAAAATATCTCATTGTAAAATAAAAAATAAATTTATGATATAAATATCTTTTTTTTTTTTTAAGGAGATTTAATTGATCCTAGTTTTTTTGTTTTTTTCTCATTATATTTTGATAAAAAGAAAAAAAAATCTGTTTTTATTTTTTGTTTCCTAGCTCCTTGGTGATTTGAGCCTTTTTAAGATAATAATAATAGTAACAATTCAACAATATTGTCTTAACGTAATTAATTTTCAATATCGTCTGATGTAATTAACTTCAGATTAGTCGAATAATTCACAAATCCATTCGTAAGAATTCGTTCTTCAAGGTAAAATTATCCTCTTTCATATTGAATTGAATAAGTTAAGGAAAATACTTCTCTTTCACAATATTAGTCTCAAATTATGAAATACAATATAATAATTCTTTTAACTATATTTTGGAATAGTTTTTGCAAATAAATTATTGTGATTAATACACATACATCTACTGATAAAAGAAATAATCTTGGTCTAACTCAACCTCAAAAGGGGACCAAGGACCTTTTAACCTATCGATGTGGGACTTCAACACCCCGCACACCAAGGGCTGGACATTTGAAGCATGGACAACATAAGACGGGGAGTCCAACATTAGAAACAATGAACTGGGTGGACCTATTCTGATACCATGATAAAGAAATGGACCTTGAGCCTAACTCAACCTCAAAAGCTAGCTCAAGAGGAGAGGATTGTTCAAGATCATAAAAGAAGACGAAAGACCTTTAACCCACCGATATGGAACTCCAACATCTACCTCAATAAAAAATAAAATAAAATTGCAGTAGCGTATGTTTCTAACCATAAGAAAAGTCACGACTTAGTGACAAATAATTACACATGATTTTCGTCTGTCAGTGATAATAGATTCAATCTAATGGTATATCAAGCACCCCTTTTCACCATCCTTGTTCTAGAAATACGTTTGACAACATCAAATACGTACATACATTTTAGAAAGATATTTACGATTTGTATAATAATGTGAAGTCCCGCTAACTTTGTGCCAGCAGTCGCGGTAAGACGGGGCGGGGGCGGGGGCGGGGGCAAGTGTTCTCCGGAATGACGGGGGAGGGGGGCAAGTGTTCTTCGTAATGATGGGATGTAAAGGGCATGTAGACGGTGAATTGTCTTGTTTCATAAAATAGATTGTAAAATAAAATATTTATATTCAATATAAGAATCTTAGTAAGAAGAAACGAAAAAAGATAATACTAACAAAAAAGCAATAAAAATTTTCAATTTTTGCAAAAGAAATCTCATCCTAAAAATTGCGATGTACTTGACACATGTTAAAATATAGTAGCATAGACTGATGACAAGAGGCAAAAATTAGACACGTGTCATATAGTTAGACATTAGCCAAACATATATTTATATTGCCCAAACATAACGTTACTTGCTTAAATCAAGTATAAAGAAAATTTATATCATATTATAAACTAGAAGAATTTGAGTGTAAAAATGCAATCGTTGAAGGGTCTTTCACACCCCCTTTTTCGCCCGAGGATTCGGGTAACGGATTTTTCCAATTTAAGTGACGTTTTTTAATAGAGTTTAATTTAATTTACAGAGTCGTCATTTAGAATTGAGTTATGGTGATTCAAGTAACCTTTTTGAATCCTTAATCAAAAGGAAATGATTCTTTTTATTGGTCCGCAAAAACAGAAGACCAGGTAAGAAATTCTGTTGACCGAGGGAAAGGTGTCAGGCATCCCGCGAGTCCCGTGGTTCAAGCACGGTCGCTTTATTGACTTATCTTGTCTTAAACTATTTTGAATAAATTGTGGTAAGGCCTAAATTCGCTCATTTTAATATATTAAAACTCTTGTATTAAATTTGTGAAAAACTAAGTTTAGAAAAATATTTGTCAAGGTACATTACTATATCCTTAGATTCTTAAAATGTCTCAGAAAGATGCATACGCCTAATTCTTAATTGAGACGAACATTAAAACATGCCTGAAAATTGTTTGACATTAAAACTTTGATAAACTTGGAGTGCTTTGAACCTTAAAAACAAACTAAAGCAATTTTATTTAAAACAATTAATTAATTTAATAAATAATTATTAATTTCTATTAATGACAATGAATAAAACATAGCGAAATGATAAAATAAATAAAACATACATATCTATCCATATTATGCTAACTTTATTATGAACCTTTACAAAAATGTACGATAAAATCATGAGTATTATTTATTTATTCTTAATATATATATATATCAAATAAATAGTTAACAAATATTATTATAATAAAAAATTAGTTAATACTACTTACTTCTTTGTTATTATTTTTATGATTAATAATACGTGTAAACTATATATATATAATAATAATAACAATAATAATAATAATAAAATAATTTTAAAGAAAAGAGCATTAAAAATCTTAACCAACTATAATTGAAATTTCAAAAGAATAGCGTGTATCCTATTTTAACTAATAATAAATCTAGTATTTAACAATTTTGTATTTTCTTTTCCAAACATAACTAAATAAACAACACACAACAAATCTCAACGATTTTAAAAAGGTGCTCGGAGGACAATGAAACTCCGACCAGATCTGATTCGCCCATGATGTGGCAGCGATCGGAGATATTAATGGTTGGTCTATCGGCGATGGAAACACAGTAATGGTTGGTGTCGCGTAGGTTGACGGGAAAAGGGAAGAGGGGTAGCGCAGCGGCGAGACTGATTTTGCCAGCGGGGTAGCGGTTTTCGACGGATTTTGACATTTTTAATGGTGGTCATATTTGATCGGATACTTGGAGATAGTAACCAAATTTTATGGCGAAGCTATGCTTTCCGACGAAAACTTCATCAGAGAAATCCGTGTTTTGCCCATTTCGATCATCTCTCCTGTTTCTTCACTTTTTTTTTACACAATTTATTACTATTTTTCCTCTTTTTATTTTTTTTGTACAAAAGGTAACTATGTGCCTTCTTTGTTTTCCAATGAAATTATGTGCGTGTGTTACTCTACTGTAACCATAGAAAAATGTGAAGAAGAGGACTATACATATGATTGTGAAACTCTTAGTACGTGTTGCTACATGTTTTTTTTTAATTCAATACAATCAATAAATAACAACATATATTAGATTATGGGATCATTAACATAAATTTAAACATGATTTGATTCATTAAAAAAAAAAAAAAAATCATATATTAAATAAAATAATGTAAAATAAGAACCTGAATAAAGCAGAACACTCAAATATTTCACCGGAAGACTCAAACGAAAATTCCAACTTCAACTTCACACTTTTCTCTGTTTTGTTTATCTGATATTTTTCTCTTTGCTTTTTTTTTTCTATTGATTTCTATAGGTGTAAATGTACATATATTTTTTCTGAAAAGGGGAAAAAGTCCTTTTATAATGAAATTCTTGGGAGGAAACAGTTAAAATTATCAGGTCAGGGAGGGAGAAATTTAAATTTCAAATTAAATTAATTAATATTATTATTATTATTATTATTTTTAAATAAAAAATGATAGTAATAATAAAGATAATAATAATAAAACTAATAATAAATAAATAAATAATAATAATTAATTAATTTTATGTTTAATAAAACATAATAACAATTTATAAATAGACAAATATAAATATAATAAAATCATATTAAAACTATTAATTTATTTATTAAAATTTATAGAAGAAAACAAATATTTTTAATTTTTATATTATTTAAAATTAGAATAAAAATAAAAACAAAAATCAAAATAATATGTGATTAAATATAAAAATATAATATATTTAATATAGATAAACAAGTTAAAATTTAGGGAGGATAAAAAATCACGTGTCTACAGTGTCATGTCATTTTAAAAAAAATAAAATTCAAACACATCGACGGGTTGGATACTGTCTCAACTCGACAAGATTCTTCTTGACAAGATTTTTTGTTTCCGCATTTAAAGTGAACGTTGTTCATTAAGCACCTAAAATAGTCATAAAGGGACACGTTATAGATTGTGTCACTTTGACACCTTTTTGTACCAACTCGGACCCATGCGTTGCACTTGCTACATGGATTAGACGGCCAACTGATTTGTGCCAAATTATTTTAAATAAAAAAAAAAATAGTTAAAATTAAATAAAAATGAGCTAAAATAATGTTGTCCCTCGTTCAAAAGCGAGTCACTTTGTCATGCCAGTGAAAGAAATGTCGTCACTCGTTCAAAAGCGAGTATTCTACACCCACTTTTTCATGCCAACGAAAGGAAAGTAACACAGTTTACAGTTATTTTAGGTGTTTAAAATAGACAACGTTCACTTTATCTTTAAAGGTGAAAATCTTTCACTTTATTTTTCAAAGTGAAAGATTGTGTCGAGTAGTGTTCTACACTCATTTTTTCATGCCAATGAAAGGAAAGTGACACAGTGTACAGTTATTTTAGTTGTTTAAAATAAACAACGTTTACTTTATCTTTCAAAATGAAAGATCCTTACTTTATTTTTCAAAGTGAAAGATCATGTCGAGTTGAGGAGTCTGTTGATGCGTTTGGCAAAAAAAGATGTTGGATATTCACCTAAGTATTAGAGTAATGACACTAATTTTTTAATTTTTTTTTTTATTACACATTCAAATAGGTGGAGAGGATGACAGCCAACAATCCAACAGAGAAAGAAAGAAGAAAGGATCAATGAAGCAGAGATGAACAAACAGGCAACTCAAGGCAGGCCACATTATTCAAACACGACTACGGGGCCTACTGGACACTCAACTGGGCTACACCAGATGTCGGCCTTGCCAGGCCACGGCACTGGTGAGCCCATGGGTCAGGTGACTGATGAGGTGGTTCAGTCACACCCCATCGGAACAGCCACGGGGACTCAAAGAGCATCTACTGCTCATAACACTCGTGTTGGTGGTGGGACTAACCAGGGCTATGGCACCGGTGGTAACTATAGTTAGGTAGGGTTGGAGTCAGTGGCGGATTCAATATTTAAGGATAGTGGGTGCTTAGAAAATTTAAAAATTAAAAAAAAATAAAAAATTACCTCTTGAAGTTCAAACCAAGGACATCCCTTCTATTAAAAAATCTTAAAGTTAAACATAAATACCAATGCACTCAACGAACTTTTTGTTTAGTGGTTATTTTTATATATTATATATCTATTTTTATATATTTTTTATGTAATTTTATCAATTTCGCGTCGAGTGTATTGGGTGCTCTGTCCGCCCCTGATTGGAGTCGCAATAAAAAGTAAATTAAGTCGCAATAAAAAGTAAATTAAGAGTTCGACAAAATTCAGTGTCTTTAGAACAGACACATCTATTTGAAAGATGTGTGACTAGTTAGAAATAGTTTGCTTTTGAAGCCAATGTTGCCTAATTAAACTTCATTTAGGTGGTTCATGTTAGGTTTTTAGGGTTATTATGTAATAGATAGAATTAAAGAGCCATTTGGTTCTGATTATTATATATGTTTCAAGAAATGCAAACTAATTAAGTCAATTAATGCAAATTAATTTGAAATTTTATACACTATATGGAGCAATGATATATTCAACATGGTTTATCACATTAAGTTTTTAAATTATTTTCAACATGATTTTTTCGCTATTATAGTTACTTTACTTTTCTTTTTCATTGTATATGTATGTTTTAATTATTTGAGTAGAATGATTTGTTAGAGAAACAATTTTACTATATCTTCACATGTAGGGGTAATTCTGCTTACATCATAAGTTCAAGATTAATTTCAATTTTAAACACGAATAAATATATTTTATAACCATAAAAACTTTATGCCTCTTCTAATATCACAAGTTCAAGAATATTTTTATAGTTAACTAGCAGAATCAAATCAAATTATATAAATATATACATGAATTGAAATGAGAATTTCTTTTATTGAATCAAACTATATTGAAGTAAATATATTCTATAATCATAAAAATGTTATGGCACCAGGCACCTATACCATCACAATCAAACTTCTTTAAAAAAACTCCTGTCTTGTAATTTACTTTATCTGAATCAAATCAAATTGTGTATATATATACATATATAAAACAAAAGGAGAATTTTTCTTTATTGAATCAAATTATATCACATAAATTAAAATATTAATATTGAAAGAAATCTCGTAACCCCTCAAACAAAAGTCATATTTTACAAATAGAGTAAAGTATAATATGGTCATGAAACCGCCTATCATGTTGAAAAGTATAATACTTCAGAATCAATATGGTCTACTCGAGGTAGAGCACTTGGGGTCTCAGGGTCAGTGGTGAAATCAGAAATTTTATCAAGAGGGTCAAACTAATCAAAGAGGTTCGACATCTACCATATATACATGAAAATAATTTTAATCACGTATATATAGAATAATTTTCCGTTAAAGTGGATTTGAATGAACCCCTATTGTAAGTGTAGCTCCGTCTCTGCTCGCAGTGACGGATCTACACTATAGTCAGAGGTTCGTCCGAACTTCCTTCAGCGAAAAATTATGTTATATATGTTGGGTTCATAGTATATATGAAAGAAGTGTGAATGAAAAAATGAAGAGTAAAATGGTGGAGGGAAGGAGATACTAAAATGGAAAGTGTGCTCTCAAATTAGAAAGTTTACTCTTTCTCCCACATTGGTGGAAGAAGAGAACTTGGAAGTGTTTATAATCAAGAACACTTACTCCATATGATAAGTGAGACAATAAATAAGAGATGTCTTGCGCTGTCGTCGCTCGGCTTGGTGTAGAATTTGGATTTGAAAAATTATAATCGATGAGATCTATCTTTTTGGATAAAATTTATTTGAGATCCGAACATACCAAAAAGAAAAAACGCAGGAAAAAATTTCTGATACTCAATTTATATATATATATATATATATATATATATATATATATAGCAGTAACAGTTGCAATGTTTCGAACAGAACTGATGCTTCAGTTGCACTGTTTCAAGTGAACTGATGCACTGCTTCATGAACTGATGCATGCTTCAGAAGGATGCAATCCTTCAACGAAGTAACACAATATTTCACGAAATGAGATAGTTGTTCAGGAAAAGATGCACTCTTTGATGAACAGATATGAATTTTCAGAAAGAGGTGCAACCTTTAAAGTGAACCATTACCTCTTTTCAGAAGAGGCATGTTGTGGCTATATAAATCTGCTTTTATTCACAGGTTTAGATACGATTTTTTCAGAATAAAAACACTCTTCTTGACTTAAAAAATATTATGTGTGATCACTCAAAACGTTCAGTGAGTTCGAAGATATTCCAATTGTTTGAGGTACCGCTACAGTTGATTTGTTTGGCCATTTTATCCTGGGAGGAAAAATTTCACAACCTCGGGTACAGTGAGGGGAATTATTTTCTTAGGGAAACTCCGTGAATTCGAACAACTTGGCCAGTTTTGCTTCATCTTTATTTCTAAAAATAAAATACACCTCTTATAAAGATCACTTTGATCTTGGATTGATGGTATTTTTTGTACTTCATTGTGTTCTTGTTCTTAAACTTGAACTACTTGAAGTGGTTGTTTCTAGTATACAGATTCTTGTACCCGTAGAAGGAAGAATAACAATAGATATATGATTAAAATTATTTTTTATGTATATATATTAAATGTTGAACCTCCTTCGATTAGTTTTTATATTCATTTATAAATCCCCTTAACGAAAATCCTGGCTCCACCACTATCTGCTCGAGGTCCTTGTAACTCGATCCTTCTTTGGATCAGTACATAGCGATCGAGAGCTTGAGCTTAGTGCACCAATCTATTTTATTAGTTTTTTTAAGTGGCATAATACCACTTTTTAGAAAAAATAATTACTGTTTGCATGTATGTATTTGGCATTTCAATTTGTTTCGTATGTATAGAAGGGTTGTAGTGATTCCACTTATGTATAGGTGTTGGCTTTTATATACTGAATTCAAATTAATACTTTTCCTCGTCTTATTTTATTTTATGTGACATTATTTAATTTGATACGGTAGTTAATATTAAGAAAAAAAAACTCTTAAAACTTATGTTCTAAAATAATTGGTGAATATTTTTGGATAAAAACTTACACGCATTCGGTGTATACATCAAACTAATGCTCTTTATCATAGTTAAGTAATTAAATTAAGTAAAATAAATATTAATTAATCATGATTAAGTAACATAAATTTTAAATTCAAACACATGACATGCATATATTGGCTTAGTGTATACATCAGATGCGTGTAAGTTTTATGCGAATATTTGTGGGGTTGTAATATGAGGTTTTCTAGATCAAAATATAAAACTCAAAATAGACAAAAACATAGTAGAAATGAATCAATTAATTAGAATAAGATAATTTTAAAATTAGGATGGTTCTACTTTAAAAAGAATACTATATACTTTCTTTTTATATTTTAAACTTTTTAGTAAATTGATTTCGTCATTCTCGAGCGAATTGGACTATAATTTGTTATTTATCATATCTCAATTTAATTTATATCCACTCAAGCAAACTTCGCGTGTATTGAATTATGATACCTATATTAATCTAATTCATTTCGACCCTTCAAATTCGATCCCAACTCGTTCAATTGTCACCTCTAATTTTAGGTAACAAAAGTTTCAAATTTTCGCAAGAAAAATCTCATCATAAAAGAGTATACTTCAGACATTTTCCTAAGATTACGATATATATTATATTCTAATCTGGACACATGTCGTGTTGTTACCCGTCAACAAAATATTATAAATATATAGAATTGACTGTATTCATACATATGTAGAAACTATATATAGAATTATAACAAAGTAAATTAATTAGAGTGCAAAAATGCAATCCTTGAAGGAAAAAGCCTCAAATGTGGCAGCTTCTGCAAAATCTGGCATGGAAAAAACCAAAGCTACTGTACAAGAAAAGGTTCTTTTTTTCCATTCATATATAATCTTAGATCAATACTATATATAGTTAATTATTTTTAAAAAATATATATTTATACTAATTATTTTCTAAGCACATAGAATTAACCAACAATCGTTGTGGTGGAGTGATGTAGGAACTAGATGAAGGTTGAATATCTAAGTCCATATAAGTAGATCGAACCTGCCTTTGGTTCTATGCGACTCTTTAAATATCCCACCTCACGCAAAGGCCCGGACATATAATACGTGCCCAATAATTGATCGAGTGGTCATCATAGATCGATGACCAATAATTGAGACGAGTCGTGTTCCAATATCATAAAAGGAAATTGATCTTATATTGCATGAAATGAATTTTGGACCTAACTTAATCGCAAAAGTTAGCTCGTGAGAAAAGGATTCCCAAGCCAATATAAGCAAACTCACTCATCTACGGACGTAAAATTAGTAGATGATGGTTCAAATTCTAACTGAAGTAAAATAACGATAGTTAATTAAGCTTTGATGGTGGAATTGATGGATACTTGAAAGAGAGCATGCACCTTATCTACCTGAAAACATAATCGAAGTGCACGCAAACTGGACTCACGGTTCATATCGTCAAGACACTAGTTTAAATTTTTTTTAAGTATAATTTTTTGGTTGTTGTTGCATATTCAAATAGGTGGATAAGATGAAAGCCCATGATTCAACAGAAAAAGAGATGGCCACAGAGAAGAAACAAGAAAGGATCTATGAAGCAGAGATGAACAAGCAGGTAACTCAAGACCGCAATGCTGCTCTCCGCCACGGCGCCGACTCGGGCACAGGCAGGCCACATTATTCAAACATTGGGACTGGTGAGCCAATGGGTCATGTGACTGATGGAATAGGCACTGGGACTCACAACACTCATGTAGGTGGTGGGGTTAACCCGGGCTATGGCACGGGCGCAGGCAGGCAACATTATTCAAACACTGGGACTGGTGAGCCAATGGGTCAGGTGACTGATGGAATAGCCCCGAGCTATGGCACGGGCACAGGCAGGCCATATTATTCAAACGCTGAGACTGGTGAGCCAATGGGTCAAGTGACTGATGGAATAGGCACTGGGACTCATAACACCCATGTAGGTGGTGGGGTTAACCCGGGCTATGGCACCGGTGGTAACTATAGTTAGACGCAGGTTCGACAAAATGCAATAGTTTTAACCCGCATCTTAGGTAGGAAATTCGCCGGTTAGAACCCCATAAATAGAAAGATTTGTGATCTAAATCCACGATCATAAGAGTTTAGAAATATTTGGCTTCTGAAGCCCATGTTGCCTTAATGGCACTTACATTTTAGGTGCCTCCCTTCTTCATGTTGTTTGTGTTTTTTAAAAATGTTAATCGTGTAAGTTAATACAGAATAAGAACATTTTTTCTGGTTATTATACGTTTCAATAAATGGAAATTAGTGTAACATGACCAACTTAATGCAAATCAATTTCAATTGCTAGGCAAAAGTACGTCTCAATTTTGCTCTGTGACACTAATGGGTCGTTTGGTTGAAAACAAGTCTCAATTTTGCTCTGTAACACTACCGATCCAGGGTGAGATAACTAATCTCGAAATGAGTTTATCATTCATTTATCCCAACCAAACAAGGAATAAGTTCAGCCGAAAATTAATCACGAAATCAATTATCCCTCATCTCTTGTACCGAACGAGCCCCAAATGGTGAAAACAATTCATCCCAAGAGGCCAAGACCATAGCAATCTATGATATTAAAGCTACATCCTTCAGGCAAAACAATCAAAACCACAAAATATTGAAGGAACTGTAAATTTAACATAAAGAGGAAACAGAGCTAACAAACATCTAACACAACTCAAAAAAACCAGAACTAGTCGTCCTATTAATAAGATATCCAAATCATGCCTAGATAATACTCAAAATTGAGATATACAATGTTTCAGCTTTTACCAAGCATGAGCATAGGCAACGTAACACGGGAAGAGGCTGCCTTCTTAAAGTCACACTCCTGTTTTGCGCATTTCAGCAGCCCCGTGGGCAAAGTGGCACCGTTCTCCAAAAGTGCAAGACCCTTTAGTGAAATTCTCGCAGAGCTTCGTCTTGTAATTGCTCATAGAAGGAGGAGGGCCGCCTGGACCTGTTGGAGCTCTTCCATGGCCACCAGGACCTGTCGGAGCTCTTCCTGGACCACCACCTACTGGACCGAGGCTGCTGATCAACTCTCTTACCATAGCACTAGCCTGCGAAATTTGTTCAAAGGTACCCTCTAGTTCAATGTTTTTGAGACTTGCATCTGCTTCATGATCCCGGATTGCCAACTTGGCTCCGGTCTGTCGACAAATCTGCTTAGAATGCACACCTCCCTTCCCTATGATTGCTCCAGCAAGAGATGCATCCACACTGATCTTTGCAGTTGCTGAGGTACCAAAGCTAGCAGCATGTCCAGAAACAGGAGGCTCCATACGCCCAGCACCAAAACGACCAGGAATAGGTCCAACCCCCATGGCACGTGGATCCTCCTGTGATGGCACAATAGGCTTGCCAATTTCCCACTCCCCATGAGCGAAATTGCATTTGTCTCCAAATTTGCATCCCTCAGCTGTGTTAAATTTGTTGCAAAGTTTGGTTTTCACAGCAGGAGCATTTCCGTTGGCCATGGGTGGTGCAGGCGCATTTCTTGATGCTGGAGCTGGTCCTAAATTCATCATCTGGGCCACTGCATTATAGCCACCAGGGACATAGTGAAGGAAATGGCAGCTCTCACCAAATGGACAACCCGCAGTGCTGTGTAAAAACAAATAAACAAGATCAACTCCAAAACAAGCTACAAAACATATTTCCCATCTCAATTAGCACACAGGTATAATTCTGCAAGCAGATACTGTCAGTTCAACACAACGGGACAAGTATACCCATGTGAATGAGGATATCATCTGAACCATATTCTAAAAACAAGGAAAAGCCATCCCACCGAACTAAAAAGGGTGAGGACTTTAGTTGCACTCAAGTGCGTTAACAATGGTGGATAACTGCAACCAATATACACATACAACAGAGCTGCAAAAAATAGGGTTGTTGACTTCCTGGATTCCAATCACCAAGAAGACTCCATGAGAACTACATCCATTGTACCCAAGCCAATCTCCAATGAAAATATAACCAGCAAAATATTCATTTGGACCAACATAAAACAACATTTGAAACAAATGATGTTCCAAAAAGTCAAAAAATGAAGAGAACGCTTAGCTTTCCCTGTTACTCATCCAAGACAAAGGACATATAAAATACTCACTTGACCAATATTGAGGAACAATTGAATAAATAAAACATATTGTAATCAAAACAGGTTGAAGTTGACTGAATCAGTCAGGTCCTTTGCTTTCTTTTGGCCTATTTCACCACAATCTAATAAATTTTAAGACAACTACGGGTTCTCTAAGACTATTCCTTCGAATCTTACTCTTACCCTGCATAGAACATAGAAATCCCTAACCAAGATAAAACAATACTTATGAACACTAAACCTAATACAAGTGTACCAACAACAACTAAGCCTCTTGATTAACCATATTCGATCATTTCCTAGAACCATGTTCTATTCTTAGCTAAGAATACATTGATTTAAAAAGTTTGACATTACAAACAACTTTCTTTCATGCAATTGAATAGCATAACAAGGACGAAATCTCAGCACCCAATCAGCCCTTCTGGACTGAAGAAAAAGGGCATCGCCTAAACCCAACCTTTTTCAGAAAGGAGAGGGCATGTACTTGTAATATAAGGCATTAAATGGAAAAGTGTCCCCAAGGTGTCTTGAGCGTCACATTTCACAACTCGAAACTTTTTAAGTAGTTCACTAACTTGTAGACACAGAAAACTGAGATTCGACTATTAGAGACATTAAATAAATACCTTTACTTGAATTTTACCAACTCTGAGTAGCTTTACACTACATTTTAGTAAAAAATGAATTACATACCTGTTTGAAACATATTATTAAAAGGCTTGGAAGAAGACATTGCGTACATAGTAGGCAGAAACTTTGGAGGTGTTGCAATAATATATTAGAGTTTCCCTCTCCTCCGAGTAAGTATTACAGCTGATAAATATTTATCTCTGTATATATAGTTTATCAGATCTGTCTCATCATTAAACTATTAGAGCATATTCTGAGAATTCATCAGCCTGGAAGGCAATTAAATATGCTTTTCACAACAAGAGAATAGTTAAAGTTTGGATCTTGCACTTGATACCAATTAAAAGTCCACAATAAATTAAAGTTCAAAATGTCAAATTAGGTTGGGAAAGATTTGAACCTGAAAAACTTCGTGCATGGCTTCGTTTTGCTTCCTACACCTGATAAGGAGTCCATTTCTGTTGCACCAAATTAATTAATTTTTACGAGTTAGAAATTTAGTTAGTTTTTAAATTGATGCTGGACAAAAAATTAAAGATATTATATACTTTATTAATATTGAAAAGGACTAAATTCAACTATAACTCAGAAACTTAGAATCTCAATATTATATGAGAGAGTTTATTTTACCTTATCCCACTTCGTGGGAATATACTGGGTATGTTGTTGTTGTTTAACTTACATTCTGTAAGATGCTCCCTCATCATCAAAGTAACTAAAGCTACATTACACTATCAATTTAGAGTCTTTTAGGTTTTGTATACTCTTTCCCCCTCGATAAAACTTTAAAGATTTCTATGTTCCCTCCGTTCCTTTTTACTTGTCACATCGTTCTTTTTTACTCATCACATTGAAAGCCAAATGATATGACCTTTGACCAACATCTTAAGATGTATTTTTTCATCATTTTGATGAGAAAAAATTGCAGCTTATAGTACTTTCTGTATAGTTTTTGAACAGATATATTTTAAATTTTTAATTATAAAATTATTGAATTAATCTAATCTAATTTAGCCTAGAGAATTAGTTAAATTGACCCTCGAGAAGCGAAACGTCACAGTTATTTTGGAATGGAGGGAGTAGTTAGACAACAAGTCTAACTCTTTAAATTTTTCTTTCCCCTTTTTATGATTTATGCACGACTCTGTTCGTCCTCCTAAACATAAATTTAATGCTTCTTTATTTATTTAGGGAAGTATTTTCTAAGATTCAAAATTACTTCAACCAACACAACATTCCTTTTCTCTCACCTAGATCTAATACATGAGACATAAAAAGGGCCATGAACTCCTAGTCAAACAACAGCAGCTCTAGAAAAAGGGCAACCAGGTGCCCTAAAGCTCACAGTGGTCCGAGGAAGGGCCAAACCACAAGGGTTTATTGTAAGCAGCCTTGCCCTGCATTTCTACAAGAGGTTGTCTCCACGGCTAGAACCCATAAACTCCAAGTCACATGGCAGCAACTTTACAAGCTACTCCAAGCCTCCCCTTCAACATAAACGAACGGCGCACATAATGCAAAAAGTATTCCTCCAACAAATTGAAATCTCACAACAATACCGATAAAACATCAGCTCAAAATCCCAACCAACAACAACAACAACATACCAAATGTAATCCTCAGTTCAAAATCCCAACCAACAACAACAAAAACATACCAAATGTAATCACACAAGCATACACAAACTTTACCATTACCTCGTATATATAGAGAAACTGTTAACAATAACGATAAACAACAGTTCAAAATCCCAAACAACAACAGCAACATACCAAATGTAATAATACAAGCATACACAAACCTTAGCACTACCTTGTAGACATACAGAAACCGTTAACAATAACGATAAAACAACAGCTCAAAATCCCAACCAACAACACCAACATACCAAATATAATCACACAAACATACACAGGCCTTACCACTACCTCGTAGATATTGCAAAACTGTTAACAATAACCATAAACAACAGTTCAAAATCCCAGCCAACAACAACAACATACCAAATGTAATCACACAAACCTTACCACTACCTTGTAGATATAGAGAAACTGTTAACGATAAAGATAAAACAACAGTTCAAAATCCCAACCAACAACAACAACATACCAAATGTAATCACACAAGCATACGCATACCTTACCACTACCTCATAGATATACAAACATACTGTCAACAATAACGATAAAACAACAGTTCAAAATCTCAACCAACAACAATAACAACAAAGCCCGTATAATCCCACAAGTATACGCATACCTTACCCCTACCTCGTATATATACAAACATACTGTTAACAACAACGATAAGACAACAGTTCAAATCCCAACCAACAACAACAACAACAAAATACCAAATGTAATCACACAAGCATAGGCATACCTTACCACTACCTCGTAGATATACAAACATACTGTCAACAATAACGATAAAACAACAGTTCAAAATTCCAACCAACAACAACAACAAAGCCAATATAATCCCACAATTATACAAAGAAACTCTTTCCAATAGATCCACAGCTCAAAACAAATCACATACAAAACATAAAAATTGAAAACAAAAGTAGATCTGATCTGACAAGTATTTAAGCAACTAAAAAAAATGCATAAAATGTATAAACCTGGCTTAGACTTCTTAAATCCTCCATTGAAGTTCGCACCACCTTCATTTCTGCTTCGCTTCCGTAGATCCATTGCTACTAAAACTCTCAGATTCAAAAAAACTCAACACACAAAAATGAAACTAAGTAAAGAGGAAGAACAGTAGTATTAGTAGCAGTAACAGTAGAAGAAAGAAGAAGAATTAGTAGGCTAAAACCCTAACCCTAGAACTAGGGTTTATCTGGTAAAGAGAGGTCTAGAGAAGATGAGGAAAATGAGATAATATATGAACACCGGAACAATATTATTATTGGAAAATTAATTTATAGTATGTACTATGATATTTTTTGTGAATTTATTAGTATTATATATTTGTGACGTGTAAATATTAGAGGAAGTCACGTGCTATCTATTGAAGGATTTGGGCTTTTATTGAATGTGAATAAAAGTGATGGACTCAAAAATTGGGTCCAATAGTGTGACATCATGATGAAGAACTAAGATTTTGAAGAATATATGCACATAATAATTTAGGTAACCACAAAGGACGTGGTCCAGCGGATGGAGTTGTTCCTTCCTTAATTAGAGATTTTGAATTCGAGTCTTAGGTATGAAAAAATTCTTGATAGGAAGCGCTTCCCCTCGAATGGAGCCATACGCGGCGCGAATTCGAATTAATCAGAATCCAATATGAATACCGAACACCGAATGAAAAACTCTCAAAAAAAAAGAAAAAAAAATTAGGTGAAAGATAGGGAAGAATTTTATAGGTGTATGTATATGTGGCTTTTCTTTTCGTTGCGGAAAGCATGAAAATGAATGACAAGTTAATATGGAGATTTTAAAGGAAGAGCAGAAGAAACCAATAGGAAATCCTGTACAAGATGGTCGGTCACTCGGTCATATTTGTTATTACTAAAATGATTGAGCGGTCAGTTTATTTAATTATCTCAAATTTATTATGTATTTGACTGATGAAATTTATATGGACCATCAATATGAGATCTAATTCCTCACTTGAATCTGATACATTTCAAGAATAATTCAACCTGCTTACCAAAAACATCGTATAAAGTTTACTAGTTAAATTGCTCATTTCATCTCAGTCAAACATATCTCAACTAAGCAAAAAACTCAAAATGAAAGTAGGAGAAGACATAGAAAATCATCAGTATTACAAAAGTTAGGGACAATAGAAATACTAAAGAATGCAGATAAAGTAGTTACAAATTGGCGCGAATTATGCCATGAACTAACTATATGGCGAGTCATCAAAAATGCAAAATATCAACGCTGATTTTTGGGATAGGAAAGATTAACCGGAGAAGATGTGTCGTCAAGTTGTGGATCGTAGCTAGGGAGAATTAGTTGATCGGTTTAGAGTACTTTGGTAGTGACAATTTGCTTTGTTATATCGCTTAAAAATAATCCTAATTTAATGTGTGTGTATAATTTATTTTTTTAACTAGAGTATCCGAATTAACTTTCATGAACTTTGACCAAATCTATAAAATACCTATCACCTCTCCTGAGCAATATATATCACAAAGGTTGATTTTAATTTAATGTGGTATTATTTTGACACTACTATTTAAAATCAATGAAATATTAATTCAAACAAAGTCTCATTCACAATAAAATATGGTATATTATATATCAAATGAGATCAGACTAGATTAATGTAAATTCATATGACATTAATTCCGATTAATCCAAAGATGAACTATTCATAATGTAACAAGCAAAATAAAGATAACTCGGAGAAGATTTAAATCCGACACACGATGCACCAAATCACAAGGGGGGTTTGTTTCATTTATGATTAATTCCGTGCTGGACTAATCGGGATTAATATTGCATGTTTTCATAAATGAAACAATCAAACCATCTGTGGAACCGGTGCATCGCGTGTCGGATTTGAACTTTCTCCCTCCACCAAAAAAAAAAAAAGAATAACTAATAAATGATCATACTGGTGTCTGGAACACTAAAAGGATTTATCTTTATTTTGTTTGTGTCATTCATGAAAAATTTTCATTTGGATTAATATCAGATAAACTTGCATTGGATTAATCTCAACTCGTTTGATATATAGCACATCATGTGTTTATTGTGCGTTGTTAATGAGACTTTGTTTGAATAAATGTTTCATTAATTTTAAACAAAGAGATAAAACAATGAACACACTAAATTAAACTAGCCTTTGTATTTATTGTTGGTTAGAGTTGATAGATATTCCATGAATTTAGTCGAGGTTCACAAAAAATTAATTCAGATATCACAGTTATAAAAAAAACATATGCACACATTAAATTGGGGCTATAATAGATCAAATCATCACTACCAAACTACTCCAAATTGATATCAACCAATTCCCCGGCTACGATTCACAACCTGACGCCACACCATCTCCAACTCATATTTTCTATCCCTGAAATCGATGTCGACAGTTTGCATTTGGATGGCTCGCCGCACAGCTTGTTCATGGCATAAGTTGTGCCAATTTGTATAAAATTTATCTATGCTATTCAGTATTTCTATTGTCCCTAACATTTATAGTAATGTTGATGTTCTTGAGATAGATGGATATAATATGATATATAATATCTCTGTAGCGAAAAACTACATCTTTTTGTTTGTGTAATGAACCTTGGACTACCAAGCTCATCCCATAACAGGAGCAAAACAGTCAGTTAACAGAAGATCCAAAAAGTCATTATTTATATTCACGGACAAATATAATTTCAATTCCAACTTCAAAAACTCATCATTTTAATGGACAAATACGACCTATATCTGCACATATCTAATATCTCTGTAGAAGAAAATTATGTTTTTCTTTGTGTATAATAAACCTTTGGACTATCAAGCCCAACTCTTAAGAGGATAAAATAGTCATTTAACAGAAGATTCAAAAAGTCATACTTTATATTTACAACCAAATACAATTTCAATTCCAACTTCAAAAACTCATCATTTTAATGGCCAAATATGACCTATATATGCACATATATAATATCACTGTAGCAGAAAACTATGTTTTCCTTTGTGTGTAATGGACCTTGGACTACCAAGCCCAACACTTAAGAGGATAAAATAGTCATTAAATAGAAGATTCAAAAAGTCATACTTTATATTCACAGCCAAATACAATTCCAACTTCAACTTCAAAAACTCATGATTGTAATGGCCAAATACGACCTATATCTGCACGTATATAATATCTCTCTAGCGGAAAACTATGTTCCTTTTTTTTCTTTTTTTTTAATGTAATGGACCTTGGACTACCAAGCCAACCCATACAGGGGCAAAATAGTCATTTAACAGAAGATCCAAATAGTCATAATTTATATTAATCGCCAAACAAAATTCTAACTCCAAAAGATCACTATGATTTTATTAGTCATACGGAATCAATATCCGCACGTATATAATATCTGCGGAAAACCGTTTTCTTTTTATGTAATGAACAACAGGGGCAAAACAGTCATTTGACATAAAATCCAAAAGTCATAACTTATATTCATCGCTAAATATAACTCCAACTCCAATTTCAATAAATTATGACTTTAACGATCAAACGAGGCCTATATATGCACGTATATAATACTCCCTCCGTTTCATAATAAATGAATTGTTGGAGTATTTTTTATGTTAAAAAATAAGTGAATCGTTGAATTTTTTTTCAAATTTAGCCTTGAGGATTTGTACTTTAAAAAAGGGTAAAAATGGAAAACTATGTTAAATTTATGTGAGTTAATAACTCAAATGGTCACTCAACTTTGGTTTTTTATCTCAGAAAGTCACTTAACTTTGGACTTTTATCCCAGAAAGTCACTCAACTTTGATCTTTACTCAAAAAGTCACTCAACTTTCACATTTTGAGTGACTTTCTGAGTAAAAATGTGAAAATTGACTGACTTTCTGAGTAAAAATGTGAAAGTTGAGTGATTTTCTGAGTAAAGATCAAAGTTGAGTGACTTCCTGGGATAAAAGTTCAAAGTTGAGTGACTATTTGAGTTATTAACTCAAATTTATGTCTTTGATTCTTTTTTTTAATCCGCGTATCAAAATTCAACAATTCATTTATTATGAAACGGAGGGAATGAAAACTATGTTTTTTTTTTTTTAAATGGAATGGACCTTTGGACTACCAAAGCCCAACCCTTAAGAGGGGTAAAATAGTCATTTTACACAAGATCCAACAAAGTCACAACTCCCACCAGTTCACACACTTCACTTTACTGCACTTTCAAAGCTCCCCAACGACCCCTTTAACTTCGATTTCATCGACACAATTTTAATTTTTAATATAAATTTACTTTTATCACTACTATTAATACACATATAAAAATCTTTAACCAATTTATTTTTCTCTTTATACCATTCTTCCTTCTTCGTGTTCATCGACTCTCAGGTGAGCTTTTTTTTTTTTGTATGATTCCAGTGCTGTTTAGATTTGCTACATTGATCATATATTATTTTCAGCATTTCAAGATTTTAAATTATTTTTCATAGGAAGCTTTTGATTTGCTTTTGAATATATGCATTTGTAAATGTCACTCTTATATATTCAAAATTAGAATATATGTATTTCAAGGTTAATGTTATGTATTTGATTAAATCTGTGGAGTAAAACTAGAATGCTTTTGAATGTATGTATCTATAATATATTAATATTACTAGTGTATTACTTGAGCTATGTTTTTTATGTCTACATTTTTTTATGCTTTTATTTATTTATTTTAGGTTGTGTCTTGTATAATGGTGATATGAGTTTGAGTTTAAGAGGATTTATATAGCTGACCTCGACTTATTTTGGATTGAGGGTTGTTGTTGTTGTTGTTGTAGTAGGTTGTGTCTTGTATAATGGTGATATGAGTTGAGTTTAAGAGAATTCATATAGCCGACCTCGACTTATTTTGGATCGAGGGTAGGTGTTGTTGTTGTTGTAGGTTGTGTCTTGTATAATGGTGATATGAGTTGAGTTTAAGAGGATTCATATAGCCGACCTCGACTTATTTTGGATTGAGGGTAGTTGTTGTTGTTGTTGTATGTTGTGTCTTGTGTAATGGTGATATGAGTTGAGCTTAAGAGAATTCATATAGCCGAACTCGACTTATTTTGGATCGAGGGTAGTTGTTGTTGTAGGTTGTGTATGTTATTAAGGGAATTTTGATGAAGAAAATTTTCAACTTATGTGTGGAAGTTAGTTTTCTCTACAAAGTTTTCAACTTTTGAAGTTCAAATTGCCTTCTCCAACGACACTGGAATCGTTATAAATTGTTAATATTTTATGAAAACACTATCGAATTGGCTAGCATTATCATTAATAGTTGATAAGTATCTTTGAATGTAGTTCACTCACTAGGGAAATACGCGAAAACATTTGGAGGAAAATAAATTTATACCAAGAACACATTTTTAAGATGGATGGTGCTTGATCATTCTTATTTTTAGCTTGACAGAGGTTTGTATGCTAGCCTCTCTACTTCATCTCAGGTAGTGGTATGGACTGCATACGCTTTACCCCACCCCACCCCCACCCCCCAAGACCCCACCTTGTGGGAATACACGGGCTACGTTGTTGTTGTTGTTATGGAGGTTGTATGCTAATGCTGACATTTACTTACACATTTGGATTTGACTGATTTAATTTCTCAAATTCCTTAGATCATTAATGTCTTATCGTATGTAATTTCTGGGTTAAATCATATTTAGCACTGACCATCTATGATTCCTCCAGATTCCTCTTTGTTACGGTGGTAAACTGACTTGCTGGAAATGGCTGCAAATGCAACTCCTGGCTTGCAAATTCGAGCAACCAAACAATGCATTTCCGCATCTCATGATATTTCAAAATTGAGCAATATAAGTTTCGGTTTTGGAAGTAAAAGAAAATCTTGTAAAGATGTTAGAAGTTCGTCATATATCTCGCACACGAAGCCAATCCATAGCTTCAAGTCTGCTCCTATAAAATTTGAAAGGATGGTTACAAAAGCAATGTCTGGAGCTAATGAACAAGTGCCAGTTTCGGGGTTGCCTATTGATTTGAGAGGTTGCTCTAAAGTGTCTAAGCATTCTCCTTTGAGTTGAGGTTTTGTGCAGAAGTTTTGAATTTGTACTTGCAATACGTGATTGCTATTTCTTATTGGTGCAGGTAAGAGGGCATTTATTGCTGGCATAGCTGATGACAATGGGTATGGATGGGCAATAGCAAAGTCTCTTGCAGCCGCAGGGGCTGAAATTCTTGTTGGGACATGGGTGCCTGTACGTATATCTTTGACTTATAAAGTTACTATTATTACTTATAGTGTGGCAAAGAGGTAGCCCGTAGCCTTGTCTAATAACTTCATATTTAGGCATTGAACATTTTCGAGACCAGTCTGAGGCGTGGGAAGTTTGATGAATCACGAGTGTAAGAATGGAGATGTTCTATATATTCATGTATTCCTTTTTCTACTCTTTTTCAGATGAATAACGTAATTTAATGTTTTAGGTTGCCCGATGGTTCATTGATGGAAATTGCTAAAGTCTACCCATTGGATGCAGTTTTTGACTGTCCAGAAGATGTTCCTGAGGATGTAAGATCAACTAGTCTCAGCACTCTCGTCAATAATTTATAAAAAAAACTGTACAAGTCTAACCATTCTTGGTGAAATTTGTATGTTGCAGGTGAAAACAAACAAGCGGTACGCCGGATCCTCAAAGTGGACTGTCACGGTATTATGCTCTATATATTTCTTGGTGTTTCTCATACTTTTTGGCTGGATATGTGCCTACATGCAATCATATGTAATTGTTAATGCTCATGTTAAAGAAAACTTTGGTTCATGCGTGTTAAAGAGCATTCAAACATATATCAGATGTTTCTGGTTGTCTTAGCATTCTCAAACATACCTTTGCACATTGCTTATAATTGACATCCATAGATTATTCCGTATTGTATGTTACGGAATGCATAATGTCAATGGAGATGATAAACTTGTCAAATAATCTTGCAATTTCTGATATTTTAGGAAGTTGCTGAATCTGTAAAACAAGATTTTGGCACTATCGACATCCTTGTACATTCACTTGCAAATGGTCCAGAGGTACACTTCTCCTTCTTTCTTTCATCGTTTACTGTAATTCTGTTTATTATCTTCGTGAGTCAATAATTTTTAAATATTTATCGTAGGTTATCAAACCTCTATCTGAGACATCAAGAAAAGGATACCTTGCAGCTATATCTGCCTCCAGTTATTCCTTTATATCGCTACTAAAGCATTTTCTTCCCATAATGAATCCCGGTAAACTCTTGTTAACCTTCTGTTATTTTAGTAAAACAGAATTAGTACATCACATGCTGTTCCGTCTGACATCTCTTTTGCTGTGAAACTGTTTTGTAAAAAATCAATAATAGTCTGAAACTTCCAGTTATGTCCTTACCTTGCAGGCGGTGCCACAATCTCTCTAACGTACATTGCTTCTGAAAGGATTATCCCTGGGTATGAATCTCCTTAATTGCATATGTTGAACTTTCTTAATTTCTCAGTGTAGGTTTAATATTCTTCTTGAATTTACAGATATGGAGGCGGTATGAGTTCGGCAAAAGCTGCTTTGGAGAGTGACACAAAAGTAAGTTTTTTGCTAATTTTGTTTTCGATAATCCATATCTCATTTCCTTTAGCTTCAATTCTTCAACTATGAGCATTGCTTAAGAGTAGTTTATGCCTTGCTGAAGGTCCTGGCGTTTGAAGCCGGAAGAAAGCACAAAATCAGAGTCAACACGATATCTGCAGGTATGCATCACAACACACAGTTTTTACGTAACGTGCTGGTCTTTGAACTCTGGAATTTAGCTGCACAAACCATTTCAAAGACACGTTCACTGTCAAAAGCTTGTAGTATGTTTTCGTCTTAGGGAGAGTGTGTTCTCCATGTTAGTACATCCCTTCAATTCCATTACAAACTAAAACAGTATGAAAGATATATTTGGTGGAGTACTACTTTCGACTCACACAGAACAGTCCTATTTTTAAGCTTCCTTATAACTTGCTTGCTGCTCGTAAATCTGAAATTCCATTGCCAAAAATTAAATAAGTAATTGCTTTCCAGGTCCACTGGGAAGTCGTGCAGCAAAAGCTATTGGCTTCATCGACATGATGATAAATTACTCATTGGAGAATGCTCCTTTGCAAAAGGAGTTATATGCTGGTAAGTCAGATGCTTAACATTTCTTTTCCACTTATAATTCTCGTAACAGTTTATCGGAAACAACCTCTCTATCTCATGTCTGAGGTAGTGGTATGGACTGTGTACACTTACCCTCCCCAGACCCCACTTGGTGGGAATATACTGGGTATGTTGTTGTTGTTGTCTATCTTGAGCCGGGGGTCCATCGGAAACAACCTCTCTACTTCTTCGGAGGTAGCGGTATGGACTGCGTACATCTTACCCTCCCCTGACCCTACTTTGTGGGAATACACTGGGTTTTTTGTTGTTGTTGTTGTTGTTAGAGTTGTCATAATAACCCACCATGCCACTAGTGAGGCCAAGTGTGTTCTCTTTGCCGTTGTCAAAAGAATTGATTTTTCAGTCATACTACTGTATGTTCTTTGCGGTTCTATTGCTTCCGAGTATCTAACTTGAAAATGGATCTAACAGAGGAGGTTGGGAACACTGCTGCTTTTCTGGCATCGCCTTTGGCTTCAGCGATCACTGGTGCCACTGTGTATGTCGACAATGGTCTGAATGCGATGGCAGTTGGAGTTGACAGCCCAGCATTCGCAGGTCTCGACATCCCAAAAGATAATAAGAGCTAGTTCTTGAGGCAATACTAGTATGGCTTTGGTGATTTAGGGAAGCCTTTTTTTATTTTTCGTTGCTAAAAGGAAACAGAAGTCGGCACAGCGCTTGCTTGTTTTGCTATCTATCATAGATTGCAGAGAGAGATCGTTTCATTTGAGTGAGTGGATAACAATTGGTGCTGAAATTCTGTCTTTCTCCAAAGGGAACTTTGTTTTTTATGAGGGCAACCTCAGTGTTAGTTGTGGTCCTCTCTATTTAATCTTCTGCCAGTATTAACTATCTAGTCCCTCCGTTGTATTTGTCTGGTTTTGACTTGACAAGGCGTTTAAAACTAACTAAAAAGAAATGTTAAACAAACAAATTGAAACGGAAGGAATATTATTTGCATCAACAGAACCTGCTGGCCATAACTATCACTGTCATATACTCAACCGATGCCTATTTGTATGCCATTTTCAAGACCATTTAGTTTCTTGAGCAATTTATTAGACAATTATGTAAACTATTGAATTTTCGCCCATGGTCATCCAGTCGTACCATAAAAACATGGCTAGACGGGGCTAAAACCAACTTCTCTAAGGAATCTAGTAGAGTCATTTGGAAACAGGCACTGTAAGGGTCGTTTGGTAGAGTGTATAAGAATAATACAAAATATGATATATTAGTAATGCTTGTGTTAGTTATGCTTGCATTTTTCTTATGCAGTGTTTGATTCGATGTATTAAAAAAAACATAAATTACATTTTATTTTTTACATAATACAGATATGTTGGAAAGGATGGGGAAAACTTTTTGAGGGATAATAGGGTCTTTAAGCATGTTAATGCATGCATTAGATCCATTGCATTACTAATGCCATGGATTTTGAGGTATTAGTAATACACACCTTCATACACAATAGAGTGTATAACCAACGCTTGCATTAGTTATACATAGGGTAAACCAAACAAGGTACTACTAATACACATTAAACTAATGCATGCATTAACATTTCAATACACTCTACCAAACGACCCCTAAGTATTACCACCAGTGACCAGTGTCACCATTACTACAAAGTGCAAACAGAAAACAATTTACAGTAAGCACAAAGCTCACTTGGCGATTTCCCAACACTCGAATTCCCATATCCCCCCTCCATAACACAAAATAAATGGAAAACGAATGTCCATTTGATATCTCTGCGTCAATTAACCAGAGAGATATTGGCCAAAAAGGGGAGAGGGAGGAAAATCTGAAAGGAAGTTAACAAATAACTATAGAACATCCTGTATCATCTCGAAGTGGATAAGCGTAGCTACTCTTGTGTGAGCTTTCGCTTTCCTTTTCTAATGGCAGCAGCTCTTGCAGAATTGTCACTTTCTGGGGAGTCTTCAACTACAGCCTGCTCCTGCAAAACCAGACCACGATTCCTAGATAACTTCCTTATAGGTGTTGTTGAGACAGCTCGTTCATTATCTACATTACTTGGTCCTGGTTGAGAATTGGCTAGTATATCCGCATCATTTCTGTGTGGCATTAATTCATCTCCAGCAGCAACAGTAGCCAACATAAGCTGCATATACAGAAGAAAATACAGATCATTATCGGACTTAAATTGATCATATGATATATTGAAAAATAACCGCAAAATAGCAGAAAACTTGCGTAGTACATTAGACAGGCAACTGCAAAGAAAAACAGCGAACATGTTAATGCATCACAGATGAAAATGAATGGGATGGCAAAACTGATCAAACACCGATTAGTGCAGAATCATACAAATTTGACAGTTGATGTCGTCAACCAACTCCAAATCCTTGGCCATTAGGTTTGTGTGAGAAACATAGTTTTGGTAGAAGATAGAAAGTCATTTCAGAGTGAAGAGGTCAATCTCAACAGAAACAAAATACAGACCACCCAAACAACTACAGTCCCGTATCATTTCGAGAGGAAAGAGAGGTGATTGTGTTACCTTCCAATCCTGGAAGTCAAATCTAAAGACGAAGTGGTTATAAGAAACCTCTCCAGAAAGGACAGCATTAGAAGCAGGAGCATTCTTTGGTGCTGCATAAAAATTAGTTACTGAGTCATGAAACAACAAGCAGCAAAAGAAGAAGATGAAAAAAAAAAATGGATGTAAGAAACTTACAAACCATATGACAGCGTTTGTCATCTACACTTATGTCAGCACGCCCATCTTTAATTAGAAACGATAGCGCAAACAAATTTTCAACTGTTTGTGCAAAGGATTTTCTATTAAGGATCAAGTTTTCAAGCTTGGCACTCTTATGCCTCCTTAGAATTTGGAACATTGTCGCCATATTCTTGTCAGTGTCTGTCTTGTCTTCACCTGCAGTTTCTTCTAGCTGAAAATATATCAAGAGATCTAAGGATACAAATTATTTCACCAAAGTATGAAAAAATTAGCTATTTGGTTTATACGGTTGAGAGGAACTACAGATGAAAAATGACTGCAGTCAGCAGCATGTAAAACAGAATGAATAAACATTATTGCAAACAGAGAAATAGTTTAGCCATGGAAATCTACAAGATAATAGTATTCAAACAAAATGCTTAAACTATAGTGATCGACAAATTCTCCGGGAGACTTGAGTTATTTTGATTATTCTTCCAGCAGGAAACATGGGAGTAAATTACTTTAAATATCTTAGCTCAAAATATATTCCGGCTTCTGAACGGGGGGGGGGGGGGGGGGACCAATTTCATTATCCATGTTCTCTAAAAAATAAGTAAGGACGTTCAGAGGCTTGTAAATCGGAATTTATACCTCCTCTGGACGTTCACTTTCTGTTGGCCTGACACGCTTTTTACGAACGACGGGATTCCGTTGCTTAATCTCAGTATTCATAGGTCCAATCCTGTGAAAAATTATAGATTAATATCTGTTTCAATAGACAAAGAAGAACCTAACAAGAAAGAAGATGGATGATTGAACAATTACATAGTACAGCATCCAGGAGAACCCATGAAAACATGAGAGACTGCACGACCAACATCTTTCCAGTTGATAGAGTTCCCATCCTCTTCTGTCCTACGGCCAGATCCACCTTCTTGGCCAAAGTCCCTAAGCAAGCAACTAACAAAGTCTGAAGGGGTCACTCCTCCATTACTATGTGCCTTTACAGTCGTCACCAATGTGGTTGTGATGTCCAGCAAGGCTTCAGCATCTGCAACCTGTTCCCTAGGCTTTTGCACTGTATATATATATAAAAAATAAACTTCTAAACTCAATCTTGAATATTCAAACATGATAGTATTAATGAATCATCAGGGTTGTAAACCTATAAAAGCTAAAAGAATAAGCTTTAGCTTCATTTCCCAACAATAAAATAAATCCCAAAAGTTGGAGGGAAATGATCAAATGTAGATTTCTCATGCTCCAAGTTTAAAAGAAATTATCAAGCATTCCACCAGCTTTCTGAAGAAAGTATTTTCAGCTTACGCTCAGTTTTGTTATTTTTTTCTAACGATGTTTAATGAAGTATAAAATAAAGATTTGAGGCAATCAATCTAATTACTGAAGAAACCACCTATTTTCAAATGCATTAATTCTTTTGCCAAATAAACCATGAGATTTAGCAACTGCAAACTGCAAAAATTTCAACTTTTTGCAGTAGTACTTCAAAAACTCTAGAAAAAACAATAGTGTAACTCATTTTCCAGGTGGAGGGAGCATTCAGCGCACAAAGTGCACATTTGCACGGGCATAGATAAGCTACATTTAGAAGCAAAAAATATTACATATAATATCAATGCACCAGAAACGTAAAACTTGAACCAATACCTTGCCGATGTAGCCTTTCAACTTCCTCAATTATTGACTTAAATTTATCTGAATCAGCTGTCGATATATTCTCTCTTTCATCTGCAACAAACACACAAATATCAACACCTAATCATGCAAAAATGACAACAGCACCCATGACATCCATGGAATCAACTTATTAACAAGAAATATTCACCAAAAATCAAAATTGGAGTGTTTTAACTCCGACAGGAAACCAATCTTCAAACTCCAAAAAGTTGTGAGAACTGATTGCTAACAGATGACATCAATCAACAACAACAACACATCCAATGTAATCCAGGGAAGTTAGTGTCTACGCAGCCTTACCCAACCTTGTAGAGGTAGAGAGGCTGTCTCCGATAAATCCTCAACTAAAATGACATCAATCTAATATCAGACAATTTCAAAGAAAGGGAAAAATGAAGATCCTCTACGACTTAACATGATTTCAGCGAAAACAGGCCAAATTTTAGATTTTTCGTTTGGCAATACATTTGTTCAAATGAATGATATAATTACTCACAACTATTTAACCAATAGTGAGTTGCAGCACTTTCAGAACAATCTGAATACCTCAGTTTTTTTTTTTTGATGACCGAGGTCTCCAGGCCATCTTGCGCGCACCTCGACTAATTCCACAGGATACCTGCCACCTCCCACCGGCAACAGGTTTCAAGTAACTCTGTTCACCAAGGCTAGACTCTGAATACCTCAATTTCATTCACAAAATAAGAAATCCATGTCCAAATTCAAATTAGATAATTCACGAATCTTCTCGCTTGCACCATTCTTTTTAAAACTAACAAAATATTCAATTACACAACAACCACAACAATATACTCAATGTACTCGCACAAGTGAAGTCCAAAAAGCTTAGGGTATTACACAGACTTTACCCCTACCTCAGCTTAAAAACAAACAGTTTGAAACAAAATAGATACATAAATGAAACAGCAACAACAACTACAAAATAATACAAAATTGAAAAAAATAAAAATACACAACATACAGAAGAAAAAAGAAAAAGCACTAACAACAACAACAACAACAGAGCATTTAATTACACATTAAAAATGCCGAAATCGAAAAATCAAAAAGTAATGAATTAGAGTACCAGAAATGCGAGATTTAAAATTGAGATAATGAGAGCGAAGAACTCTTCGCCCTATTACACTCTCTTCCTCCACCGAACCGTTGTTTCTATTGCTACTCACTGTTTCGCGTTTTACAGTTTGAACCATTTGCTTAATTTATGGAAAAACTAGGGCGAAATTGTTCATAGAAGATTCTAGAATCGAAGAAATTGAGCAGAAAAATTGGAGCAGAAAAATTGGAGCAAAAAAATCGCTAAAATTGAGAAGGAAGAAGTAGAAACCCTATGAATTTAATTTCGGAAAAAAATAAAAAAAATTGAAACTCCATTGAGGCGCGTTGTGAAAGAGTTAAAGTAATTTCCCCCCTTTTCCCCCCCTTTTATGTCCTATGGGGATTTTGGGTTTGGTTGAGTTCGGTCCTTTAATTTATGAAAATGATGAAAATAGTACTTTCATATTTTTAAAGTGATGGATTTGGTCCTAGGCTATATATAAGTAAAGATATTTTGCCCAATAGAAGATATTCTAAGCTTCTTTGCAATTCACTATAAAATTGCAATTTTCTTCGAGCTTGATTGTTGTATAGGATTAAACTAATCATTTTTTTGGAATATATATTAAGGGCCATTTACATTATGTGTATATGAAGGATCAAGTGAAATCAGAACTCATATATTAAAGAATATTTTTATCATTTGTCTCTAAGTTATCAAGTGTGATTTATGAGCTGTGGTTATCGTCATTTGCAAGTTATGGTCATAAAAAAAATATAGATGCACTCGAGTATAGAAAAATGACCAAGAGGTAGATAATCTTGATTGTTTGATCTCGCTTTAACTCTTGAACAAAATTTTTAAGTTTTAAATTTAAGAAAAAATAACATAAATATACACTTTAACTTATCACATTTACACAAATTCTCACCCTTACAAAGAGAACGGGACATTTTCGAGCCAAATCGGTGTGCCCACGGTTTCGGGGGCGGGCCTAGGGTCCGGGCGTGCTACTGGCCAAAAATTGATCGGGCGTGCCAGGGAGGTTGGAGATCGTCCCAGTGTGGTCCGTTTAAATTTTTGTGGCCGTTTGGGTGGACAAATGGGCGAAACGGCGCAAACGGGGCATTTTCGAGCCAAATTGGTGTACTATAGCCCACGATTTTGAGGGTGGGCTCGGGGTCCGGGCATGCTGTGGGCCGAAAATCGATCGAGGCGAGCCAGGGAGGTTAGGGATCGTCCCAGTGTGGCCCGTTTAAATTTTTGTGGTCATTTGGGTGGACAAACGGGCAAAATGGCGCGAACGGGGCATTTTCAGGCTAAATCGGTGTGTTATAGCTCACGATTTCGGGGGTGGGCCCGGGGTCCGGGCGTGCTGTGGGCCAAAAATCGATCGGGATATGCCAGGGAGGTTGGGGATTATCCCAGTGTGGTCCGTTTAAATTTCTGTAGCCATTTAAGTGGACAAACGGGCGAAAAGGCGCGAACGGGGCATTTTTGGGCCAAATCGGTGTGCTATAGCCCACAGTTTCGGGGGTGGGCCTGGGGTCCAGGCGTGTTGTGGGCCAAAAATTGATCGGGGCGTGCCGGGAGGTTGAGGATCGTCCCAGTGTGGTCCGTTTAATTTTTTGTGGCCATTTGGGAGGACAAACGGGTGAAATGGTGCGAACGGGGTATTTTCGAGCCAAATCAGTGTGTTATAACCCACGGTTTTGGGGGTAGGCCCGGGGTTCGAGCGTGTTATGGGTTGAAAAATCGACTAGGGCGTGCCAAGGAGGTTGGGGATCGTCCCAGTGTGGTTTGTTTAAATTTTCGTGGCCATTAGGGTGGACAAACAATGGAAGCGACACGAACGAGGCATTTTCGGGCCAAATCGGTGTGCTATAGCCTACGGTTTTGGGGGTGGGCCCTAGGTCCGGGCGTGTTGTGGGCCGAAAAGCGACCAAGGTGTGCCAGAGAAATTGGGGATCGTCCCAGTGTAGTCCTTTTAAATTTTCGTGGCCATTTGGGTGGACAAACGGGCGGTACGGCGCGAACGGGTCATTTTCGAGCCAAATTGGTGTGTTATAGCCCATGATATCCGGGGTGGCCCCAGGTCCGGGCGTGTTGTGGGCCAAAAATCGATCGGGACGTTCCAGAGAGAGTGAGGATAGTCCCAGTGTGGTTCGTTTAAATTTTCGTAGCCCTTTGGGTGGACAAAAGGGTGAAACGATGCGAACGGGGTATTTTTGGGCTAGATTGGTGTGTTATAGCCCACGGTTATGGGGGTGAGCCCAGGGTTCGAGCGTGTTGTGGGTAGCAAATTGACCGGGGCATGCCAGGGAGGTTGGGGATCGTCCCAATATGATCTGTTTAAATTTTTGTGGCCCTTTGGGTGGAGAAAAGGGCAAAACGATGCGAACGGAGCATTTTCGAGCCAAATCGGTGTGCTATAGCCCACAGTTTTGAGGGTGGGCCCGGTGTTCAGGCGTGTTGTGGGTCAAAAATTGATCGGGGCATGCCAGGGAGGTTGGGGATCATCCCAGTGTGGTCCGCTTAAATTTTCGTGGCCATTTGGGTGGACAAACGGGCGAAATAACGCGAACGGGGCATTTTTGGGCAAAATCAGTGAGCAATAGCCAACGGTTTCGGGGGTGAGCCCAGGGTTCGAGCGTGTTGTGGGTTAAAAATCGATCGGGGTATGCCAAGGGGGTTGAGGATCGTCCCAGTGTGGTCCGTTTAAATTTTCGTGGCCATTTGGGTGGACAAACTGGAGAAAAGGTGCGAACGGGGAATTTTCGAGCCAAATCGGTGTGCTATAGCCCACGGTTTTGGGGGTGGGCTTGGGGTCCGGGTGTGCTATGGGTCAAAAATCAACTCAGGCATGCCAGGGAGGTTGGGGATTTTCCCAGTGTGGTCTGTTTAAATTTTTGTGGCCATTTGGGTGGGCAAATGGGCGAAACAGCGCGAACGGGGCATATTCGAGCCAAATTGGTGTACTATAGCCCATGGTTTCAAGGGTGAGCCCGGGGGTTCGGGCATATTGTAGGCCAAGAATCGACTGAGGCGTGCCAATGAGGTTAGGGATCATCCCAGTATGGTCCGTTTAAATTTTCATGGCCATTTGGTTGGACAAACAGGCGAAATGGCGCGAACGGGGCATTTTTGGCCCAAATCGGTGTGCTATAACCCATGATTTTGGGGGTGGGCCCAGGGTTCGAGCGTGCTGTGGGCCAAAAATTGATTAGGGCATGTCAGGGAGGTTGGGGATCGACCTAGTGTGGTCCGTTTAAATTTTCGTGGCTATTTGGGTGGACAAATGGGCGAAAAGGCGCGAACGAGGCATTTTCGAGCCAAATCGGTGTGTTATAGCCCACGGTTTCAGGGGTGGCCCCGGGCATGTTGTGGCCAAAAATCGATCGTTGCGTGCCAAGGAGGTTGAGGATCGTCCCAGTGTGGTCTATTTAAATTTTCATGGCCATTTGGGTAGACAAACGGGCGAAACGGCGCGAACGAGGCATTTTTGGGCCAAATCGGTATGCTATAGCCCACGGTTTTAGGGGTGGACCTGGTGTCCGGGCGTTCTGTAGGCCAAAAATCGACTGAGGTGTGCCAAGGAGGTTAGGGATCGTTCCAGTATGGTCCGTTTTAATTTTTGTGTCTATTTGGGTGGACAAACGGGGGAAACGACATGAACGGGTCATTTTCGGGCCAAATTGGTGTGATATAGCCCATGGTTTCTGGGTTGGGCCCTGGGTCCAGGCGTGCTGTGTGCCGAAAATCGACCGGGAGGTGCCAGGGAGATTGGGTATCATCCTAGTGTGATCCGTTTAAATTTTCGTAGCCCTTTGGGTGGACAAACGGGTGAAACGATGCGAACGGGGTATTTTTAGGCTAGATCGTGTGTTATAGCCAACAGTTATGGGGGTGGGCCGGGGTTCGAGCGTGTTATGGGCCGAAAATCAATCGGGGTATGCCAGGGAGGTTGGGGATCGCCCTAGTATGGTTCGTTTAAATTTTTGTGGCTATTTGGGTGGACAAACGGGCGAAACGGCGCAAACAGGGCATTTTTTAGCCAAATCGGTGTGCTATGCCCACGGTTCGAGGGTGGGCCCAGGGTCCGGGCGTGCTGTGGGCCGAAAATTGATGGGGGCATGCCAGGGAGGTTAGGGATAGTCCCAGTATGGTCTGTTTAAATTTTCGTGGCCATTTGGGTGGACAAATGGGCGAAACGACGTGAACGGGGCATTTTTGGGCCAAATCGGTGTGCTATATCCCGCAATTTCGGGGGTGGGCCCGGGGTCCGGGTATGCTACGGGCCAAAAATTGATCGGAGCGTGTCAGGGATGTTGAGGATCGTTTCAGTGTGCTCCATTGAAATTTTTGTGGCCATTTGGGTGGACAAACGGGCGAAAAGGCTTGAACAGGGCATTTTCTGGCCAAATCGATGTGGTATAGCCCACTGTTTCAGGGATGGGCCCTATGTTCGCGCGTGCTGTAGGCCGAAAATCGACCAGCGAGTGCTAGGGAGGTTGGTGATCATCCCAGTGTGGTCCATTTTAATTTTGGTGGTCACTTGGGAGGACAAACGGGCAAAACAGCGCGAACGGGGGATTTTCGGGCCAAATCGGTGTGCTATAGCCCACGATTTTTGGGGTGGGCCTGGGGTCCGGGCGTACTGTGGGCAAAAAATCGACCAGGGCATGCCAGGGAGGTTGGGGATAGTCCCAGTGTGGTCTGTTTAAATTTTTGTGGCTATTTGTGTGGACAAACAAGCGAAACAGCGTGAACCGGTCATTTTTAGGCCAAATTGGTGTGCTATGGCCCACGGTTTCTGGAGTGGACCCTGGGATCGGGCATGTTGTGGGCCAAAAATTGTCCGGGGCATGCCATGGAGGTCGGGGATCATTCCAGTATGGTCCGTTTAAATTTTCGTGGCCATTTGGGTGGACAAACAGGCGAAACGGCACGGCCGGGGCATTTTTTGGCCAAATCGGTGTGCTATAGCCCACGATTTTGGGGGTGAACCCTGGATTCGATGTGTCGTAGGTTGAAAATCGACCGGAGCGTGCTAAGAAGGTTGGAGATCGTCCCAGTATGGTCCGTTTAAATTTTCGTGACCATTTGGGTGGACAAACGGGCAAAACAACGCGAACGGGGCATTTTCGGGCCAAATCGGTGTGCTATAGCCCACGACTTCGAGGGTGGGCCCGGGGTCCAAGCGTGTTGTGGGTCAAAAATCGATCGGGCATGTCAGGGAGGTTGTGAATCATCATAGTTTGGTTCGTTTAAATTTTCGTGGCCATTTGGGTGGACAAACGAGCGAAATAACAGGAACGGGGTATTTTTGGGCCATATTTGTGTGCTGTAGCTCACGATTACGGGGGTGGGCCTGGGGGTTTGGGCGTGCTGTGGGTTAAAAATCGACTGCGACGTGCCAGGGAAGTTGGGGATCGTCTCAGTGTGGTCCGTTTAAATTTTTGTGGCCATTTCGGTGGTTAAATGGGTAGAACGACGCGAACGGGGCATTTTGAGGCCAAATTAGTGAGCTATAGCCCTCGAATTTAGGTGTGGACCCGGGGTTCGGGCGTACTATGGGCCGAAAATTGATTGGGGCATGTCAGGGAGGTTAGGGATCGTCCCAGTGAGGTCCGTTTAAATTTTTCGTTGCCATTTAGGTGGAAAAACGGGCGAAATGGCGCGAAATGGGCATGGCATTTTCGGGCCAAATTAGTGTGCCCACGGTTTCGGGAGTGACCCCGGGGTTCGAGCGTACTGTGGGCCGAAAATCAACCGAGGCTTGCCAGGGAGGTTAGGGAACGTCCCAGTGTAGTCCGTGTAAATTTTTGTGGCCATTTGGGTGGACAAAGCGGCGAAACGACGCGAACGGGGCATTTTTTTAGCCAAATTGGTGTGCTATAGCCCATGGTTTTGGGGGTGGGCCGAGGGTCCGAGCGTTCTGTGGGCCAAAAATCGATCGGGGCGTGCCAGGGAGTTTAGGGATCGTCCTATTGTGGTCCGTTTAAATTTTCGTGGCCATTTGGGTGGACAAACAGGCAAAAAGGCACGAACAGGGCATTTTCGAGCCAAATCGGTAAGTTATAGCCCACAGTTTCGAGGTTGGGCCCGACATCCGGGCGTTTTGTGAGTCGAAAATTGACCAAGGCGTGCTAGGGAAGTTAGTGATTATCCCAGTGTGGTCCATTTAAATTTTGGTGGCTATTTGTGTGAACAAACGGGCAAAACAGCACGAATAGTGTATTTTCGGGCCAAATCGTTGTGCTATAGCCCACGGTTTTAGGGGTGGACCCTGGGTCCGAGCGTGTAGTGGGCCAAAAATCAAATGATGTGTGCTAGGGAGGTTGGGAATCATCCCAGTGTGGTCCGTTTAAATTTTCGTGGCTAATATGGTGGACAAACAGGCAAAACAGGGCGAACGAAGCATTTTCAGGAAAAAATTGATGTGCTATAACCCACGGTTTTAGGGGTGGGCCCGAAGTTCGCGCATACCATGGGTCGAAAATCGATCGAAGCGTGCCAAGGAGGTTGGGGATCATCCCAGTGTGGCCCGTTTAAATTTTCGTGGCCATTTGTGTGGACAAACGGGCAAAACGATGCGAACGGGTCATTTTCGAGCCAAATCGGTGTTCTATAGCCCACGGTTTTGGGGGTGGGCCCCGGGTCCGAGCGTGGGATCGTCCCAGTGTGGTTCGTTTAATTTTTCGTGGCCATTTGGGTGGATAAACGGGCGAAACGGTGCGAACGGGGCATTTTTGGGCAAAATCGGTGTGCTATATAGCCTATGGTTTCGGGGGTGGGCCCGGAGTCCGGGCGTGCTGTGGGCCGAAAATCGACCGGGGCATGCCAGGGAGGTTTGGAATCGTCCCAGATTGTTCTGTTTAACTTTTTGTGGCCATTTGGGTGGACATACGGGCGAAACGACATGAACGGGGCATTTTCGGGCCAAATCAGTGTGTTATAACCCACAACTTTGGGAGTTGGCCCAGGGTCCGGGCATGCTGTGGGCCAAAAATCGATATGGGCATGCCATGGAGGTTGGGGATCGTTTCAGTGTGGTCTGTTTAATTTTTTATGGTCATTTAGGTGGACAAACAGGCACAACGGAGCGAACGAGGCATTTTCGGGCCAAACTAGTGTGCTATATGCCTATAGCCCATGGTTTCGGGGGTGAGCCCGGGGTTTGGACATTTTGTGGGCCAAAAATCGACTGGGGTGTGACAGGGAGGTTGGGGATCATCCCAGTAAGGTTCGTTTAATTTCTCGTGGCCATTTGGGTGGACAAACGGTCGATACGGTGCGAACGAGGCATTTTTGGGCTAAATCGGTGTGCTATAGACCACGATTTTGGGGGTGAGCCCGGGGTCCGTTTCTGCTATGGGCCAAAAATTGATTGGGGCATGCTAGGGAGGTTGAGAATCATCCCAGTGTGGTCCGTTTAAATTTTTGTGGACATTTGGGTGGACAAACGGGCGAAACGGCGCGAACGAGATATTTTCGGGCCAAATCAATGTGCTATAGTCCACGGTTTTGGGTGTGGGCCAAGGGTTCAGGCGTGTTGTGGGCCGAAAATCGATCGGGGCGTGCCAGAGTGGTTGGGGATCATCCCAGTGTGGTCTGTTTAATTTTTTGTGGCGATTTAGGCAGAAAAACGGGTGAAATGGCGTGAACGGGGCATATTCGGGCCAAATCGATGTGCTATAATCTATGATTTCAGGGTTGGGCGCAGGGTCCGGGCGTGCTGTGGGCCGAAAATTGACTGCGGCGTGCCAGGGAGGTTGGGGATCGTCCTAGTATGGTTCGTTTATTTTTTCGTGGCCATTTGGGTGGACAAGCAGGCGAAACGACACCAATGGGGTATTTTCATGCCAAATCGTGTGCTATAGCCCATGCTTTCAGAGGTGGGTTCGAGTACGGACGTGCTGTAGGCCAAAAATTGACCGGGGCATGCCAGGGAGGTTGGGGATCATCCTAGTGTGGTTCGTTTAAATTTTTGTGGCTATATGGGTGGACAAACGGGTGAAATGGCGAGAATGGGGCATTTTCGGGCTAAATCGATGTGCTATAGCCCATGGTTTTAGGGGTGGGTACGGGGCCCGAGCGTGTTGTGGGCAAAAAATTAACCAGGGCATGACAGAGAGGTTGGGGATCATCCCAGTGTAGTCTGTTTAAATTTTCATGGCCATTTGGGTGGACAAACGAGTGAAACAGCGCGAACGGGGCATTTTCGATCTAAATCGGTGTGCTATCGCCCACTGTTTCAAGGGTGGAACCGGGGTCCGGGCATGTTGTGGGCCAAAAATTGTTGTTGTGTCCCAAGGAGGTTGGGGATCGTCCTAGTGTAGTCTGTTGATTTTTTTGTGGCCATTTGGGTGGACAAACGGGCGAAAGAGGCATTTTTGGGTTACATCGGTGTGCTGCCTACGGTTTTGGGGGTGGGCCCGGGGTCCGGGCGTGGTTTGGGCCGAAAATCGACCGAGATGTGCCTGGGAAGTTGGGGATCATCCCAGTATGGTCTGTTTTAATTTTCATGGCTATTTGGGTGGATAAACGGGGGAAACGACGCAAACGGGTGATTTTTTGGGCCAAATTGGTGTGCTATAGCCCATGGTTTTTGGGATAGGCCCCAGGTCCGGGCATGCTGTGTGCCAAAATTTGACTGGGATGTGCCAGGGAGGTTGGGGATCGTCCCAGTGTGGTCCGTTTAAATTTTCATGTCCATTTGGGTGGACAAACGGGTGAAACGGCGTAAACGGGGTATTTTTTAGCCAAATCGGTGTGCTATACCCACGGTTCGGGGATGGGCTCGGGGTCCGGGCGTGCTGTTGGCCAAAAATTGATGGGGGCATGCTAGAGAGGTTGAGGATCATCCCAGTGTGGTTTGTTTTAATTTTCTTGGCCATTTGGGTGGACAAACGAGCGAAACGATGCGAACGAGGTATTTTTGGGCTAAATCGGTGGGCTATAGCCTACAGTTTCAGGGGTGGGCCCGGGGTCCGGGCATGCTGCGGCCCAAAAATTGATCGGGGTGTGCCAGGAAGTTTGAGGATCGTTCCAGTGCGGTCCGTTTAAATTTTTGTGACCATTTGGGTTGACAAACGAGCGAAAAGGCGTGAACGGGGTATTTTTGGGCTAAATCGGTGTGCTATAGCCTCTGGTTTCAGGGGTAGGCCTAGGTCCGGGCGTACTGTGGGCCGAAAATCGACCGGAGAGTTCTAGGGAGATTGGTAATCGTCCCAGTGTGGTCCGTTTAAATTTTGGTGGTCACTTGGGAGGACAAATGGGAGAAACGGTGCGAACGGGGCATTTTCGGGCCAAATCGATGTGCTATAGGCCACGGTTTCCGGGGTGGGCTTGGGGTCCGGGCGTGCTGTGGGCAGAAAATCGAACAAAGCATGCCAGGGAGGTTGGGGATCGTCCCATTGAGGTCCGTTTAAATTTTTTGTGGCCATTTGTGTGGACAAACGAGCGAAACGACGCGAACTTGGCATTTTCAGGATAAATTAGTGTGCTATCGCCCACAATTTTGAGGGTGGGCCCGGGGTCCTGGCATGCTGTGGGCCGAAAATCGATTGAAGCATGCCAAAGAAGTTGGGGATCGTCCTAGTATGGTCAGTTTAAATTTTTGTGGCCATTTGTGTGGACAAACGGGCAAAACGGCGCGAACGGGGAATTTTTGGGCCGTATCGATGTGCTATAGCCCACGGTTTTAGGGGTGGGCCCAGGGTCCGAGCGTGCTGTTGGCCAAAAATCGACCGGGCATGCCAGGGAGGTTGGGGATCGTCCCAGTGTGGTCCGTTTAATTTTTCGTGGCCATTTCGGTGGACAAACAGGAGAAATCGCACGAACGGGGCATTTTCAAGTTAAAATGGTGTGCTATAGCCTACGATTTTTAGGGTGGGCCTGGGGTCTGGGTATGTTGTGGGCCAAAAATTGATTGAGGCATGCCAGGGAGGTTGGGGATCATTCCAGTGTGGTCTGTTTAATTTGTCGAGGCCATTTGGATGGATAAACGGGCGAAACGGCGTGCACGGGGTATTTTTGGGCCAAATTAATGTGCTATAGCCCACTGTTTTGGGAGTGGACCCGAGGTCCGGGCGTGGTGTGGGCCAAAAATCGATCGGGGTGTGCCAAGGGGGTTGGGGATCATCCCAGTGTAGTCCGTTTAATTTTTCTTAGCCATTTGGGTGGACAAACGGGAGAAACGACGCGAACGGGGCATTTTTCAGGCCAAATCAGTGTGGTATAGCACACGATTTTGGGGTGGCCCCCGGGTCCGACCGTGCTATGGGACGAACGAGGCATCTTTGGACCATATCGATGTGCTATAGCCCACGGTTTTGGGGGTGGACCCGGGGTCTGGGCGTGCTGTGGGCCAAAAATTGACCGGGGCAAATGAGTGTGCTATAGCCCACGGTTTTGGGGTGGGGCTGGGGTTCGGGCGTGCTGTGGGCCAAAAATCGATCGGGACGTGTCAGGGAGGTTGGGGATCGTCCCAGTGTGTTTCGTTTAATTTTTCTTGGCCACTTGGGTGGACAAACGGGAAAAACGATGCGAATGGGGTATTTTTGGGCCAAATCAGTGTGCTATAGCCCACGGTTTTAGGGGTGGTCGCGGGGTATAATAGTGTTATGGGTCAAAAATTGACTGGGGCGCGCCAAGGAGGTTGGGGATCATTCGAGTGTGGTTCGTTTAATTTTTTGTATCCATTTGGGTGTACAAACGGGCAAAATAGCACGAACGGTGTAATTTCAGGCCAAATAGGTGTGTTATAGCCCATGATTTTAGGGTGGACCCGGGGTTCGGGCTTACTGTAGGCCAAAAATCGATCGAGATGTGCCAGAGAGGTTGGGGATCATCCCAGTGTGGTCCGTTTAATTTTTCGTGGCCATTTGGGTTGACAAACGGGCGAAACGGCGTGAACGGCGTATTTTCGGGCCAAATCGGTGTGCTATAGCCCACAGTGTTAGGGGTGGGCTCGGGGTTATGGCGTGTTGTGGGTCGAAAATCAACCGGGGTGTGACAGGGAGGTTGGAGATTATTTCAGTGTGCTCCGTTTAATTTTTTGTGGCCATTTGGGTAGACAAACGGGCGAAACGGTGCGAACGGGGCATTTTCGGACAGAATCGATGTGCTATAGCCCACGGTTTTGTGGGTGGGTCTGGGGTCCGGGCATGTTGTGGGCTGAAAATCGATCGAGATGTGCCAGGGAGGTTGGGGATCGTTCCAGTATGGTTCGTTCAATTTTTCGTGGCCATTTGGGTTGACAAACGTGCAAACCGGAATGAATGGGGAATTTTTGGGCTAAATCGATGTCCAATAGCCCACAATTTTAAGGGTGGGCTCGGGGTCCGGGCGTTTTGTTGGCTGAAAATTGATCGGGGCATGCCAAGGAGGTTGGAGATTGTCCCAGTGTGGTCCGTTTATTTTTTCATGGCCATTTGGGTTGGCTAACGGGCGAAATAGCGCGAACGGGGCATTTTTGGGCTAAATTGGTGTGCTATAGCCCACGATGTTGGGGGTAGGCTTGGGGTCCGGGCATGCTGTGAGAGAAAAATTGACCGGGGCGTGCCAGGGAGGTTGGGGATCGTCCCAGTATGGTTTGTTTATTATTTCATGACCGTTTGTGTGGACAAACGAACGAAACAACGTGAACCGGGCATTTTCGGGCCAAATTGGTTTTATAGCCCATAAGTTTGGAGTAGCCCTAGGGTCCGAACGTGCTGTGGGCCAAAAATAGGCGCTTTCCAGGGAGGTTCGGGATCGTCCCAGTGTGGTTCGTTTAATTTTTCGTGGATATTTGGGTGGACAAACGGATGAAACGGCACGAACGTGGCATTTTCTGGCTAAATCGGTGTACTATAGCCGACGGTTTTGGGGGTGGGCACGGGGTCCGGGCGTGCTGTGGGCCGAAAATCGACCGGGGAGTGCCAGCGATGTTGGGGATCATCCCAGTGTGATCCGTTTAATTTTTCGTAGCCATTTGGGTGGACAAACGGTGCGAATGAGGTATTTTCAGGCTAAATCGGCTTGCTATAGCCCACGGTTTCGGGGTGGGCCGGGGATCCAGGCGTGCTATGGGCTGAAAATTGATTGAGGCGTGCTAGGTAGTTTGGGGATCATCCTAGTGTGGTTCGCTTAATTTTTCTTGACCATTTGGGTGGACAAACGGGCGAAACGGCGCGAACGAGGCAGTTTCGGACCAAATCGGTGTGCTATAGCCCACGATTTTGGGGGTGGGACTGGGGATCGGGCGTGCTACGGGCCAAAAATTGATCGGGGCATGCTAGGGATATTGGGGATCGTCCCAGTGTGGTCCGTTTAATTTTTCGTGACCTTTTGGGTGGACAAACAGGCGATACGGCGTGAACGAGGCATTTTCGAGCTAAATTTGTGTACTATAGCCCACAGTTTCGGGGGTGGGCTAGGGGTTCGGATGTGCTGTTGGCCAAAAATCGACCGGGGCGTGCCAGGGAGGTTGGGGATCATTCCAGTGTGGTCCGTTTAATTTTTCGTGGCCATTTTAGTGGTAAAACGGGTAAAATGGCGCGAATGGAGCATTTTCGTGCTATATCGATGTGCTATAGCCCACGGTTTTAGGGGTGGACCTGGGATCCGGGCGTGCTGTTGGCTGAAAATCGACCGGGGCGTACCAAGGAGGTTGGGGATCATCCCAGTGTGGTCCGTTTAATTTTTTGTGGCCATTTCGGTGGACTAACAGGAGAAATCGCACGAACGGGGCATTTCCAAGCTAAATTGGTGTACTATAGCCTACGATTTTGGGGGTGGTCCCGAGGTCCGGGTATGTTGTGGGTCAAAAATCGGTCGGGGCGTGTCAGGAAGGTTGAGGATCATTTCAGTGTGGTCCGTTTAATTTTTCGAGGCCATTTGGGTGGATAAACGGGAGAAACGGCGCGAATGGGGTATTTTTGGGCCAAATCGGTGTGCTATACCACACCGTTTTGGGGGTGGACCTGGGTTCCGGGCGTGCTGTAGGCAAAAAATTGATAGGGGTGTGCCAGGGGGGTCTGGGATCATCACAGTGTAGTCCGATTAATTTTTCTTGGCCTTTTGGATGGACAAACGGGTGAAACGACGCGAACGGGGCATTTTTGGGCCAAATCGGTATGCTATAGCCCATGATTTTGGGGGTGGTCCAGGGCTCCGACCGTGCTATGGGCCGAAAATCAACAGGGCCGTGCCAGGGAGGTTGGGGATCGTCCCAGTGTGGTCGGTTTAATTTGCCATGGCCATTTGGGTGGACAAACGGGCGAAACGGTACGAATGGGGCATTTTTCAGACAAATCGGTGTGCTATAGCCCTCGGTTTTGGGGGTAGGCCCGAGATCCGAGCGTGCTGTGGGCCGAAAATTAACCGGGGCATGCCAGGGAGATTGGGGATCATCCCTGTGTGGTCCATTTAATTTTTCATGGCCATTTGGGAGGACAAACGGGCGAAACGACATGAACGAGGCATTTTTTGGGCCAAATCAGTGTGCTATAGCCCACGGTTTTGGGGGTAGGCCCGAGATCCGGGCATGCTGTGGGCCGAAAATCGACCAGGGCGTGCCAGGGAGGTTGGGGATCGTCCAAGTGTGGTCCGTTTAATTTTTTATGGCCATTTGGGTGGACAAACGGGCGAAACGAAGTGAATGAAACATTTTTGTTCAAAATCAGTGTGCTATAGCCCACGATTTTGAGGGTGGGCCCGGGATCTGGCGTGTTGTGGGCCGAAAATCGAACGAGGCATGTCAGGGAGGTTGGGGATCATCCCAGCGTGGTTCGTTTAATTTTTCATGGCTATTTGGGTGGAAAAACGGGCAAAACGGAGTGAACGGGACATTTTTTAGCCAAATCGATTTGCTATAGCCGACGATTACGGGGGTGGGCCTGGGGTCCGGGCATGCTGTGGGCAAAAAATCTATCGGGGCGTGCCAGGGAGGTTAGGGATCGTCCCAATGTAGTCCGTTTAATTATTCGTGGCCATTTGGGTGGACAAACGGGCGAAACGGCGCTAATGGGACACTTTTGGGACAAATCGGTGAGCTATAGCCCACGGTTTTGGGAGTGGGCTCGGGGTCTGGGCGTGCAGTGGGCCGAAAATCGATCGGGGCTTACCAGGAAGGTTAGGGATCGTCCAAGTATTGTCTGTTTAATTTTTCGTTGCCATTTGGGTGGATAAACGGGTTAAATGGCTCTAACGAGGCATTTTTGGGCTAAATCGTTGTGCTATAGCCCACGTTTTTTTGGGTGGGCCCGAGGTTCGGGCGTGCTATGGCCAAAAATTGATCGGGGCATGTCAGTGTGGTCCGTTTAATCTTTTGTGGCCATTTGGGTGGACAAACAGGCGAAATGGCGCGAACGGGGAATTTTTTAGCCAAATCGGTGTGCTATAGCCCACTATTTCGGGGGTGGGCTCGGGGTCCGGGCATGCTGTGGGCCGAAAATCGACCGGGGAGTGCCAAGGAGGTAGGGGATCATCCCAGTATGGTCCGTTTAATTTTTTGTGGCCATTTAGGAGGACAAACGGGTGAAATGTCACGAATGGGGCATTTTTGGGCCAAATCGATGTGTTATAGCCCATGGTTTCAGGGGTGGGCCCGGTGTCCTGGCGTGCTGTGGGCCAAAAATTGATCATGGCGTGCCAGGGAGGTTGGAGATCATCCTAGTTTGGTTTGTTTAAATTTTTGTGGCAATTTGGGAAGACAAACAGGTGAAACGGCCCGAACGGGGCATTTTTGGGTCAAATCGGTGTGCTATAGGCCACAGTTTTGGGTGTGAGACCGGGATTTGGGCTTGCTGTGGGCCGAAAATTGATCGGGGCATGCCAGGGAGGTTGGGGATCATCCCAGTATGGTCCGTTTAATTTTTTATGGCTATTTGGGTGGACAAACGGGCAAAACGGCGCGAACGGGGCATTTTTTGCCTAAATCGATGTGCTATAGCCCACAATTTTGGGGGTGGGCCCGGGGTCAGGGCGTGCTGGGGTCCAAAAATCGACTGGGGTGTAGGGAGGTTGGGGATCGTCCCAGTATGGTCCGTTTAATTTTTCCTGGCCATTTAGGTGGACAAACAGGAGAAACGGTGCAAACGGGGCATTTTCGGACCAAATAAATGATCTGTAGCCCACAGTTTCGAGGGTGGCCCTGAGGTCCGAGCTTTCTGTGGGTTAAAATCGACCGGGGCATGCCAGGGAGGTTAGGGATCGTCCCTGCGTGGTCCGTTTAAATTTTAATAGCCGTTTGAGTGGACAAACAAGCGAAATGGAGCGAATAGGGCATTTTCGGTCAACCTCGACATTTTATAGCCCATGGTTTCGGGGGTGGGCCCGGGGTCTGAGTGTATTGTAGGCCAAAAATCAACCGGGTCATGCCAGGGAGGTTGGGGATCGTCCCAGTATGGTCTGTTTATTTTTTCGTGGCCATTTCGTGGACAAACGGGCGAAACGGCGTGAACAGAGCATTTTTGGGCTAAATCAATGTGCTATAGCACACGGTTTTAGGGGTGGTCCAGGGGTTCGGGCGTGGTGTGGGCTGAAAATTGATCGGGGAGTGCCAGGGAAGTTTGGCATCGTCCAAGTGTCGTCCGTTTAATTTTTTATAGCTATTTCGTGACAAACGGGCGATACGGCGCGAACAGGGCATCTTCGGGCCATATCGGTGTGCTATCACCCACGATTTTGGTGGTAGGCCCAGGGTCTGGGCGTGCTGTGGGCCGAAAATTGATCGGGACAAGTGGGTGTGCTATAACCCATGGTTTTTAGAGTGGGCCCAGGGTTCGGGCGTGCTGTGGATGAAAAATCGATCGGGGCGTGCCAGGGAGGTTGGGAATCGTCCCAGTGTGGTTCATCTAATTTTCGGGGCCATTTGGTTGGACCAACGGGAAAAACGACGCAAACGGGGAATTTTAGGGCCAAATCGGTGTGCTATAGCCCACGGTTTCAGGGGTGGCCTTGGTGTCCTAGCGTGCTGTGGGCCAAAAATTGATCAGGGTGTGCCAAGGAGGTTGGGGATAGTCCCAGTATGGTTCGTTTAATTTTTTGTGGCCATTTGGGAGGACAAACGGGTGAAACGGCACGAACGGGGCATTTTTGGGCTAAATTGGTGTGCTGTAGCCCACGGTTTTGGGGGTGGGCCTGGTGTTCGGGCGTTCTGTGGGCCAAAAATTGATCGGGGTATATTAGGGAGGTTGGGGATCATACCAGTGTGGTCCGTTTAATTTTTCGTCGCTATTTGGGTGGACAAATGGGCAAAATGGCGCGAACGGGGCATTTTTTAGCCAAATTGGTGTGCTATAACCCACAATTTTGGGGGTGGCCCCGGGATCAGGGCGTGCTGGGGTCCAAAAATCGACTGGGGTATGCCAGGGAGGTTGGGGATCATCTCAGTGTGGTCCGTTTAATTTTTCCTGGCCATTTAGGTGGACTAACGGGAGAAACGGTGCAAACAGGGCATTTTTGGGCCAAATCAATGATCTGAAGCCCATGATTTTGGGGATGGGCTCGAGGTTCGGGTTTTATGTGGTCCAAAATTGATCGGGGCATGCCAGGGAGGTTAGGGATCATCCCTGTGTGGTCCGTTTAATTTTTAATGGTCGTTTGAGTGGACAAACAGGCGAAATGGATCGAATAGGGCATTTTTGATCCAACTCGGCATTCTATAGCCCATGGTTTCGGGGGTGGGCCCGGGGTCTGAGGGTGTTGTCGGCCGAAAATCAACCGGGGCATGTCAGGGAGGTTGAGTATCATCCCAGTATGGTCCATTTAATTTTTGTGGCCATTTCATGGACAAACGGGCGAAATAGCGCGAACAGAGCATTTTTGGGCTAAATCAATGTGCTATAGCCCACGGTTTTGGGGGTGGGCCAGGGGTACGGGCGTGGTGTGGGCTGAAAATCAATCGGGGCGTGCCAAGGAGGTTTGGGATCATCCCAGTGTGGTCCGTTTAATTTTTCGTGGCTATTTCGTGGACAAACGGGCAATACGATGCGAACGAGGCATCTTCGGGCCATATCGGTGTGCTATAGCCCACGATTTTGGGGATGGGCCCGGGGTCTGGATGTGCTGTGGGACAAAAATTGATCGGGGCAAATGGGTGTGCTATAGCCCATGCTAAGGGAGTGGGCCCGGGGTTCGGGCGTGTTGTGGTCCAAAAATCGATTGGAACATGCAAGGGAGGTTGGGGATCGTCCCAGTGTGGTTCGTCTAATTTTCGTGGCTATTTGGTTGGACAAACGGGCAAAACGGTGCGAACGGGGCATTTTAGGGCCAAATCGATGTGCTATAGCCCACGGTTTCGGGGTGGGGGTGGGGTTCGGGCGTGCTGTGGGCCAAAAATCGATCGGGACGTGCCAGGGAGGTTAGGGATCATCCCAGTGTGGTTTGTTTAATTTTTATTGGCCACTTGGTTAGACAAACGGGCAAAACGGCGCGAACGAGGTATTTTCGGGCTAAATCAGTGTGCTATAGCCCACGGTTTTGGGGGTGGGGTCGGGGTCCGGGAGTGCTGTGGGCCAAAAATCGACTGGGGCACGCCAAGGAGGTTGGGGATCATTTCAGTGTGGTCTGTTTAATTTTTGTGGCCATTTGGGTGGACAAACGGGCGAAACAGCGTGAACGGTGTATTTTCGGCCCAAATCGGTGTGCTATAGCCCACTATTTTGGGGGGGACGGGGTCCATGATTTTTGTGGGCCGATAATCGACCGAGATGTGCCAGGGGGTTGAGGATAGTCCCAGTGTGGTCCGTTTAATTTTTCATGATAATTTGGGTGGACAAACAAGCGAAACGGAGCAAACAGAGCATTTTTGGGCTAAATCGGTGTGCTATAGCCCACGGTGTTAGGGGTGGGCTCGGGGTTATGGCGTGCTGGGGGCCAAAAATCGGCCGAGGTGTGATCGGGGCGTTCTAAGGAGGTTGGAGATCGTCCCAGTGTGGTCCGTTTAATTTTTCGTGGCCATTTGGGTAGACTAACGGGCGAAACAGCGCGAATGACGTATTTTCGGGCTAAATTGGTGTGCTATAACCCACGATTTTGGGGGTGGCCTCGGGATCCGGTATGCTGTGGGCGAAAAATCAATCGGGGTGTGCCAGAGAGGTTGGAGATCGTCCCAGTATTATCCATTTAATTTTTCATGGCCGTTTGGGTAGAAAAACGAGCGAAACAGCGCGAACCGGGCATTTTCGGTCCAAATTGGTGTGCTATAGCCCACAAATTTGGGGGTAGGCCTGGGGTCCGAGCGTTCTGTGGATCGAAAATTGAAGCGTGCCAGGGAGGTTCGGGATCATCCTAATGTGGTCCGTTTAATTTTCCGCGGACATTTGGATAGACAAACGGGCGAAATGGCGCGAATGATGCATTTTCAGGCTAAATCGATGTACTATAGCCGACAAGTTCGGGGATGGGCCCGGGGTCCGGGCGTGCTGTGGGTCGAAAATCGATCGGGGCATGCCAGGGATGTTGGGAATCATCCCAGTGTGGTACGTTTATTTTTTCGTGGCCATTTGGGTGGAAAAATGGGTGAAACGACGCGAAATAGGCATTTTCAGGCTAAATCAGCGTGCTATAGCCTGCGATTTTGGGGGTGGGCCCGGGGTTCGAGCGTGCTTTGGGCCAGAAATTGACCGGGGCGTTCCAGGGAGGTTGGGGATCATCCCAGTGTGGTCTGTTTAATTTTTCGTGGCCATTTGGGTGGACAAACGGGCAAAACGGCGCGAACGGGGCATCTTCGGGCCAAATCAGTGTGCTATAACTCACGATTTCGGGGGTGTACTCGGGGTTCGGGCGTCCTGTGAGATTAAAATCAATCGGGGCATGCCATGGAGTTTAAGATCATCCCAATATAGTTCATTTAATTTTTTGTGGCCATTTGGGTTGACAAACGGGCAAAACGGCACGAACAGGGCATTTTTTGGCGAAATTCGTGTGCTATAGCCCATGATTTTCCGGGTGGGCCCGGGGTTCGGGCGTTCTGTGGGCGAAAAATTGACTGGGGCATGCCAGGGAGGTTGGGGATCATCTCAGTGTAGCCCGTTTAATTTTTTGTGGTCATTTGGGTGGACAAACGGGCGAAACGGCGCGAACGAGGCATTTTTGGGCCAAATCGGTGTGCTATAGCCCACAGTTTTGGGGGTTGGGCCCAGGGTCCGGGCGTGCTGTGGACCGAAAATTGACCAGAGCGTGCCAGAGAGGTTGGGGATAGTCCCAGTATGGTCCATTTATTTTTTCGAGGCCATTTGGGTGGACAAACGGGTGAAACGACGTGAACGAGGAATTTTTGAGATAAATCAGTGTGTTTTAGCCCACGGTTTCAGGGCTGGGCTCGGGTTTTGGGAGTGCCGTGGGCTGAAAATAGATCGGGGTATACCATAGAGGTTGGGGATCGTCCCAGTGTGGTTCGTTTAATTTTTCTCGGCCATTTGGGTGGACAAACCGGTAAAACAGCGCGAATGACGTATTTTCGGGCAAAATCAATGTGCTATAGCCCACGGTTTCGGGGGTGGACCTGGGGTTCGGGCATCTTGTGGGCCAAAAAATGCCCAAGGCGTGCCAGGGAGGTTGGGGATCGTCCAGTGTGGTACGTTTACTTTTTCGTGGTCATTTGGGTGGACAAACGGGCGAAATGGGGCAAACGGGCCATTTCAGGGCCAATCGGTGTACTATAGCCCACGGTTTTGGGGGTAGGGTCTGGGGCTCGAGTGTGTTGTGGGCCCAAAATCGACCAGGGCATGCCAGAGAGGTTGGAGATCATCCTAGTGTGGTTCGTTTAATCTTTCGTGGCAATTTGGGTGGACAAATGGGAGAAACGGCGTGATCGGGGTATTTTTGAGCAAAATTGGTGTGCTATAGCCCACGGTTTGGGGGTGGGCCCGGGGTCCGGGCGTGCTGTGGGTCGAAAATCGATCGGTACATGCCAGGAAGGTTAGAGATCATCCCAGTGTGATCCGTTTAATTTTTCGTTGCCATTTGGGTGGACAAACGAGCAAAACGACGAGAATGGGGCATTTTTAGGCCAAATCAGTGTGCAATAGGCCACGGTTTCGGGGGTAGGCCCAGGATCCAGGCATACTGTGGGCCAAAAATCAACCGGGGCATGCTAGGTAGGTTGGGATCATCCCAGTGTGGTCCGTTAATTTTACGTGGCCGTTTGGGTGGACAAACGGGCTAAACGACACGAACGGGGCATTTTCAAGCCAAATCGGTGTGCTATAGCCCACGGTTTCAGGGGTGGGCCCGGGGTTCGGGCGTGTGGTAGGCTGAAATTCGATCGGGACATGCCATGGAGGTTGGGTATCGTCCCAGTGTGGTTCGTTTAATTTATGAGGCTATTTGGGTGGACAAACAGGCAAAACGGAGCGAACGGGGCATTTTCGGTCCAAATCGATGTGCTATAGCCCACGATTTGGGGGGTGGGCCTGAGGTCCGGGCGTGCTGTGGGTTTAAAATCGACCGGGGCATGCTAGAGAGGTTGGGGATCGTCCCAGTGTGGTCCGTTTAATTTTTCATGGCCATTTGGGTGGACAAACAGGCAAAACGGCGTGAACGTGACGTTTTCGGGCTAAATTGTTATGCGATAGCCCACGGTTTTGTGGGGTGGCCTCGGGGTCCGGTCTTGTTGTGGGCTAAAAATCGATCGGGGCATGCCAAGTAGGTTGGGGATCGTCCCAGTGTTGTCCGTTTAATTTTTCGTGGCTATTTGGGTTTGACAAACGAGCGTAATGGCGCAAACGGGGCATTTTTGGGCCAAATCGATGTGCTATAGCCCACGGTTTTGGGGGTGGGCCTGGGGTCATAGTGTGCTGTAGGTCGAGAATTGACTTGGGCATTTCAAGGAGGTTGGGATCATCCCAGTGTGGTCCGTTTATTTTTTCGTGGCCATTTGGGTGGTCTAATGAGTAAAACGGCGCAAACGGGGAATTTTCGGGCCAAATCGATGTGCTATATCCAAGGTTTCGGGGGTGGGACTAGGGTCCAGGCGTACTGTGGTCCAAAAATTAACCGAGGTATGCCAGGGAGGTTGGGGATCTTCCCAGTGTGGTCCGTTTAATTTTACGTGGCCGTTTGGGTGGACAAACGGGCAAAACGGCGCGAACGAGGTATTTTCGAACCAAATCGGTGTGCTATAGCCCATGATTTTGGGGGTGGGCTTGGGGTTCGAACGTGTTGTGGGTCGAAAATCGACCGGGGCATGCCAGGGAGGCTGGGGATCGTCCTAGTGTGGTCCGTTTTATTTTTCGTGGCTATTTGGGTGGACAAACGGGCAAAGCGGCGCAAACGGGACATTTTTGGGCCAATCGATATGCTATAGCCCACGGTTTCTGGGGTGAGCCCGGGGTCCGGGTGTGCTGTAGGCAAAAAATCGACCAGGGAGTGCCAGGGAGGTTGGGGATCATCCCAGTATGGTCCATTTAGTTTTTTGTGTCCATTTGGGTGGACAAACAGGTAAAACAGCGGTGAACGATGAATTTTGGGCCAAATCGGTGTGCATAGCCGACGGTTGTGGGGGTGGGCCCAGGATTCGGGAGTGATGTCCGTCGAAAATTAACCTGGACATGCCAGGGAGGTTGGGGATCATCCCAGTATGGTCCTTTTAATTTTTCGTGCCCATTTGGGTGGACAAACGAGCGAAATGGGACGAACGGGCATTTTCGGGCTAAATAGGTGTGCTATAGCCCATTGCTTTAGGGTGGGCCCGGGGTTCGGATGTGCTGTGGGACAAAAATCGACCGAGGCATGCCAGGGAGGTTGGGGATCATCTCAGTGTGGTTCCTTTAATTTTTCGTGGCCATTTGGGTGGACAAACGGGCGAAACGGAGTGAACGGGGCATTTTCGTGCTAAATCGATAGACTATAGCCCACGGTTTTAGGGGTGACCCCGGGGTCCGGGTGCGCTGTGGGCCAAAAATCGACCGGGGTGTTCCAGGGAGGTTGGGAATCGTCTCAGTATGGTCCGTTTAATTTTTGTGGCCATTTGGGTGGACAAACGGGCAAAATGGCGCAAACGGGACATTTTTGGGCCAAATCGGTGTGCTATAGCCCACGGTTTTGGGGGTGGGCCCGGGGTCCGAGCGTGCTGTGGGACAAAAATTAATCGAGGCGTGCAAGGGAGGTTGGGGATCATCCCAGTGTGGTCCGTTTAACTTTTCGTGGCTATTTAGGTGGACAAATGAGAGAAACAGCACGAATGAGGTATTTTTGGGATAAATTGGTGTGCTATAGCCCACGGTTTCGGGGGTGAAGCCGAGGTCCGGGCATGCTATAGGCCAAAAATCGACTATAGCGTGTCAGGGAGGTTGGGGATCGTCCTAGTGTGGTCCGTTTAATTTCTTGTGGCTATTTGGGAGGACAAACGGGCAAAACGGCATGAACTGGGTATTTTTGGGCCAAATCGGTGTGCTATAGACCATGGTTTTGGGGATGGCCAGGGATCCAAGCGTACTGTGGGCTGAAAATCAATCAGGGCGTACCAGAGAGGTTGGGGATCATCCCAGTGTGACCTATTACATTTTTCGTGGCCATTTCGGAGAACAAACGGGCAAAACGGTGCGAACGGGGCATTTTCGGGCCATATCGATTTGCTATAGCCCATAATTTTTGGGGTGGGCCCTGGGTTCGGGCGTGCTGTGGGCTGAAAATCGATCGGGCCATGCTAGAGAGGTTGGGGATCATCCCAGTATGGTCTGTTTAATTTTTCCTGGTCATTTGGGTGGACAAACGGGCGAAACGACACAAACTGGGCATTTTCAAGCCAAATTGGTGTACTATAGCCCACGATTTTGGGGGTAGGCCCGGGGTTCATGCGTGTTGTGGGTCAAAAATTGATCGGATCGTTCCAGGGGGGTTGAGGATCATCCCAATATTGTCTGTTTATTTTTTCGTGGCCATTTGGTTGGACAAACGGGAGAAACGACGCGAACGGGGCATTTTCGGGCTAAATCGATGTGCTATAGCCCTCAGTTTTGGGGGTAGGCCCGGGCGTGTTGTAGGCCAGAAATCGCCCAGGGCGTGCCAGGGAGGTTGGGGATCATCCCACTTGGTATGATTAATTTTTTGTGGCCATTTGGGTGGACAAACAGGCGAAACGATGCGGACGGGGCATTTCTGGGCCAAATCGGTGTTCTATAGCCCACGATTTTGGTGTTGGAACCGAGGTGCGGGCGTGTTGTGGGCCAAAAATCGACTGGGGCATGCCAGGGAGGATGGGGATCATCCCAGTGTGGTCCGTTCAATTTTTTTTGGCCATTTGGGTGGACAAAAGAGCGAAACGGCGTGAAAAAGGCTTTTTTTTGGATAAATTAGTGTGCTATAGCCCACGGTTTGGGGGTTGAGCCAGGGGTCCAAGCGTGTTGTTGGCCAAAATTCAATCGGAGCGTGCCAGGGAGGTTGGGGATCGTCCTAGTGTGGTCCGTTTAATTTTTCGTGGCTATTTGGGTTGACAAACGGGCAAAACAGAACTAACAGGATATTTTTGGGCTAAAACGATGTGCTATAGCCCACGGTTTTGGGTGTGTGATCGGGGTTCGGGTGTGCTGTGGGCCTAAAATCAACTGGGGCATGCCAAGGAGGTTGGGGATCGTCTCAGTATGGTTCGTTTTATTTTTCGTGGCTATTTGGGTGGACAAACTGGCAAAAGGGTGCAAACGGGGCATGTTCGGGGCAAATCGATGTACGATAGCCCACGTTTTTGGGGGTGGGCTCGGGGTCCGGGCGTGTTGTGGGCGAAAAATTGACTGGGGCGTGCCAGGGAGGTTGGGGATCATCCAGTGTGGTCCGTTTAATTTTTCGTGGCCTTTTGGGGGGACAAACAGGCGAAACAACGCGAACGGGACATTTTTGTTCCAAATCGGTGTGCTATAGACCACGATTTTAGGGGTGGGCTCGGGTTCCGGGCTTGCTGTGGGCCGAAAATTGACCGAGGCATGTCAGGGGGGTTGAGGATCATCTCAGAGTGGTTTGTTTAAGTTTTCAAGGCTATTTGGGTGGACAAACAGGCGAAACGGCGCGAACGGGGCATTTTCAGGCAAAATTAGTGTGCTATAACCCACGATTTCGGGGGTGGTCCCGGAGTTCGGGCGTGCTGTGGGCCAAAAATCGACCGAGCCGTGCTGTGGGCTGAAAATCGATCGGGGCGTGCCTGTGAGGTTGATGATCATCCCAGTGTGGTCCGTTTAATTTTTCGTGGCCACTTGGGTGGACAAACGGGCAAAATGAGGTATTTTCTAGCCAAATCGGGGTGCTATAGCCCACGATTTTGGGGGTGAGCCCGAGGTTCGAGCTTGCTGTGGGCTAAAATTCAACCAGTGCGTGCCAGGGAGGTTGGAGATCGTCCTAGTATGGTTCGTTTAATTTTTTTTGGCCATTTGGGTGGACAAACGGACGAAAAGGCACAAACGGGACTTTTTCGGGCCTAATCGGTGTGCTATAACCCACCGTCTTTAGGGTGGGCTCGGTGTTCGGGCGTGCTGTAGGCCAAAAATTGCCCAGGACGTGCCAGGGAGGTTGGGGATCATCCCAGTGTGATCTGTTAATTTTTCGTGGCCATTTGGGTGGATAAACGGGCGAAACGACGCCAGCGGGGCATTTTCGGGCAAAATCGGTGTGCTATAACCCATGGTTTTGGGGGTGGGCCCGGGGGCCGGGCGAGCTGTGGGTCAAAAATTGACCGGGGCATGCCAGGGAGGTTGGGGATCGTCCCAGTGTGGTCCGTTTAATATTTTATGTTCATTTGGGTGGACAAACAGGCGAAACGGTGCAAACAGAGCTTTTTCGAGCCAAATTGGTGTGCTATAGCCCACGGTTTTGGGGGTGGGCCTAGGTTCGGTGCGTGTGATGTGTCGAAAATCTACTGGGCCGTGCTAGGGAGGTTGGGGATCATCTCAGTTTGGTCCATTTAATTTTTTGTGGCCATTTGGGTGGACAAACAGACGAAACGACCCGAACAGGGTATTTTTGGGCCAAATCGGCGTGCTATAGCCCACGGTTTTGGGTAAAGGTTCAGGATTCGGGTATGCAGTGGGCCAAAAATTGACTGGGGCATGCCAGGGAGGTTAGGGATCGTCCCAGTGTGGTCCGTTTAATTTTTCATGGCTACTTGGGTGGAGAAACGGGTGAAACAACACATATTGGACATTTTTGGGCCATATCGGTGTGCTATTATAGCCCATAGTTTCGAGGGTGGGCCCGGGGTCCAGGTGTGTTGTAGGTTAAAAATTGACCGGGGCGTGCCAGCGAGGTTGCGGATCGTCTCAGTGTGGTTCGTTTAATTTTTCGTGACCATTTGGGTGGACAAACGAGCGAAACAGCACCAACGGGCCTTTTTTGGGCTAAATCGGTGTGCTATAGCCCACGGTTTTGGGGGTGGGCTCGGGGTCCGGGCGTGCTGTGGGTCGAAAATCGACCAGGGCGTGCCAGGGCGGTTGGGGATTATCCCAGTATGGTCCGTTTAATTTTTCGTGGTTATTTGGGTGGACAAACGGGCGAAACGGCACGAACGGGGCATTTTTGGGCCAAATCGGTGTGCTATAGCCCACGATTTTGGGTGTCGACCCGAGGTCCGGATGTGTTGTGGGCTTAAAATCGACCAGGGCATGTCAGGGGGGTTGGAGATCATCCAAATGTGGTCCGTTTCATTTTTCGTGGCCATTTGGGTGGATATACGGGCAAAACGAAGCGAACTGGGCATTTTCGGGCCAAATCGGTGTACTATATCCCACAGTTTTGGGGGTAGGCCCAGGGTCTGAGCATACTGTGGGCCGAAAATTAACCGGGGCGTGCCCTGGAAGTTGGGGATCGTGCCAATGTGGTCCGTTTAATTTTTTATGGCCATTTGGGTGGATAAACGGGCGAAACGGCGCAAACGGGGCACTTTTGAGCTAAACCAGTGTGTTATAGCCCACAGTTTTGAGGGTGGGCCAGGGGTCCGAGCATGCTGTGGGCCGAAATTCAATCGGGGCGTTCCTGGGAGGTTTGGGATCATCCCAGTGTGGTACATTTAATTTTTCGTGACCATTTGGGTTGACAAACGGGCGAAACTGCAAGAACAGGGCATTTTTTGTCAAATCGATGTGCTATATCCCACGGTTTCGGGGGTGGGCCCGAGGTTCGGAAGTGTTGTGGGCCAAAAATTGATCGGGGCGTGCCAGGGAGGTTGGGGATCATCCCAGTGTGGTTCGTATAATTTTTTCATGGCCATTTGGGTGGACAAAATGGTGCGAACGAGGCATTTTTGGGCCAAATCGGTGTGCTATAGCCCACAGTTTCGAGGGTGGGCTCGGGGTTCGGGCGTGCTGTGGGCCAAAAATTAATCGGGGAGTGTCAAGAATGTTGGGATCATCCCAGTGTAGTCTGTTTAATTTTTTGTGGCCACTTGTGTGGACAAACGGGCGAAACGGCGCAAACGGGGCATTTTTGGGCCAGTCGATGTGCTATAGCCCACGGTTTCGGGGTTAGGCCTAGGGTCCGGGCGTGCTGTGGGACGAAAATCGATCGGGGCGTGCCAAGGAGATTGAGGATCATCCTAGTGTGGTACGTTTAATTTTTTGTGGCCAGTTGGGTGGACAATCAGGCGAACCGGCGCGAACAGGAATTTTTTTAGCCAAATCAGTGTGCTATAGCCCATGGTTTTGGGGGTGGTCCTGGGATTCGGGCATGTTGTGGGCCGAAAGTTGATCGGGGTATGCCAGGGAGGTTGAGGATCGTCCCATTTTGGTCCGTTTAATTATTCGTGCCCTTTTGGGTGGACAAACGAGAGAAATAGCGCAAATGGAGTATTTTCGAGCCAAATCGGTGTGCTATAGCCCACGGTTTTTGGGGTGGGACCCAGGTACGAACGTGTAGTGGGCTAAAAATCGACCAGGGCATGCTAGGGAGGTTGGGGATCCTCCCAGTATGGTCCGTTTAATTTTTCTTGGTCATTTGGGTGGACAAACGGTTGAAACAGCATCAACGGGGCATTTTTGGGCCAAATCGGTGTGCTATAGCCCATGGTTTCGAGGGTTAGCCTGGGGTCCGGGCGTGCTGTGGGTCAAAAATCGACCGAGGCATGCCAAGGAGGTTGAGGATCGACCCAGTGTGTTCCGTTTAATTTTTCGTGGCCATTTGGTTGGACAAACGGGCAAAACTGCGTGAACGGGGCATTTTCGAGCCAAATTGGTGTGCTATAGCCCATGGTTTTGGAAGTGGGCCGGGGGTTCGGGCGTGCTGTGGGTTAAAGATCGATCGGGGCGTGCCAAAAAGGCTGGGGATCGTCCCAGTGTGGTCTGTTTAATTTTTCTTGGCCATTTGGGTGGACAAACGGGGCATTTTTGGGCCAAATTGATGTGCTATAGCCCGCGTTTTCGAGGGTGGGCTCGGGGTACGGACGTGTTGTGGGCTGAAAATCGACTGAGGCGTGCCAGGGGGGTTGAGAATCGTCCCAGTGTGGTCCATTTAATTTTTCATGGCCACTTGGGTGGACAAACGGGATAAACGGCACGAACGGGGCATTTTTAGGCCAAATCGGTGTGCTATAGCTCACGATTTCAGCAGTGGGCTCGAATTCCGGGCGTGCTGTGGGTCGAAAATCGACCGGGGTGTGCCAGGTAGGTTGGGGATCGTCCCAGTGTGGTCTGTTAAATTTTTCATGGCCACTTCGGTGGACAAACGGGCGAAACAGCATGAACGGGGCATTTTCGTGCCAAATCGATGTGCTGTCGCCCATGGTTTCAAGGGTGTATCCGGGGTCTTGGTGTTTTGTGGGCTGAACAGTGTGGTCCGTTTAATTTTTCGTGGCCATTTGGGTGGACAAATGTGCGAAACTACATGGACGGGGCATTTTTGGGCCAAATTGGTTGTGCTATAGCCCACGGTTTCGAGCGTCAGCCCGGGGTCTAGGCGTGCTATGGGCCAAAAATCGATCGGGGCATGCCAGGGAGGTTGGGGATCATCTCAGTGTGGTCCATTTTATTTTTCGTGGCCTTTTGGGTGGACAAACAGGCGAAACGGTGCAAAACGGGGCATTTTGTGGCCAAATCGTTATGCTATAACCCACGGTTTTGGGGGTAGGCCTAGGGTCCGGGCGTGCTGTTGGCCGAAAATTGACCGGGGTGTGTCAGGAAGGTTAGGGTTCATCCCAGTGTGGTCCGTTTAATTTTTTGTGGCTATTTAGGTGAAAAGATGGGCAAAACGGCACAAATGGGGCCTTTTCGGGCCAAATCGGTGTGCTATAGCCCACGGTTTTGGTGGTGGGCCCGGGATTTGGGCGTGCTGTGGGTCTAAAATTGACCGGGGCATGCCAGGGAAGTTGGGGATCATCCCAGTGTGGTCCGTTTAATTTTTTGTGGCCATTTGGGTGGACAAACGGGCGAAACAGCGCGAATGGGGCATTTTCAGGCCAAATCAGTGTGTTATAGCCCATGGTTTCGAGAGTGGGCTCGGGGTCTGGGTGTGCTGTGGGTCAAAAATCAATCGGGGCATGCCAGGGAGGTTGGGGATCATCCCAGTGTGGTCCGTTTAATTTTTCGTGGCCATTCGTGTGGACAAATGGGCAAAACAGCGCGAACGGAGCATTTTTAGGCCAAATCGATGTGCTATAGCCCACGATTTTGGGGGTTGGCCCGGGATCCGGGCGTGCTGTGGGCTGAAAATCAATCGGGGTATTTCAGGGAGGTTGGGGATCGTCCTAGTGTGGTTCGTCTAATTTTTCGTGACTATTTGGGTGGACAAACGGGGAAATGGCGCGAACGAGTTTTTTTTGGGCCAAATCGGTGTGTTATAGCCCACGGGTTTGGGGGTGGGCCCGGGGTCCGAGCGTGCTGTGGGCCAAAAATTGATAGGGGCGTGCCAGAGAGGTTGGGGATCGTCCCAGTGTGGTCCGTCTAATTTTTTGTGGCCATATGGGTGGACAAACGGGCGAAACTACATGAACGGGGCATTTTTGGGCAAAATCGGTGTGCTATAGAATACGATTTCGGGGGTGGGCCCGGGGTCCGGGCGTGCTTTGGGCTAGAAATCGACTGGGGCGTGCCAGGGAGGTTTAGGATCGTCTTAGTGTGGTCCGTTTAATTTTTTGTGGCCATTTGTGTGGACAAATATGCAAAACGGTGCGAACGGGGCATTTTTGGGCCAAATCGGTAGCCCACAGTTTTGGGGGTGGGCCAGGGGTTCGGGAGTGCGGTGGGTCAAAAATCGACCGGAGCGTGCCAAGGAGGTTTTGGATCATCCTAGTGTGGTCTGTATAATTTTTTGTGGCCATTTGGGTGGACAAACTGGCGAAACGGCGTGAACGGGGCATTTTCGGGCCAAATCTGTGTGTTATATCCCATGGTTTTAGGGATGGGCTCGAGGTTTGGGTGTGCTGTGGGCCAAAAATCAATCGGGGCGTGCCAGGGAAGTTGAGATCGTCCCTTTGTGGTCCATTAAATTTTTCGTAGCCTTTTGGGTGGACAAACGGGTGAAACATCGCGAACGGGGCATTTTTAGGCAAAATCGGTGTGCTATAGCCCACGGTTTTGGGGGTTGGCCCGGGGACTGGGAGTGCTGTGGGCCAAAAATTGATCGGGGCGTGCCAGGGAGGTCGGGAATCATCCCAGTGTGGTCCGTCTAATTTTTCGTGGCCATATGGGTGGACAAACGGGCGAAACGGCGCGAACGGGGCATTTTTGGGCCAAATCGGTGTGCCATAAAATATGTTTTCGAGGGTAGGCCCGGGGTCCGGGCGTACTCTGGGCCGAAAATCGATCGGGTCGTGCCAGGGAGGTTGGGGATCGTCTTAGTGTGGTCCGTTTAATTTTCGTGGTCATTTGTGTGGACAAACGGGCAAAACGGCGCAAACGGGGTAATTTTGGTCCAAATCGGTGTGCTATAGCCCACAATTTTGGTGGTGGGCTCGGGGTCCGGGCGTTGTGTGGGTCGAAAATTGGTCGGGGAATGCTAGGGAGGTTGGGGATCATCCCAGTGTGGTCCATTTAATTTTTTGTGGCTTATTGGGTGGACAAACGGACGAACGGCGCGAACGGGGCATTTTCGGGCCAAATCGGTGTGCTATAGCCCACGGTTTTGGGATGGGCCCGGGGTTCGGGTGTGCTGTGGGCCAAAAATTGACTGGGGCATGCCAAGGAGGTTGGGGACCATCCCAGTGTGGTTCGTTTAATTTTTCGTGACCATTTGGGAAGACAAACGGGTGAAACGGTGCAAACAGGGTATTTTTGGGCCAAATCTGTGTTCTATAGCCTACGGTTTTGAGAGTGGGCCCGGGGTTCGGGATCGCAGTGAATTAAAAATTTACCGGGGTGTGTTATAGTGGTTAAAGATCCTTCCAGTGTGGTCCGTTTAATTTTTTGTGGCCATTTGGGTGGACAAACGGGAGAAATAACGTGAACGGGGCATTTTCGGGTCAAATTGATATGTTATAGCCCATGATTTAGGGGGTGGGCCCAGGGTTCGAGCGTGCTGTGGGCCGAAAATCGATCGGGGCATGCCAGGGAGATTGGGGATCGTCCCAGTGTGGTCTGTTTAATTTTTTGTGGCTATTTGGGTGGACAAACTGGCGAAACAGCGCGAACGCGGACTTTTCATGCCAAATCGGTGTGCTATAGCCCACGGTTTCGGGGGTGGGCCAGGGGTCCGGGCGTGCTTTGGGCCAAAAATTGACCGGGCCGTGCCAGGGAGGTTGGGGATCGTCCCAGAGTGGTCCGTTTAATTTTTCGTGGCTATTTGGGTGGACAAACAGGCGAAACAGCTGGAGCGGGGCATTTTTGGGCTAAATCAGTGTACTATAGCCCATAATTTCTGGGGTGGGCCCGGGGTCCGGGCGTGCTGTGGGCCGAAAATCGATCGGGGCGTGCCAGGAATGTAGGGGATCGTCCCTGTGTGGTCCGTTTAATTTTTTGTGGCCATTTTAGTGGACAAACGGGCGAAATGATTTGAATGGGGCATTTTAGAGCCAAATTGGTGTGCTATAGACCACGGTTTAGGGTGTGGCTCTAAAATCGATCGGGGCGTGCCAGTGAGGTTGAGGATCATCCCAGTGTGTTCCGTTTAATTTTTTGTGGCCATTTGGGTGGACAAACGGGCGAAACAGCGCGAACGGGGCATTTTTGGGCCAAATCGGTTTGCTATAGCCCATGATTTTGGGGGTGGGCTCGGGGTTCGAGCGTGTTGTGGGTCAAAAATCAATCGGGGTGTGCCAGGGAGGTTGGGGATCAGAGTGTGGTCCGTTTAATTTTTTGTGGCCATTTGGGTGGACAAACGGGTGAAACTTCGCGAACGGGGCATTTTTGAGCTAAATTGGTGTGCTATAATAACCCACGGTTTCGGGGATGGGCCTGGAGTCCGGGCGTGCTGTGGGCCAAAAATTGATTGGGGCGTGCCAGCGAGGTTGGGGATCGTCCCAGTGTGGTTCGTTTAATTTTCCATGGCCATTTTGGGTGGAAAAACGGGCAAAACAGCGCGAACGGTGCATTTTCAGGCCAAATCGGTGTGCCATAACCCACGATTTTGGGGGTGGTCCCGAGTTCGGGAGTGCTGTGGGCCGAAAATTGATTCGGGCGTGCCTGGGAGGTTGGGGATCGTCCCAGTGTGGTCCGTTTTATTTTTCATGGCCATTTGGGTGGACAAATGGGCGAAACGGTGCGAACAGGGCATTTTCGAGCCAAATCGGTGTGCTATAGCCCACGGTGTAGGGGTGGCCCGGGGTCCGGGCGTGTTCTGGGTCAAAAATTGATCGGGGCATGCCAGGGAGGTTGGGGATCATCCCAGAGTGGTCCGTTTAATTTTTTGTGGCCATTTGGTTGGACAAACAGGAGAAACAACGCGAACGGAGCGTTTTCGGGCCAAATTGGTGTGCTAGAGCCTATGGTTTTGGGGGTGGGCCAGGGGTTCGGGCGTGCTGTGGTCCAAAAATTGACCAGGGCATGCCAGGGAGGTTGGGGGATCGTCCCAGTGTGGTCCGTTTAATTTTTCGTGTCCATTTGGGTAGACAACCGATCTAAACGACGCGAACGGGGCATTTTTGGGCCAAATCGATGTGCTATATCCCACGGTTTTAGGGGTGGGCCCGGGGTCCGAGCGTGCTGTGGGCCAAAAATCGATTGGGGCGTGCCAGGGAGGTTGGGGATCGTCCCAGTGTGGTCCGTTTAATTTTTCGTGGCCATTTGGGTGGAAAAATGGGCAAAACGACGCGAATGGGGCATTTTCGGGCTAAATCAGTGTGCTATAGCCCACTGTTTTGGGGGTGGGCCCGGGGGTCCGAGCGTGCTGTGGGTCAAAAATGATCGGAGCGTGCCAGGGAGGTTGGGGATCTTCCCACAGTGGTCCGTTTAATATTTCGTGGCCATTTCGGTGGACAAACGAGCGAAACGGCGTGAACGGGGCATTTTCTGGCCAAATCGGTGTGTTATAGCCCACGATTTTAGGGGTGGGCCCGGGGTCTGGGCATGCTGTGCGGCGAAAATCGATCGGGACGTGCCAGGGAGGTTAGGGATCATCCCAGTATGCTCCGTTTAATTTTTTGTGGCCATTTGGGTAGACAAACGGGCGAAACGGCCCGAACAGGGCATTTTCGGGCCAAATTAGTATACTATATCCCACGTTTTCGGGGGTGGACTCGGGGTTCAGGCATGCTATGGGACGAATATCGACTGGGGCGTGCCACGGAGGTTGGGGGCCTGGGGATCATCCCCGTATGGTCCGTTTAAATTTTCTTGGCCATTTGGGTGTACAAACGGGCAAAACGGCGTGAACGGGGCATTTTTAAGCCAATTCGATGTGCTATAGCCCACGGTTTTGGGGGTGGGCCCGAGGTCCGTGCGTACTGTGGGCCAAAAATCGATCGGGGCATGCCAGGGAGGTTAGGGATCGTCTCAGCGTGGTCCGTTTAAATTTTTGTGGTCATTTGGGTGGACAAATGGGCAAAACAACGCGAATGGGGCATTTTGGGCCAAATCGATGTGTTATAGCCTACAGTTTCGGGGGTGAGCCCGGGGTTCGGGCATTCTGTGGGCCGAAGATAGACCGGGGCGTGCCAGGGAGGTTGGGGATCGTCCTAGTGTGGTCCGTTTAAATTTTTATGGCTATTTGGGTGGGCAAACTGGCGAAACGACGCGAACGGGGCATTTTTGAGCCAAATCGATGTGCTATAGTCCACAGTTTTGGGGGTGGGCTCTGTGTCCGAGCGTGCTGTGGGCCAAAAATCGACCGGGGCGTGCCAGGGAGGTTGGGGATCATCCCGGTGTAGTTAGTTTAAATTTTCGTGGCCATTTGGGTAGATAAACGGGCGAAACGGCTCTAACAGGGCATTTTTGGGCCAAATCAGTGTGCTATAGGCCACGGTTTTGGGGGTGGGACCGGGGTACGGTCGTGCTGTAGTCCAAAAATTGACCGGCAATTACAAACATTTCAACTAATTATGTATCTTCGTTTGATGTACAAGGAGCTAATTATGTATCTCGATAGATCCAAAATTGAAAAAAATACTTCAGGGGCTAATTATGTATCTTTATAAGGAAAAAATATATCTTCGTTGAGTGTATTATGTATGTCGACAAACTCAAAATCAAAAATATTTACCGGGAGCTAATTGTGTATCTCTACAAAGGAAAAAATAAAAAATGCATTTTTACTACATGTATTAGGATCTAGTTATGTATCTGGACAGTTCCAAAATCGAATTTTCCAGTAATTATGTAAAATATCAAAATTTCTATAATTAAGCTTTCAATTATTGATATTTATGTTGTTTGCCCTTAAATTCAATAGTGTCTAATTTCAAGGCCATTTTTTGGGCTAAGGCCCAAAACAGCTAAAGTAGAATGTTAGCCCATAAGGGCCTTGGGCCTGTCTAATTGCAACCCGAGTCGAGCTTAACGAACTTCAAATTTAACAGATTTATATTCCTAACCACTTTGACTATAAAGTTAAATAGCAAAACATAATCAACTAAATGTGTCAAAATCTATTAAATTAGTAGATTTAGGAGGTTGGAAGATATAATATGATTGTAATTTTCTTAAAGAAAATTAATAATTGTGTATATTACGTGTCATATATGAGTTCATATGATTGTGTGATTGATGAACCGATGATAATTTTGTGATGATTGGGCAAAAGTGATGACAGTAGTATGGTGGAGATGATTGCTTTTGGAGGGGGTCTATAATAATAGTTGGTTCATTTGTATATACAACATGAAATGAATTTTTATGATATTTATTGCGTAAATAATTTCTTCACGATTTTCAAATTTTGTTCAATTTTTTTTGAAGTTATATATATTGAAAACTTTACATGATTGTGCAATAAAATAAATTTACAAATATACATAGGTGGTGTGACATTATTTTTAATAGACCTCCATAAACCATGGAAAACATCCTATAAGAATATTATTCAACTTTTTAATATACTTTTATTGCCCATTTTATTGAAGTATCTCTTATTGGGTTAGGCAAGTTATGATTTTGATCTAAAGACATGATGAGAATTCTTAAAAATTAGTGGTCACTATTTGATGTTCTTTTCAGTGACAAGAAGTATGGTCTTAGGGTGTGTTTGGTATGGATTTTCATTTTTATTTTTTCATGTTTGACTAGTTAAAATTTATTGAAAAATATATTTTTTCTAGAAACATATTTTTCATAAATGATATTCCAAGCTCATTATTTTTTTTTCACCCTCAAACGCCCCCATCCCTCGACCACCTCGCCGCCCCCACTCCCCATTAAACCTAACACTCATAGTATTTTTCTATACAATAACAATAATATATTCAGTATATTTCCATCAAGTGAGGGTTGGAGAAAGTAAGTGTTAGCAGTTCATATCACTACCTCAGAGGTGAGCTAGAGAGGTTATTTTCGGTAGATCTCCGGCTCAAGATAAAACAATCTAAAAAAGAAATAGTAAAAATATAAGCTACAATATAAATTATCACACCCAATACTATCATAAACAAGGCCACCAAGCAATACAGCAAACGATACAACATTCTGAAAAAAAATACTAGTACTATAGCTACTAACACGGATAACAAAATCCCCCTACCCACTGGCATTGATGCACTCGATCCTACTATCGTTCTACCCTAATCTAAATCTTCCGTGCCATCCTATCTAGGAACATGTCCTCGGTAAGCTGAAGTTGCTCCATGTTATGTCTAATCACCTCCCTCCAATATTTCTTCGTTTTACCTCTACCTCGCCTGAACCTCTCATACCTCACTTCCCTGTTCTTGGCTTCCACTGAAGCTGCTCCCACTGACATTGATGCACTCGATCCTACTATCGTTCTACCCTAATCTAACTCTTCCGTGCCATCCTATCTAGGAACATGTCATCGGTAAGCTGAAGTTGTTCCATGTTATGTCTAATCACCTCCCTCCAATATTTCTTCGTTTTACCTCTACCTCGCCTGAACCTCTCATACCTCACTTCCCTGTTCTTAGCTTCCACTGAAGCTACTCCCACCTTATCTCGACTAACCTCATTTCTTATATTACATATAGATTTTCTTGAGATAATATCATTTTACTTACACGTCAAACATCAAAAAATAAATTAAAATCACTTTTTTAAAAGAAAAAGAAAAAGAATCATAGAGAACACATTTCTTCCAATATACCAAACACACCCTTAGTGAAGGGCGATTAAAATTAGCCAATAGACGTGGCTTACACTAATGGTGTGAAATGAATTTTATGATAGTGATTTATGAAATTTCCAATTTTTCTTGTCAAATTAAATTATTCTTTTAAAATAATAAGGCCATGTTTGGAGAATTTTAAGATTTTAAAGACACAACCTGAGGCTCCTGCATTTTTTTTTCTTGTCATATTGTTTATAATTTGATACCATACATTAATTATAAAGAAATCAGAGAAGATTAATAATTCTTTTTGGTTCTTATTTTCTTTAATTGAATATTTTATTAGGCTTTCTTTGTTTGTCAGATTTTATTCATTCTTTCAAAATTTTGACCTTTTTGGGTGTCTTTCTTTTTGTGAGTTATTGATTATTGAATTAGGTTGTAATATTTGAGGTTTTTAAATATTGAATGTACATATTTATTCTTAAAAGAGTATTAATTTTGTTGGCTCTCAAAAAATGCTTGTAATCTTTAAAGAAAATACAAATGATATTTCTTATATGAAAAATGGAATTATGTTAAAGTCTTTTTTCTTTAATTAGTTTTGTTTTGCTATTTTTTCCCCTAATGCTTGAGCTTGTGGTTAAATAAATAAATTGATTGAATGATTCCTAATTTAATTTGTTATAAAAGAGAGAACACAATGTGGAGATAGAATCTTTATAAAATATAATCAAATACTTAAAATTATTATTTTTTAATTACAAGCATGATTATTTTTCGACATGTGTAAAAAGAAAAATTTAGCTTGATGGTATCTTATAATTTTATAAGGTAAATATCACTTTCACGGGCATCCCTTTCTAGTCTACATTATATTATTATTAATTAATGAATATCTAATCTCCATTTATTGTAATTTTAATATTTGTTAATTAATATAATAATGGGTGAGAATAAGAAGTTCCAATGTGTATGAAAATAGCAATTTCCATTATGGGTATTAAGGTTAAATATATGTTCCCCACTCTATTATTTTGTTATTCTTTTCTTTAAAAATAGTCAAGAGGGTACAAAATCTTCAAGATTTTGTGTGTGTGACATTTTAGGTGAATTTCATTTTAAAATTAAGAAAAAATTGAAGAGATTTATAACGCATAATACAATGATATAGTATATGAGCTTTTGGCCTCGATGATGGTATGATCGAGAGAATAAATTTGTAAATTTTATCGTGCTAAAGTGAAAAATACGTGTCATAAACTTGAGATTTGGCATAATCATTTAATTAATATCGATAATATTTTTAAAGGAAAACTAAATAATCAATAGACAACCGTGAAGTTATTAAGGATGTACTTAGCAATAATTTAATTTCTACACCCTTTTTTTTCCCCATTTTGATTTTTTTTTTTCACGACATACTTCGAAATCTTCTCATAAATTTGAAGAGGGGAGAAATATTTTATAATTCCATACTAATAAATTTTTTGTTTCATATTTTTTATTTGTCAATCGATATCAGGTAGCCGTTTTAAAGTTCATATAGTAGTGAATCCACTCTCATCACGTTCGATTAATTATCATTGTCTATGAAAAAAATAAATAAATTATTATTTCAGCTCTATCTATGTTTCAACAATGAGATTCAAAAATTTCTTTGTTGAGATTGAAATCTTGAGAAAGGGTTAGGTATAATGCACGCAGGCTATTATTATTTTCTAAATTTTTTTTTTTTTAGAAAAGTTCTTATCCAAAGGAGGACAAGAATCTACAAAATGAGAAGCCAAATTATTTGGCTAAGATCAAATATTATATTATATACTTATCATAAAAGTAGCATAGTTTAATTTGCCTATTGATCAATACCAATTACCAACTGGCCAATGTGTTGAAAGTTTCTATAAGTGTCCTTTGAACAATTTTAAGAGGCAAAATAGCTTGTAATGTTCATCCAAAAAAAAAAAAAAAAAAGTAAATTAAAACAAAAGGTCATTTTCATAATTATGTAAAATAAGTATTTTTTTTTCCTTTTCCTTTAATCAAAATTTTAATTCCAAAAGCATCCAAAAATGTGATTTTTGAATATGAATCTAATGAACCAAGTGGACTAACAACAAACAAACAACATGCTCGGTGTAATTCTATAACTGAGGTTTGAAGAAAATCGAGTTTACGTAGACTATATTATTATTCATAAAGATAAAAGACTATTTCTGTAAGAACGCATATCAAATTAGATTGAAAAAAAAAAATACATGAGTTATAAGAGAATATAGATTTGTTTATTTTGATGAATTAATCATCGTTTTATTATTGGGAATTAATTATTTTGGTGCTTACAAATTGCAAGTTGCAACTTTTTGTCCCAAATTGGAAATATCACACTAATAATATTAGAATATAAAAGTCAACGAAGAATACTTTTTTTTTTTTGCATATTTTGTGTAAGATCGTTTTCATTCTTTGTATTTTTCCTTTAAAAATTTGCGTTGGTTAAATAAAAGATAAATACAAAAATTAGCCACTGGATCAAGAATGTCAAAATTTGTAAAGATAATTAAAGTGATAAGTTAAAGTTGGATTTGGAGAATGGCGTACACAAATCGTATAGCTATTTAGGTGAGATGGAGAAATTGTTTTTTCGATAAATTCTCAACTCAAGAAAAAAAATTAATCTATAAGAAGAAGAAGAAATATTAAGGATGGCAAGGGGTTGTACTTAAATATAATTAACAATCAAATGATTGATTGTTATTCTCTTTTAAATTTTTTTAAGCTATAATTATAATCTAATCTTATTAGAATATATAGACTCTATATTATTTATATGTCTCATGAAATAATTGTTGATTTGTTGTCGATTATTCCGTTAATCATTCTCATAATCAAACTAATTATTCATAAAAGTCTCACTCATATTTGGATTAACTAATTAAATAAAAACAAGTTCAAAATAAAAATCCAAAAGAAGTTGTATTTCTTTTTTCCTTTTTTTTTTCCTTTTTGGCTAGTTGGCTACTAGAGCATAAGGGTATGACCGGCCATTTTTTTTTAAAAAAAAATGGCTGGTCAAAATAGAATAAAAAAATAAAGGAGAAAATGAGAATTAAACTCACACATTGTATAAAAAAAAATGACAATTAAACTCACATATATTGTGTTAAAAAGAAAGAAAGAAGATGAAAAGAATTTAGAATTCATAAATTTTAAATTTTGACTTCGTTTCTGTATGTAATATGGACTGTCCAAATGACGAGTCAAGTGAAGCTTATGGATTTGAGATTTTATTTCGTTAAAGTTATTGAGTTCTAAATTAATAATTAGTATAAATTAATATATGGTATGCTGGAGGATTAGATATTATATTATTGTAAATGTCAGCTACTAATTAATCAAAATTACAAAAAACTAATTAATTTTTGTTTTTAAGCTCTTGTTTGATACTAATTGGAGAATCAATCTGAGGGTTCACTTTTTGTCTACTTCTTTTATGGTAATAATAATAACAGCAGTCAAAAGTGAAGCATTCTAAGAATAAATTATTTTTGAATTTAAATTATATCTATTGATAGTATAAAAGAATTTAAATTATCCATCATTTAACTTGTTATAACACGTTATTTACCTTTTTTTCGTGCCAGTTGTAAAAGAGAAATATTCTTTTTAAAACGAACTAAAAACGAAAGTGAAAAACAAAGATGAAATGTAAGTAGTACTAGTTTTAAAGGATCCGACATGCATATGCCTGCACTTTTTAAGAGTCCGAGCAAATGGAACTAATATTTCAGAAATATTTACTAGTAATGTCTTTCTACAATTATGATGTCCGAATCAGCTTGTGCATACCTCAACTAATTCTATAAAAAATCCGCTATCTCTTCGTTATCGAAGAAAAACATGTATACTATTAATGTTAAAGTTGTCCTCGTGTGACCTATAGGTCACATGTTTGAGTCACTGATGCTTGTATCAAGTTAGGGGCAGTGACGGAGCCACCTTTAATCCAGAGGTTCATTCGAACCCCCTTCGACAGAAAATTATACTGTTTTTATATTATTTTTACATGGTTCAAAATATTTTTTATGCATATATCGTAGATGTTGAATCCCCTTCGACTAGTTCATATATATACTTCTGAACTCCTTCAATGAAAATCCTGGCTCCGCCACTGATTCAGAGTGCGACCATTCTCCGAATCTCGCATGAATACGGAATGCTTAATGCATCGAATTGCATTTTTTTCTTTTTATACAACTATACTGTAAGGAAGTTTCTAGGATTGAACCACTACATGAATTTCAGAATATAATTAAGCTTGATAGATTATTATTCTTCATGAATTTAATTATGTTGACAGATGCACTCAAAAAACTATATTCTTTTTTCATCTAAATGATGCTAAAATGAATTGTTTAAACCTTATATTCCCTCCTTTTAAGAAAATTCTATCAATATCTTTTTTCACTTTTCATTTTAAGTAGTTTAAGAACAATACTGAAGAGGACACTTATATTATCACTTGCTGTTGTAAGGGACAAAATCCAGTTATATATGTAAAGGGCAGCCCGGTGCACTAAAGCTACCGCTATGCGCGGTGTCCGGGGAAGGACCCCACCACAAGGGTGAATTGTACGCAGTCTTACCTTGCATTTCTGCCAGAGGCTGTTTCCAATGCTTGAACTCGTGACCTCCTCCTGGTCATATGGCGGCAACAACTTTACCGGTTACTCCAGTTATATATATATATATATATATATATATATAGTAGTAAATAGTTGATCTTGTAAAATGTTTTGAACCTTGGTCTTATCATTTGTTCATTCCTTATCTACATTTACAGAATATTTTTAAAATAGTTGGCATTTGGCATTTAACATGTTGACATATTCATATTCTTATATATCATGTATATGGAGTCATTTGCATTTCCAGAATCTTCATCAATTTTCGCGTTTAATTTAGTCACTCATCGATCGATATCAGGCCAAGAAATGCAGTTTGTGTTGTTGAGACATTGAAACAGAAACACCCCTTGTGTGTATATTGCAGTGTTCTTGATCTTGACTTGTTTACTTTTCGCGAAAAAAAATGAGTATTCAGAACTATGAGTTACCAAGTGATTACAACTTGGAATTCCCACAGATGGGATTTTGTTTTCAGCCGGAAAATGATCACCAACAGCAGCAGCAAAATTTGTGGCCTAGTAATGATTCATCATCATCATCAAGAAGTATGATAAGTCGAATCGGATCATCACCTTCAGGTTTTTTTGCTACTGAGAGGTACCTTGGATTAACACAGTATGAATACCAAGACAACAACGACAACAATAGTTGTTCTCATCTGTCAAAGAATCATGATCCTCAAGTACCGGCGTTTACTCAGCAATGTGGAAATGGATTCTTGGTCACTTCATCATCAGCACGAGTTGACACCGATATTCCAAAGATTTCAATGCCATCATTCATCAGACCACTTGGTTCTGATGGACTCTATGGAAATCCTTTTAGTAATCTATCAGAAAAAGAGAGGATTTTGCTTCTTAAGAGTAAGTTATTTAGAGAAATTGATAGTTCAAACAGGCAGCCTGCTGCTTCGATGACTTGTCAAGGAAATCAAGACTATGGTGTAAGTACTTTCACTTGATTCTTGTCTACATAATACAGTCAAATCTCTCTATAATGTTTTGGCTTCTATCGCAAAGATGTTTTGTCTATAACATATAACATATAATATAACGTAATATGAAAGTCTGTTGCAAGGTAAAATGTCCATGTGTACTAACGTAATATCCATGTGACCAGGAAGTCACGGGTTCAAGCCTTGGAAACAGCCTCTGGCAGAAATGCAAGGTAAGGCTGCGTACAATACACCCTTGTGGTGGGGCCCTTCCCTGTACACCGCGCATAGCGGTAGCGTTAGTGCACCGGGTTGCCCTTTTATGAAAGTCTGTTGCAAAGAAAACTTGGCCGTTATAGTGAACTGTTGTTATAGAGAAGTGAAAACTCCTCTTTTTGTTCCCACAGGTCTCAAATAATACATGTGGTTTTAACTTGGTACATATAAGGCAACAATCTGGAAGTCAATCAGCAGATAGTTATAACAACTCTGGATGTTCAGGAGGATCTTTATCGAGTAAGACACGAATCAGGTGGACTCAGGATCTCCACGATCGATTTGTTGAGTGTGTAAACCGTCTTGGAGGAGCTGACAGTAAGTAAATTTACACGCCTCTTATCGATCTTTTTAGTCTTTGCTTCCTCGGAGGTGGTCATTTTGGCTATCGATTGATTGTTCTTTCCTTCATCTGTCAGAGGCGACGCCTAAGGCAATACTAAAGCTGATGGATTCAGAAGGCTTAACCATTTTTCATGTAAAAAGTCATTTGCAGGTACTTGTTAATATGAATGAAACACTTTCTTGGAACACTTTTTTGTATTTAGACAAAATTCTGAAGCAAAAGTTTTTCTTCTTGTTTGACTAGAAATATCGAAATGCAAAGTTCATCCCTGAATCGACAGAAGGTATGTATTATCTGAATTAAACTTCATGTTTATTAAGAAGAAACATTTTTCAAGTGATATATAGGAAACAAGCATCGATAGCTAATTCACTGCTCGAACTCTTGACTATGCCGTTGCTTCAAGGCTCCCCTTCATTACATGATATGTAATCTTTTGACAGTTATATCCATGCAGCTTGTTTTATACGATTGAAATATGTTTCGCTAAATAGGTGATCCTTAACATGCCTCTTCAACCACATAGAAGTATTCTCTTATAGAACATCACGTAAAAATCTTCTCTTCCTTACTGTTTTGGATCCAACACGACAAAAGGAGAGACTATTTCATACGCAGATATGCTAAATCCTAAAATCTGTTATGGACTTCGGAACTTGAAACAACATTTTCATCTTAATTCTTATGCATTTCACTTTATTTAGTATTATAATAGATATGAAATGAGCTTATATGAAGAAGCCGGGATTCAACTAGCCGGCCTTCGCTTGTTTGGGACTGAGGCGTAGCAGTTGTTGTTGTTGTTTCGATCTCATATTTACAGCAAAATACAAACTGTTTTTTTTTTTTTTTTTTGGTAAAACTATGAAATATTACCATAACAAGCAAAAGGATTATTACAACCTATCAAACAAAAAAACCTCTGGTGTTGTTTAAACTCCCTACATGGATGCCATGAACACCTAAAGCTCAAGTAAACAGGAAAACACAACCAAAACTAGCTAATTACAAATCTGAGCTATCCATCTATGACATTTTTGTGCCCTCTTGGAGCCTTTTACCATCTCTATTCTTTCCCTCATTTCTTTCTTAATCTGCGCAACAACGAATGTAGCATTTAAACTTTGTTGCTGGAAAATCTTCTTATTCCTTGCGTGCCATGTGTAATAGACCATAGCTCCTATTACTGCACCTACCACTTCTTTGTAAAACTGCTTCCACTTGATCCACCGAAATGCATCTATCACTTCCCTATTCGGTATCTTGGCCCCTAGCCAATCCCATAACATTTCTTTAATAACAACAGTCCATTTGCACTCTACAAACAGATGTTTTTGTGTTTCCAGTGCACTTGCATCACACAAACTACAGGTTGGATCATCTACATGTATGTTAAGTCTCTGCAGCGTTGTTTTGGTGAGGAGTCTTCCTCTACCTACATGCCAACCATGTGATGAACCTCTGTCTAGGTGACATTGCTGAGCTCCATATCAAATCTGCCTCCTTCAATCTAGGACGAGTTCCACTAAAGCTACCGCTATGCGCGGCGTCCGAGGAAGGGCCCCACCACAAGGGTGTAATGTACGCAATCTTACCTTGCATTTCTGCCGGAGGCTGTTTCCAAGGCTTGAACCCGTGACCTCCTGGTCACATGGCAGCAACTTTACCAGTTACTCCAAGTCTCCCCTTCAAATATGGAGAAAAGAACTTCCATAACAATTTGTAATCTGCCTGCATAAGACAAATGCTTTGCATATGCAGTTTGTATTCTAGTTGTAATCTTCTCCACTAACTGCTTGCAATCCATTTTTGTCCACTTCTTTGAGGAAAGTGGAAGGCCTAAATACTTGATAGGAAGAGTGCCCAAACTAAAACCAGTTCTGTCCAGGATTAGTTGCTTGACTGCATCCTCCACCCCTGCCATAAAAATGTTATGATTTGTCCAAATTTGCAAGTAAACCAGTCAGTCACTCTGCTGAAATGATCTAAAGCCTCCCTTACTCTACCGATTGAGTTGACATCCCCTTTACAAAATATCATAAGGTGATCAGTAAATAGTAAGTGAGTAAGTTTAATCCCTTCACACATTGGATGATACTGAAAATCAGGTAGCGTACTCACCTTGTATGAGACCCCTTTTTTCCCTCAAAATATCCATTCCCCTCTCCATTCACTTCCGCTGAGAATTTAGTTGTAGTCGCACAAGTCATAACCATGTTAGTGAATGATTCTGGAAAACCATATCCCTTTAGAGCTTCTTCAATAAACTTCCAACTCATCATATCATAAGCTTTCCTTAAATCTATCTTCATCAAACATCTCCTCGTATAATGCCTTAACAAATCATGGCATATTAAGACATTGTGAATCAGTGACCTCCCTTCCACAAAGGCTGCTTGTGTGCGATCTATCAAACTAGGAAGCACTTGTTTCAACCTCATACATATCACCTTAGATATACACTTGTAAATCACATTGCAACATGAAACACCCTCATTGTTAATGTTGACTTTGCTTGTGGAAAATGCTACTCAGTTTTGCCACAACATGTTAAGTACTTAATCTTAAAGTTTCCATCTCTTTTTGGAAATGAGAGTTTCCTCCTTCTTATGATGCAGGAAAATCAGAAAAAATGGACAAACAGAATAATGTGACACAAATCGACAGCAAAACGTATGTTCTTTGCAACTATCTTAACCAATTTTCGTGACTATTTTAGCCGGAAATTTACCTTAATCCAGATTTCTTTTCAGTGGAATGCAAATCAAAGAAGCACTGCATATGCAGCTAGAAGTCCAGAGGCGTCTTCACGAGCAACTAGAGGTACATTTAGTACACATTAGGATGCATGTCGCGCGCTAAAAATGTTTCTATTATATACCACTTTGAATTCTGATTTCAAGGCAATCTTTATGAATCCAATTGTCTTTCTGTTGCTAGATTCAGCGAAAGTTACAATTGAGGATCGAAGAACAAGGGGAGCAACTGAAGAAGATATTTGAACAACAACAACAAACAACCAGGAGCCTCTTGGAGACGCGGAATTCAAGCATTTCATCTCATGCTGATCCGTTCACCCCACACGAAGATGAAGTTTTCGTTGCAGAAAGCTTCGATAATTCCCATTTCCAATCTAAAATAATCTACAATGACATGGAAACAACATTTGTTTGACATTTTTTCAGATAGTTGATATTAGCTTTCTGTAGAGCTAATTTGCCTTACAAGCAAACTACACAAACAATGTATAGTACAAAGGGCAGACACAATATCATGCAAAAACTTAAGTACTACATTCATGCTATATATTCAATGGTTCTCTGGTGTGTGCATAAGTACAAATTTGACTAATGATAGTTATTTAATAAGGTGATCTTGTAAGTTGTAATACGCTAAATTCTGTCTTTTCTACTCTGTAGTTTGCCTCAAGTGTGACAATGTATATGAGAACTTTGCGCTTCAAGCTTTAACGTTTAGTGAGATGACTTTTTTCTGTTACGCTGGGAGACCAGGGGAGACGGTAGGAGCAAGTCAATTCTCACCGTCATATTGTTTGGCAGAATTTCCTTCAGTCATAAGTAGTTGCCAAATGAATGCTCGATGATGAAGTTTCAATTTTTCGCAAAGCCTTGAACTTGTGATGTATGGTTAAAAGTTGTAAGGATCCCAAACATCGCGGTGCACCCCTTGGTTGATGGAAATGACTCACTTGCTGCACATTGTAAAGTTGGGCTTAATGTCAAGCGAACCACAGATCTTTTGGATCTTTGAAACATCACTGTACTAAGCTTAGTGAATGGGCTCTCGCTAGTCGCTAGCGCTAAGATTGTCATAGACTTGCAGGCCTGAGTATTGCAGGTCTGAACTTCAACTTCAGTCTTTTGGATATGAAGTCAGGAGCTAAACAAGCTTGGCTATAGACCGAAATGTAAAAAAGGGCAGCCCGGTGCACTAAAGCTACCGCTATGCGCGGTGTCCGAGGAAGGGTCCCACCACAAGTGTGTATTGTACGCAGCCTTGCCTTGCATTTCTGCCAAAGGCTGTTTCCAAGGCTATAGACCGAAATGTCTGAAGTTAAATTTTAAAGTTCAAAATGTGAACGTCAGATACAAAGATCTGAAGTTAGGCTTAGTCAGTTTCAACTTCGTACCAACGCGATTGAGGTCTAAAAATCAAAACTAGTTAAGCCTAACTTTAGACCAAAACATCTCAAGTTCAGACCGTCGAGTCTGAAGTTCAAATTTCATCTTTTCCCTTCTTCTTCACGCTGTTTTATTCGAGTTATACCATTTTGTGCAACAAGATATATACACATCCTATATCTAGAATTGATAATAGCGAGCAATTTTCCATCCTTTGGTCTGCATTGGTTCCTTATGTTGTCTATCCGTCAATCTGCATAAAAAGACAAAAACACAGAAGCAACAACATGACGAATAACACAAGGTGAGACGAGAGACTGTTTCCTTGCACAATTCTAATTATAAAATCTATTGAAATCTTTGGAACCTCAGAAGATTGATACAACATTTTCCTCTCACTTAGGCATTTCCAACTCGAAAAGGAATTATACTATACTACATTGTTTACCTTTTCTCCTCCTATAAAGCTGCCTTGACAAAAGAGTAGTACGAGAGATTGCACCTTATCTCCTTAGTTCCTATGCAACGAGCGCGCTCATTCTCTTTCAAGTAACATTTCGAAGGGACTTACCACTTCTCAAGTTCTGCAAAAACTTTACCTGATTTTGGTAACGAGTTAGTTGATATAAAGTGCGCTAATCAGAGCCGGAGCCAGCCCTCTTTAGGGGGTTTGTCCGAAACCCCCGTCGACGGAAAAAATATACTATTTATACATGATTAAAATTATTTTTTATGTGGTTATAGTAGGTGTTGAACCCCCCTTCGACTTAGTTTTCTTTGAATATTGAACACCCTTACTTGAAATCCTGGCTCCGCCTCTGGCGCTAATATAGTTGAAAATCATTAACTTTTCTTGGAAATGAGAGTTTCCTCCTTCTTATGATGCAGGGAAATCTGAAAAAAATGGACAGCCCGAATAATGAGACTCAGATCGACAGCAAAATGTATGTCCTCGACAGCTATATTAACCAATTTTCTTGATTATTTTAGCTGGAAAATTACCTTACTACACGTTTGTTTCCAGTGCAATGCAAATGAAAGAAGCACTAGAAGTCCAGAGGCGTATTCACGAGCAACTAGAGGCACATTTAGACACTTCTAATATGCTTAGATCGAGCTGATACAGTATCGAGGCAATCTATCTAAATCCTTTTGTCTTTCTGTTGTTAGAGTCAGCGAAAGTCACAACTGAAGATCGAAGAACAAGGAAAACAACTGACGAAAATATTTGAACAACAACAACAAACAACCAGGAGCCCCATGTAGACGCAAAGTTCAAGCATTTCATCGCGTAGATGAGGATTTCGTTAAAGAAAGCTTCGATAATTCCCATTTTGCATCTAAAATAAGTTACTATGACATGTAAACAGCATCAGGTTGACATTTTCTTTTCAGTTAACAGCTACTATTTGAAAGAAAGTTGATCATGTTAGCACTTCTTTGAAGCCAGTTTAGCCTCTCAAGCAATTAAACAGTGCAAAAAAATGTAAAGTATAAAAGGCAGGCACAAATACAGCAACAACAACATCATACCCAGTGTATACGGTATACCCACAAGGTGGGGTCTGGGGAGGGTGAAGTGTACGCAGATGAAGTAGAGAGGCTGTTTCCGATAGACCCCCGACTCCGGACAGAGAACAATATAACCAACCAACAAACAAACAGAAAACATAAAAGCATGCAACAAAAATGGGATAACATACCGTTAGATAATAATGAAAACAAGGCACCCACAAGGTAATACTATAAACTATCTATTCGAAATTGAAGACAACACCGAAACACCACTAACAAGCAACTACATACGTAGATACAAACAAAAACACTCTACCTGTTATGACGGATGAACTCCTACCTACTAATCCTCTATCCTAATCCGTGTCCTCCACGTCTTCCTATCAAGGGTCACGTCCAATATCATGCAAAAGACTTGAATTACTTCATTCATGCTATATGTTCAATTGATGTCTTTGTGTGTATAAGGAGAAATGTAACTAATAATAGACTCTCCCGTTTTAAAAAAAATGATTTGTTACGAAGTTCAACAAAATAAAAAAAATCATGTGAGTGAAACTATTTTAAACAAAGAAGATTTTTTAATCTGTTTTGTCTTGGCACGATTTCATAGATTCATGCACTCAATTTAATTCAGCGAGTGAAATGATTTTAAGAATAAAATTATGTGACTTACATAAATCTCGGATTTTTAATGGGTTCTAACACTTTTTTCCATAATTTTATTTAATTATATTATGTCCCGAATTTTAATATTTATGATACATATTTTTAGCCCTGATACATATGCATTGTAATATATTTGCAATTTAGTGGTTTGTTAAATAAGGAAGTAACTAATTTTCAATTATTACGGAAAATAAAATTAGGCACAAATCATGGAAATGATACATCTAGTTTCAGATGTATCACAATGATACATTTCGTAAAATTACTCACTAACCATTAAAAATTCAATCTCACGCCAAAATAAATAATTTACATATGTCAAGCATATGTTAAATGTATCAAACATTTATAAATAAATTTAAAAATATAAATCACTATCACAAAGTATATGTTATATGTATCACTAGTATTCTAACAACAAATGTATCATACTGGTAATATATATATTTTGATAACTGATTAACAATATCAATACATGTTTTTTATACTATTATATCACTGTTACACTCGTTTTCTCACAGAATAAAATGTATTTATGGTGCACATATAAAATATATCACGGAATTAAATAAAAGTACCATATGTATCAATTAAGAAATATCCAAACTGAATGAGGATGGTGAAACTATTAAATTAACAAAAAATATATGCATTATCCTTAAAATTATGAAAAGAACATACTAGTTTTTGATATATATATATTTATAGATGTATTAAATACATTTATTTGATACATATGTATATGTGTTGATACTTATGACTGATACATATAATCCCCTCCGTCATTCGTCCGCACCATCACCGTCACCTTGGCTACCCACCCCTCCGTCGTTCGTCCTCACCATCACCGCCTCTTTGATTGTTATCGTCGGAAATCTAATAACTAGTTGTTCAATTTACTTATCATTGATACATATAATCCCCCTCCACCATCGTCCGCTCCATCACCGCCGCTTGGCTATCTCACCCCTCCTTCGTTCGTCCTCACCACCACCGTCCCTTTGGTCATTATCGTCGAAAATCTAGCAACTGATTGTTCAATTTACTTATGATTGATAACATAAAATCCTCCCTCCGTCATTCGTCCGCACATCACCGCCACCTTGACTACCCCACCCCTCCGTCCTTCGTCCTCACCACCACCGTCACTTTGATTGTTCTCGGTGTGTCAATTTTCCCATTTCTCGGTGTGTGTGTAATAGTAAATGGGCTTCGGCCCACGGACTCATAAAGGAGGCGGCTTCCCGTCTTTCCGAAATGGCCCAAAATATAAGCGACTCAAAATCGAACAATCTTTCCCACATATCATCATAATTCTTTCTCTATTGAACAAAAAACCCTAGAAATGATAGCACTTGGCAAGCTCTGGAGCCTAAAATCTTCGAGATTTCTATGTTCTTTGGCTATCCCATACGTTGTTCCTAGTTGCAGTTACTACGACGCGCAAATCAACAAAGCTGGCAGAGAAGGAGATTTCGCCACCGTCCATCGCCTTCTCAACAAGCGCTGCCGCGATGGCTTCTTCAATACCAACAATACTTTCAAGTTCATTTCGACAAATAATGTGTCCATTCTTCTCGACGCTCTATTGGAAACGATAGGTAGGTTAGACAGTGGTTTCCCGAGGAAGTGTTCCTACGACTGTCTCATTTCGCGTCTCTCGAAAATGCACTGCATCTCGGAGGCAATGCGTGTTGCCGAAACCATGGCGAAGAGCGAAGGACACGGACCGAACAATGTCACTTTTCATCCCATAATTAATGCTCTAACGAAGAAGGAGGAATTCGAAGGAGCTTGGCGTGTGATTGATGTGATGAAATCCATCGGAATTACTCCCGACTTGACATCGTATAATTTTATGCTGACGGGTTATTGTTTTGCTGGAAATGTTGCATCGGCTGCTGGTGTTGTAGCAAAGATCGAGGAGGAAGAATTGGGCGCGGATACAAGGACATACGATGCATTGGTTTTAGGTGCGTGTAGAGCAGGGAAATTTGATGCTGCTTTGGCACTGTTGAGGAGGATGTTAGATGACGGAGTTTCGCCATTGTACTGCACACACGCTCATATTATAGGAGCTTTTCTGAGGTATAACTATTATGAACAGGCGATCGAGTTTGTTAGGAGCTATGCAGGGAGGGACACAAAATTGGACGCGGAGAACTTTGGAATATTGGCAACCAGATTGATCACTCGGAGTAAATTTGAAGAAGCTAAGGAATTGGTGAAAGAGATGAGTGAAAGGAGATTGAGAATAGGTCCACCATTAAAGGATTTCTATGAATCGCACGTTAAATCTGACGGATTGAGATAATTACCAAGTTTGAAAGGCATGATTTTTGAAATGTAAGTACTACTTGGTTTTGTTTCGTTATGAATGCTGTGTTTTGAAATGTTCAACCGCTACTATTAACTAACTAACTAATCTCAACTCACCACTAATTACAATTATTGTATAATTAGCATACACATCATATGACAGTGATTACGGCACATCAACACATTTACTAAGCTCCTTCACACTCCCGTCCAAACTAGGAGCTATGAAGGTATTTTTCATTCCTAGTTTGGACATCAAATGTGCATGTAAAGATATCTCAAGTCCTTTAGTAAACAAATCTGCAAGTTGTTCTGTTGAGGGACGATGTGCAGTAACAATCAACCCTTCCTGAATCTTTTCTCTAGTCAAGTGGCAGTCGGTATCTATGTGTTTCGTTCTCTCATGAAACACTGGATTAGCTGTTATTTGCAATGTTGATCTGCTGTTGAATCTTTTCTCTAGTGAAGTGGCAGTCTGTATCTATATGTTTCGTTCTCTCATGAAACACTGGATTAGCTGTTATTTGCAATGCTGATCTGCTGTCAGAGAAGAGTGTTTCGAGTGAAACAGGAACTTTAACCACGGTACCGAGTTCCTTAAATAATCCTATCAACTACACTAATTCAGCTATACTGATGATGGCATTGCTCTGTACTCAGCTTCTGTCGAGCTTCTAGACTCAATAGCCTTTTTTTTTTACTTCTGTTATGATCGGACAGAAATAAGCAAAAGCAAAAGTAGAAGAACACACAGATTTACGTGGAAACCCTTGACGGGAAAAAACCACGGGCTGAGGCAGAGGAAATTCACTATAATGGAGAGGAGTACAATGAGGAGAATGATGTATTTTCTGAACGTCCAAAAACGACCCACTAATTACTCTTATATAATACGTGCGTACAAATAAATCCTAGGCCCAAAAACATACAGGTCCATACCGCGGGGCCGGCCCGACCCCTACGCTATCACCACAGACCCCATGAAAAATCACAAACATGGGTCACACCGCGAACTTTTCAGGGCCGGATCAACAAAATTTGGGTCACAAACTCTAACAACTTCCATAAAATAGGTGAAGCACCATGTTGCACTAGATATCCAGTAACTGATTTTCTACTATTAATGCGGGCTCCCCAATCTGCATGAGAGTAAACCTTCAAAGTATTATCACTTGTTGTTAGCATTAGTATTCCCATTCCCGGTGCATGTTTAACATATCTCACTAGTCGTATTGCTGCATTCATATGTGACTTTTTTGGAGAGTGCATAAACTGACTCAGACTCTGCACAGCAAATGCAATATCTGTCTTGTAGTTGTAAAGTATCAAGCTTCCCAATTAGTTGTTGGTAGCTTGTAGGATCTTTCAGAAGCTAATCTCCACCATTTGATGACACACTCTGATCAAATTCAGCAGCGGTTAAACAGGTGCACCTGCAAGCCCCATATCTGAAATCAATTCTAATGAATATTTTCTCTGGTGCATGAAGATGCCATCCTTTTTTGATACGAGTCAAGGGGGCATCATAGCTTTCAACGACATCATTGGAGACCAACACATAAAGACTCAAGCTTGGGGCTTGCCTTTGTTTCCTAACCCGAGAGCACAAGTGGTGACGCATGGAGAAGTGCTTCATTACACTCCAAGGCCGCCTCTCATTAAGGGCCTTTTGGTCATTTCCTTGGAGCAAAGAGGCGCCTATGGAGTGTAGTCTCTCGTTAAGGTCCTTTTGGTCATTTACTATGTAATAAGTGTAGCCTAAGACTTTTAAATAGCCTTCATTAGGTCATTTTTCAGCAACTTTGATATTATTTTGAAAGACTTCTCTTTGAGAGTTTATTACAAGTGTGGAATCACTAGTGCAACTGTGGAATCGTTGTGTTGGTTACCCGTTTAGAAACGAGGGTTGTTTTGGGATTCCGGTTCCCTTTAGGTCTTCGTTAGAATGTGGTGTTGTTTATACGGTTTATAGGGGTCTTTGTGTTTGATACACACTTAGGTTCTTGTTTATTGTATAATCTTATGTCTCACTATCTATCTATCTTTACATATTGTTGTCTTTGATATCTTGTCTCGGCTTTATTGTTGTTTCCATAGTTTGGTTGTTGGTTGTTTTTGTATCTTTTGTTTGTCGGTTTGTATCATTGTTTCTAGCAAACTCAATCCCAAGAAAATATCTGAGTTCTCCCAAATCCTTTATTTTGAAAGCTGTTTGTAAAACTTCTTTTGTATGCTGGATCATGTCACTATCATTCCCTTTCAGCAGTAAATCATCAACATAAACTAATAGAATGACAATTTTATCACCATCCTTCTTTGTAAACAAAGAATAATCTCTTGTGCTTTGTTGAAAACCAGAAGAAGTCAAAGCTGTAGAGACTGTTTCCTTGCATAATTCTAATTGTAAATCTTTGGAACCTCAGAAGATTGAAACAACATTTTCATCTCACCTCTTAGGCATTTCCAACTTGAAAAGGAATTATACTATACTACATTGTTTTCCTCCTATAAATCTGCCTTGTGTAGATTACATCGATAAAAGAGTAGTACAAATTTGATATATAGTTGAAAATCGCCATCGTTTAAATTTGATATATAAAGCTGCACATCGTTTCTGTGATACAGGGAAATCTGAACAGATGAACAGCCTGGACAATGAGACACTGATCGACAGCAAAATGTATGTCCTCAACAGCTATGTTAACCAGTTTTCTTGATTGTTTTACGTGGAAATTTACCTTAATACATGTTTGTTTCCAGTGGAATGCAAATCAAAGAAGCACTACATATGCAGCTAGAAGTCCAGAGGCGTTTTCACAAGCAACTAGAGGTACATTTAGTACATGAAAATATATATACATTTAGACACTTCTAACATGCTAGTGTCTTTCTGTTGTTAGATTCAGCGAAAATTACAACTGAGGATCGAAGAACAAGGAAAACAACTGACCACAAAATGTTTGAACAACAACAACAAACAACCAGGAGCCTCTTGTAGACGCGAAGTTCAAGCATTTCATCGCGATGATGAAGATTTCGTTATAGAAAGCTTCGATAATTCCCATTTTCCATCTAAAATAAGTTACTATGACAATTGACATGTAAACAACATCAGGTTGACATGTTCTTTTCAGTTAACAGCTACTATTTAAAATAAAGTTGATCATATTAGCACTTCTTTAAAGCCAATTTAGCCTCCCAAGCAATTAAACTGCCCAAAAAAAAAATGTACAGTATAAAGTGGAGACACAAATATCATGCAAAAACTTAAAAAGTACCTCATTCATGCTATATGTTCTGTTCAATGGATGTCTGGTGTTGTATAAGGAGAAATGTAACTAATAATATACTCCCCCGTCTAAAAAAGAATGACTCTTTTTGACTTGACACGAAGTTCAAGAAAATAAAAAACATTTTTGAATATCGTGGTCTTAAATTAAAGTTACGTCAAATGTACGAAAATATCCTTTAATTTTGTGTTCTTAAACATGCCACGTGAAAAGCTGGGAATTAGAATGTTGCCAGAAAAGGAAAAGGTCGTTCTTTTTGAAACATACTAAAAAGGAAAGTAGTTCATTCTTTGCGAAACGGAATAGTTATTTGTTGGTTTTAAGTTATCCACACTCAAGGTAAAAGTATTTTACAAATCAGTGTAATGTAACATGTTATAACAAGTTATCTACTTTATTTCCTGAATTACTAGATCGGCTTGTTGTCGATAGCGTAACCTAATGTTATATAAATATAATGCACGGTCAGTACGCAGAACTTAAAATCCCCTAATAATAACCCAGAGAGCCTGTGTTGGGACTTTGGGTCATGTAATAAATGGATTGGGCTTAAGCCCAAATAATGATGAAAGCTCATGTAGGCCCATGTTTCACTTGACAGTGTCCACTCATCTGTCTTTGTTTTGTAACCAACACAACATGTGGGGCCTGGCCCAGGGACAGACAGCCCAAAAGCACTGAGAGCTATTTGGTCATTTCATCTTCATAAATATTACTGGTCCACTATTGATTTGACGCCCAATAAAGGGGTACTTTTACTGTACACTATCTTTGTTCATCTTTACTTGTCTACTATTAACTTGACACATTTCCTAATAAATAATAAATCATCGAAAAATGACCAAAACTAACTCTGAACTATTTGATATAAAACAAAAATATTCGTCGGCTATTTTTTGACTAAAAAATATCCCTCCCGTCCAAGCATGTTGTTATGAACTCCAGGAATAAGCAATATGATAAAGCAAAAGAAAAACAAGATGGATACACACAGATATACGTGGAAATTATTAACGGGAAAAACCACGGGCAGAGGAGGAGAAATTCACTATCACCACAGACCTCACAAAAAATCATAAACATGGGTCGCACCGTAAACTTTTTAGGGCCGAATCAATAAAATCCGGATCACAAACTCTAACACGTGTTGAGAGAGGATAATCAGGTCATGTATTAAAAAAATATTGTTCATTATTCGAGTTACTCCCTTCCTTCAATAAAACTTGTTCACTAAAAATAGGCGTCCAATAATGTTTGTCAAATTTTGAAAATCAATATACAATTTACTCGAAGGAGAGTCTTGGAGTAACTGGTAAAGTTATTGTCATGTGACCGTAAGGTCAGAGATTCAAGACTTGGAAACAGCTTCCGGCAGAAATGTAAAGTAAGACTGCGTACAATACACTTTTGTGATGGAGCCCTCTCCGGATTCTGCGTATTGCGAGAGTTTTAATACACCAAACTGTCTATTTTTTAATATATAATTTACTCATTTTATCCTTAATTATTAATTATAATAGAGTGATATAATAAAAATATTTATATGTGTGTCAAATTAATAGCATATTTGTTTGATGGAAGGAATATTTACTGCTAATCATCATAATTTAAACTTAACGTCTGATTCAGCTATGAAAAGACAAAAATACCCTTCCATACTTCTTAAAAAAAAATATTTTAATCAATTTTGTGAATGTATAAGAACTTGTCAAATGTGAGTGGATACCAGCAATTTGCTCTACACAAAAAATCACGCGTTTTATTGGGAAATGCAACGTCAATTATAAAATAAGTTTATGACTTGAACTTATTGTAAGAAAAAATAATAATCTAAAATTAATATTTTTTTCGTTTCATTTTAATCGATCCTTAAAATATTTATTTTAATTTATTTATCTATTTAGAAAATCAAAAAAAAAATTACTAGACTTTCGATACTGCCTCCATTATTAAATGACTAAAGAAAGTGTATGTATTCAAATTTATATTTTCAAAATATAATTAATAAAATTAATTTTATAAAATAAACTCCTAATAATTTATTTTTTCTTGATGAAAGCGTCAAGTCAACGAAGACCAATTATTTTAAAACAAAGGAAATAACATTTAAAAATATGACAAATTTACATCGTTAGTACATACAGCTTATACTCATTGTGGCAATATTAGTAATATTAGTACGTTGCTTAAGGGAGTTTCAATTGAATAACTATTATATACTATAAGTAAAAAAAAATAAAAAATATATATATATATATATATATATATATATATATATTTTTTTTTTTTTTTTAATTTTGAATGTAGTTTACCACATAACATGTTAAATGCCTTGTTAATCATCTTGCATGCAATTTTTAAATTTAATAGACACAAAGGTTTATATACTAAATTAAGTAATTTTTCATCTTAATTAAACTTAAGTATGTTTACCACTTATTAAACATTAAATTAAGCCACGAGATACTCATTAATCACATACTTCAATTCTTCAACTCTTTCCTACCCAACTAACTACACCTATTAATTGATTCAATATTTACCTTGTCTTAAATTTTAATAATAAAAAAATAATAATACATTAATTAGTAAGTGATAGTTTTACATGTTTAAACACATATCAATAGATCATACACACAAATATTTATTAGCATTGAATGTTTATATCAAATCATGTAAATTAATAGTAGGTAAGTGATGTATGTGGAAAATGCTTATTAATTAAATATGATTAAATACGTGTTATGTATTTACTGATTTTATATACATATCGGGTATAAATACGTGTTTACCTATTATATATCTATCGAGACATACACCCTTGGATTTATTTGATGCATCCTCGATCATCACATGATTGTCGTGTACGTAACTCCTCTAGGATCACGTCATTCATACGTTACGTATTATCGGTGAGTTGTAAATATTCAAAGTAAGGTTGATGTAAATATTCCATGGGTATTTTTAGAGTTAAGGGTAAAAATATGCCTAAGCTATCTCAATTTTTTGAGTTTCATACATAAACTTCTTAATTAAACTTAAGTATGCTTACCACTTATTAAACATCAAATTAAGCCAAGAGATACTCATTAATATGTTTCCTCAAATTAGGGGTGGTAAACGGACGGATTGGATTGGATTTGGACGAGTTAAATATGGATCGAACAAAAATGGTTTGGATTGCAATCCGCCCATATAAATATGGATAAATATGGATTTGGTTAAATATGGATTGGGTAAAAAATGGTTTCAACCCACTTTAACTCCTAAGTAAAAAACTTAAAACTTCTATATCATATCAACTTGACTTTTTTTTCATTATTTTTTTTTTTAGTTTTTTTTTTTTGATTTTTTTTTTCTCTCTCTCTTCTATATATAACCTCTAGTCTTTTTTTTTTATTTCTTTTTTTTGTTATTTCTTTTTTTTTTCTCTCTTGTATCTCTACCCTTTGTTTCTCTTTCTTTTTTTATTTTTTTTCTTTTACTTTTTAGTCTCATTTTTTCTATTTTTTATTTTTTTGTTTTTGCTTTTTTTTTTTTCATTTTTTTCCTTTTTTGGTTGTATTTTATGTTTTTAAATTTTTTTTATTTTCGAAGAACATGATTAAGTCGAGTACAAATTATGGATGATGACTGAAATATCGAAATCACTCAGTATATTTGTTTTCACCATCATTTTTTTTTCTTTTTCCTTTTCTCCTTTTTCATTTTTTTTTTTCTTCAATTCTTTCTTTACGCTTTTTTCTCTCTTCTATCTCTAACTTCTACCTCTCTTTCTATTTTTTTTTTCTTTTTTGAGTTGTTTTCTATTTTTGGTTTCCTTTTTTTTTTTATGATAACGAAAATACCATAAGCGCATATTAATTTATATTCGCCTAACATTTATAATTCAAGGGCTATGTGGATCCTCAGCCATATATATTTTAGTCTCAAAAAAATAAAATTAATTCATATACTTTTTTTTGGTTTTTCATCCGGTGTCTGATGCCTGCATTGGAGCCCCGACTAATTCGGATCGGGCGTTGCAGGGCCCATTAAGGTGGCAGCACTCCCAACAAAGTTTTCTCCATACCCTGGGTCGAACCCTCAACTTCTGGTTAAGGGTGGAGCAACCCCATCAACTGCACCACAACCCATGTTGATTTTAAAGTAAAAAATATATAAAATATAAAATGCAATGACAAAAAAAAAATGAAAAAAAATATATAAAAAAATAAGAAAAATGACAAATGATGAATCAATAATGAAAAGGGGGGAAATGGAAATACAAAAAAAAATGCGAAGAAAAAAGAAATAAATTTGAAAAAGAAAAAAATTGATGAAAAAGAAGAAAAGAAAAAAGTGTAAGAAACGAATAAAAAATAAGTGGAAAAAATGAAAAAGAAAAAAAAAAGGGAAAAAGAAAGAAAAAAAAATAAATTAAAGGAAAAAACAAAAGATTTTTTTTTTTTTAAAAAAGAAAGAGAAATAAAAGATGAAAAAAATAATAATAAATTAGGAGTGAGACTATGGATTATATTTAATTGATAAGAGATGTCATGAATTATATACTTTCAATTCTTCAACCCCTTCCTACCCAACTAACTACACCTATTAATTGATTCAAAATTTACATTGTCTTAAATTTTAATAATAAAAAAATAATAATACATTAATTAGTAAGTGATAGTTTTACATGTTTAAGCACATATCAATAGATCATACATACAAATATTTGTTCGCATAGGATGTTTATATCAAATCATGTAAATTAATCACAGCAAAGTGATGTAGTTATGTGGGAAATGCCTATATCTATATCTATATCTATATCTATATCTATATCTATATCTATATCTATATCTATATCTATATCTATATCTATATCTATATCTATATCTATATCTATATCTATACTATATTAAAAGTGTGAAGGGTCTTAAACGTAGTGTTTGAACTTTTTGTCTTTCATTAAAAGTTTTTGTTTTACATAAAATCGTCATTTCACTATTTTTCCTAATATATAAGTGTTGAAAATTAATTAAATATATTTATGGTAAAATCTTTCCTTATTAGAAGTCATCAGAATTAATGACAACTATTTTTTTTTCCATTAGTTTAAGAATTCTAAATCAACTAAATTTGATTTTAAGAAGATTTTAAAAAATTTAAGAATAAATATAAAAACGTTAGATAAAATCTCCGCAATGGATAAAATCATTTAATTTCAAATAATTAAATGTTACGCGTGCGAGGCACGTGCGGCTAAACTAGTATAACTAAATACATGTTATGCATTTAATGAATTGATGTACATATCGGGTATAAATACGTGTTTACCTATTATATATCTATCGAGTCATAGGCCCTTGGATCTATTTGATGCATCCTCGATCATCACGTGACTTTTGTGTGCATAACTCCTCGAGGATCACGTCATTCACACGTGACGTATTGTCGCTGAGTCGTAAATTTTCAAAGTAAGGTTGATGTAAATATTCCATGAGTGTTTTTAGAGTTAAAGATGTTTATATCAAATCATGTAAATTAGTTGTAGTTGAGTGATATCGTTGTGTGAAAAATGCTTATTAATTAAATCTGTATTTATATCTATATCTATGCTATATTAAAAGTGTGAATGGCCTTAAAAATAATGTTTGAACTTTTTGTCTTTCATTAAAAGTTTTTGTTTTAGATAAAGTCGTCTTTTCACTATTTTTCCTAATATATAAGAGTTGAAAATTAATTAAATATATTTATGATAAAATCTTTCCTTATTAGAAGTCATCAGAATTAATGACAACTAATTCTTTTTTTATTAGTTTAAGAATTCTAAATCAACTAAATTTGATTTTAAGAAGACTTAAAAAATTTAAGAATAAATATAAAAATGTTAGATAAAATCTCCGCAATGGATAAATCATTTAATTTCAAATAATCAAATGTTACACGTGCGAGACACGTGCGGCTAAACTAGTATAATTAAATACATGTTATGTATTTAATGAACTGATAAACATATCAGGTATAAATACGTGTTTACCTATTATATATCTATTGAGTCATAGACCCTTGGATTTATTTGATGCATCCTCAATCATCACGTGACTGTCGTGTACGTAACTCCTCCAGGATCACGTCATTCATATGTGACGTGTTGTCGGTGAGTCGTAAATTTTCAAAGTAAGGTTGATGTAAATATTCCATGAGTGTTTTTAGAGTTAAAGATGTTTATATCAAATCATGTAAATTAGTCGTAGTTGAGTGATATCGTTGTGTGAAAAATGCTTATTAATTAAATATGATTAAATACGTATTATGTATTTTACTGATTTGATCTACATATCAGGCATAAATACGTGTTTACCTATTATATATCTATCGAGTCATACACCCTTGGATCTATTTGATGCATCCTCGATCATCACGTGGCTGTCGTGTACGTAACTCCTCGAGGATCACATCATTCCCATGTGACGTGTTGTCGGTGAGTCGTAAATTTTCAAAGTAAGGTTGATGTAAATATTCTCCATGGGTGTTTTTAGAGTTAAGGATATTTAGATCAAATCATATAAATTAATCGTAGCTGAGTGATATCATTATGTGAAAAATGCTTATTAATTAAATATGATTAAATCCGTGTTATGTATTTTACTGATTTGATATATATATCAGGCATAAATACTTGTTTACCTATTATATATCTATCGAGTCATACACCCTTGGATCTATTTGATGCATCCTCGATCATCACGTGGCTGTCGTGTACGTAACTTCTCGAGGATCACGTCATTCCCATGTGACGTGTTGTCTGTGAGTCGTAAATATTCAAAGTAAGTTTGATGTAAATATTCCATGGGTACTTTTACAGTTAAGGTTAAAAATACACCTAAACTATCTCAATTTTTAAAGTTTCATACATTAACTATTGAGAGTGTCAATTTCGTATCTAAACTATCATCAAATAGTTAACAAAATACATCTAACCGTTGACTAGACCAAATATTTGTGTACAAACTCTTGTAGACGCGCTTTGATCATAAAAAATTCCATCTACCTGACATATATAACGAATGTATTAGCTGATACATTAATTACAACCCTAAACTCTCCCTTTTTAGTCCAGAGATATCAACACCACAACTGAGATGAAACCATGTTTAAGAAAGTGAAAAATAGATTAATTTATATAGTGATAATTTTTTAATTGACCTTAATTTTTAATATACTATTAATTCATATTAGCTTTGCCATGATTGAATTATTTTTTCACGTGGAGTGTCATGTGACAAAATTTTTAAACAAAAGAAATTATAGTTCACACCATCAAATATTAGTCCAGATGTGTTAACTGACCAATGAGTGATAATTCAGATACGAAATTTATACTCTCAAGTCTCAATAATTCAGATATAAAACTCAGAAAACTAAAATCTTTTATATACTTCCTATATTTTTTTTACTCATAACACTATTTTTTTAAACCATCAAATTTCTTCCTTTATCTTTTTTTTTTTTTTTTTTTTTTTTTTTAAATTTCTTATCCGATGTCCGGTACCTGCATTGGAGCCTAACTAATTCGGATTCGCACCGGGTAGAGCCCTATTCGGGGATAGCGCTTTCTACTAAAGATTTTTTTTGTTTCTCATCCGGTGTTCGGTACCCGCATTGGAGTCCGACTAATCCGGATTCGCATCGGGTAGGGCCCCATTCGGGGGTAACGCTCTCTGCCAAGGATTTTTTTTTTTGATTTCTCATCCGGTGTCCGGTATCCGCATTGGACCCCGACTAATCCTGATTCGCGCTGGGTAGGGATCCATTCGGGGGTAGCGCTCCCTACCAAGTTTTTTTTTTTTGATTTCTCATCCGATGTCCAATACCCGCATTAAAATCTGATTAATCCGGATTCGCGCGGGGTAGGACCCCATTCGGGGGTAGTGCTCTCTACCAAGATTTTTTTTTTTGGTTTCTTATCTGATGTCCAGTACCCGCATTAGAGCTCGACTAGTCCGAATTCGCGCCGGGTAGGGACCCATTCGGGAGTAGCACTCCCTACCGAGGATTTTTTCATATCCAAAACTCGAATTCGAAACCTCTTGAATTCGAAACCTCTTGTTAAGGAGTAGCTTCATCCAGTGCACCACATGATTTTTGTGGTCTTCCTTTATCCTTTATTTACCCTAATTACCCCAAAACCCCATTTTAATAACAATAATAAAAATATATATTTTTTGAACATTTTCTACTATTACTACTACTGTCCCATTTTTCTTTCTTCTCACTTCTGTAGTCTTCTTTGGCTTTGCCTCTTCTGCCTTAGCTTATTTTACCACTGTTTTCTAAAAAAACCTCTAATGGCACAGATTTTTCTCCTATTAACTCTACTCATATGTTAAGCTTTTCACTATTTTCTAGTATTTTTTTATCTGAGTTTCTAATATTTTATTTCAAATTAGTTTTTTTAATTTAATTCCTACTATTATTAGTGACAAATAATCTTTATGTTCCAATAGTTTCAAGAACTATTGTATCCTTTAATACAAAAAGACCCTTTTGTGTATTCGGATTAAGGATGAAAATGGTGGCTGTTTCTTGAAAAATCATATTCATTTTGGTATGTTTCTATTTACCAAAGCATTAGAATAAATAGCTTTTGTATTTTCTTGTTTGTGGGTTTATTGAAAGATTCAATCTTTTTATGATTTAGTGTCTTTTTTTTGTTAAACATATATATTTGTGAAGAGATATCTATCTGTTTGTTGGTGTGTGTGAGCTCTTCTTGTGTTGTTAATAGCTTCAAGCATGTTTTTTTTTTTTGGTTTACTGAGTGTATGATATGGTGAAAGTTTGTGTTTTTCTGTAATGTTTCTATTACCAAAGTATCAGAATATTAGCTTTATAGTTTCTTGTTTGTGGGTTTATTGAAAGATTCAATATTCTTATGATTTAGTGTGTTTTTGTTTTTGTTCAATAAGTATATCTGTTGTATATCTATCTGTTTGTTGATGTGTATTAAGCTATCATGGGGTTACTGAGTTAATCCTCTCGTGTTGTTAATAACTTCAAGCATGTTGTGTTTCTAATGTTGTTTACTGAATGTTTGATATGGTGAAAGTTGTGTTTTTCTGTAATGTTTCTATTACCAAAGTATCAGAATATTAGCTTTATAGTTTCTTGTTTGTGGGTTTATTGAAAGATTCAATATTCTTATGATTTAGTGTGTTTTTGTTTTTGTTCAATAAGTATATCTGTTGTATATCTATCTGTTTGTTGATGTGTATTAAGCTATCATGGGGTTACTGAGTTAATCTTCTCGTGTTGTTAATAACTTCAAGCATGTTAATGTTGTTTACTGAATGTTTGATATGGTGAAAGCTTGTGTTTTCTGTAATGTTTCTATTGCCAAAGTATCAGAATATTTGCTTTGTAGTTTCTTGTTTTTGGGTTTATCGGAAGATTCAATCTTTTTATGATGTAGATGTCCATTTCTTTTTGGTTCAACTAATATATCTGTGAGAAGTTATGTATCTGTTTGTTGATGTGTGTAAAGCTATCATAAGGTTACTCAGTCACTCTTCTTGGTTTGTTTACTGAATATAGGATAGGTGAAAGTTTGTGTTTTCTGTAATGTTCTATTACCAAAGCTTCAGAATATTAGCCTTATAGTTTCTTGTTTGTGGGTTTATTGGACGATTCAATCTGTTTATGATTTAGTGTCTTTTGTTATATCTGTGGGAGATATCTATCTGTTTGTTGATGTGTGTGAAGCTATCTATTGGGTTACTCACTCACTTTTCTTGTGTTGTTAATAGCTTCAGGCATGTTTTGTTTTGGTTGTTTACTGTGTTTCCGATATGGTGAAAGCTTAATGTTTTCTATTCACAAATAGCTTTATACTTTCCAATTTCTTGTTTGTGGGGTTATGTAAAGATGCAATCGTTTTATGATTTAGTGTCTTTTATTTATTCAATAGATATATCTGTGGGAGATATCTATCTATTTGTTGATGTGTGAAGCTATCATGGGGTTACTCACTCACTTTTCTTGTGTTGTTAGTAGTTTCAGGCATGTTTTGTTTTGGTTGTTTACTGTGTTTTTGGTATGGTGAAAGCTTAATGTTTTCTATTCACAAAGCATCAGAACAAATAGCTTTATAGTTTCCAATTTCTTGTTTGTGGGGTTATGGAAAGATGCAATCGTTTTATGATTTAGTGTCTTTTTTTTTTTGTTCAATAGATGTATCTGTGGGAGATATCTATCTATTTGTTGATGTGTGTGAAGCTATCATGGTGTTACTCACTCTTCTTGTGCTGTTAATATCTTCAGGCATGTTTTGTTTTGGTTGTTTACTGAATGCCCGATATGTGAAAGTTTGTGTACAGTTTAATTCCCAAAGTATCAGAATAAATAGCTTTACAGTTACTTGTTTGTGGGTTAATAGAAAGATTCAATCTTTTTATTGTTCAACAAATAGTTATGTAGGAGATATCTCTGTTTGTTGATGTGTGTGAAACTATCATGGGGTTACTCTGTCACTCTGCTTGTGTTGTTAATAGCTTCAAGCGTGTTTGTTTTGGTTGTTTTCTGTATGTCTGCTACGGTGAAAGTTTAATGTTTTCTATTCACAAAGCATCAGAACAAATAGCTTTATAGTTTCTAGTTTCCTGTTTATGGAAAGATTCAATCTTTTTTAAGATTTTCTGTCTTTTTTTTTTTTTCGTTCAACAAATATATCTGTGGGGAGAAATCTATCTGTTGTTGATATGTGTGAAGCTATCGTGGAGTTACTCACTTACTCTTCTTGTATTGTTAATAGCTTCAATCATGTGTTACTAAATGCCCATGGTGAAAGTTTGTGTTTTTATGTTATGATTTAATTTTCTTTTGTTTATTGCTAGTTTTTCTGGAATACAGACCAATTTCTTTTCTTTCTCTAGTGGTTTTGGTTTGTTTGAGTTGTTGTGTTTGATAATTTGCGAAGGATTCTTGTTTGAAATCATTCTCAGTATTTTTTGTTCTGTTTTCATTTGAGGGTGAGGTGAACACATGATGTCGTTCGTTTGGAACAAATCTCGTATCTCATATTTGTTTGTATTTGGTTTGTTGAGAATAGGATACTGTAGAAGATAAAGTTGTTATGTCTATTGTTCTTATTTGTGCCGGGATCCTCTTCAACAGAGCAGTTCCAATGAGCCGTGAGCCGAACTACTGCGTGTGAAGACATAATTTTGTTTACTTGTGACAAATGTCATTTCTCATATTTGATTGTATTTCGTTACATTTTCACTTTAATTTTGAGTATAGGATACTGTAGGAGATAAAGTTGTTGTCTTTATTGTTAGTATTGGTGATTGATTTCGTCTCGGATCCTCTTAACTAGAACTTGGTGTTTATTTCATTTTATTCGGAAGATCTTTCAGTTTCTATTGGTGCATATGTGTTTAATGCCTCTGAAGCTCAGATTTTGTAGCAGGAATTTTCACCAGCAAAGGTTTCTTATTCGGAAAATGGGTAGAGGAAGAGGAAAGGCAAAGAAGCAATCTGTTCGTGAGGATCTTGTGAGTGGTGAAGAAGAGAAGATACCGGTGAGGAGAAGGGGTAGACCACAGAAACCGAAGGATGAAATAGAGGAGGAAGGAGTTGAGAAGGTAGTGGAGGATGGAGATGACAGCGAGAATACAAAAGGTTCCGTCTTGGATAATGATATCAAGAACCAAGTAGCCGAAGATGGAAAGAAGAGGAAGAGGCCTTCTCAAGACGTGGAAACTAAGGATTCTGTGAAGGAGGAAAATGCAGTTGAAACTAAAATTAACTCTAATGACTTAATAAAGTCAGTTGGATTCAGACCGAATGGTAGCAGAAGGAAAAATAAGCCTAGACGTGCTGCTGAAGTTGGTGTTGAGTGCAGATGAAGGGTCCGCTTTGTGATTGAGAACCGACTCTACGCTTATTTATATGTGCTTATCTATTTCGGTCCTGTTATAATTTCTTCTTTTTGGAAATTTCAACTTAAATTTTGTGAAGATTTCTGCAGCAAGTTTAGTTTTGCTGAATGTATTGCTGCTAAATCTCTTTTTGCATGTTTCATCAAATATCCAGAATGATATTTTCCTTTACTTATCGTTGCTACTTCTAGGTTGAAATGTATGTTGCCCTTGTTTAACTTGAAGGTTCTTTATTTATTGTTTGAATGCAAATACTTAACAAGTACGAGGTAGATCTCCTGCAGCATGACTGAGCTGGTGAGTGAAGCTGGAATAAGGCCACTTTTCGTTGTGCAGAATCAAAGAGGACGTGCTTATTGGAACTTGAGTTAGTATCATAAACCTTTTGCTTTTCTCGCTGATATTTAATCCCATTGACATTATCTTTTGTGAAAACTGGAACCTTTTTTGCCTGATACCATCTTGTCAATCTCTAAGATACTATAGTTTTGCGTCATGCGCTTTCTATTTGCCTACTATACATAATGTCTAACAACAGTTCCTCCTTAGATATGCTTCATGAGGATCTTTTTTTTTGTTTTATACCTTATGTCAAAACTTATGTGCTGAAGCACTTCACGTGCGGGTTCTTGGTTCTGCTTGAAACATGTAAAACATAAATCTGTTTCTATTAATCCGTAGCTAGTCTTTCTGTCCGTTGATGGATATGGCTTCCGACTCAAATCTAAACACAAGCACATATTAGTGCCAAAACTTTCTATCTGCATTTTATTTGTTTCTCCCTTTTCTGACTCTCTGCATCAGCGATGACGTGAAATGATTGCTACGTTACTTCTAAACTAAGATGTTATTTGAGGGTGAAACCTGAAGAGAATGCTTCTTGTCCTGAAATTTATCCACTTTGTCCCTTCCTTTTCTGACCCTTGCATCCCAAGTTGCTCGGACTCTCCAAAAATGTTGCCGCACCCATGTCGGATCCTTCAAAAATAGTGTATTTTTGAAGGATCCGACACATATACATCGGCATTTTTGAAGAGTCGAGCAACATAGCATGAGTGAGTTGCATCCAAGATGACACGAAGAGGTTGCGCCTCTACTTGAAAACTTAAGATGGTACTCTCATCGGTATTTATTTTTGATATGTTGTATAGAGCGAAAACTCTTAGACAATGCTTCTTGAGCTGAATTTTAATGGAAGGATCAGAGACAGAGACGGATGACAGTTTCAAACTTTTTCGGTGATTTTGTATGAGTAGAAAATGCTTCATTTGGTGATTCTGCATGTTGTATGAGGTATCCTAGGTAGAAGGCTAGTTGTAATTTACTGCAACAATCAGTTTTTTCTGTAAGTAATTCGCGATATCTGCTACTCGAGCAGAAATACTAGGATGTTTTTACCAGTTTGGTCTGTTTGTGTTACTTCAACTGACTAGTTTTGTTGGTAGAAAGGATTTGCAACATGATTCTGATGTTCTTATAGAGCTGTTCTCCTTGTTCTGCATTCAAAAGAGAATGGGACTGATATTGTTGGAAGATGTGGTTTCCTTTAGTCGAGAATCTATCAGAAATAACATCTCGACCTTCTAAGGTAGGGATAGCGTCCGTATGTTATTGTTGTTGTTGGCGATTGTGTCGTTCTTGTATAGCTGTTGTCCACGTTCTGCATCCAAAAGAGAGTGGGACTGATATTGTTGGAAGATGAGGTTTCCTTTAGCCGAGAATCTTTCGGAAACAACATCTCGACCTTCTAAGGTAGGGGTAAGGTCTGCGTACACTCTGCCCTCTCCAAACTCCGCTCGTGGAATTACATTGTATGTTATTGTTGTTGTTGGCGATTGCGTCGTTCTTGAAGAGCTGTTGTCCACGTTCTGCATTCGGAAGTTGAGTAATTTCACAAGTAACTATATCTATATATATTATTAATAGGAGCGAATGCAGCCTCCTCATTAAGCCAAGTGGCGTCCTATTAATTAGCCATTTGGCATATTATTACAGGCATTTACTTAGGTTAGTTATTATTTACTATTACTTAACAAATTAAAATTTAATCATAAAAGTTTTGGATAAAACAAATTAAAAAACTGTCACACTACAATACATCTCATCTCTTTGTTCCACTAGTGTTTTCCAGCATTCTCCCAAGGGCTTTTGTTTCTGTTAAATTGTCTTTATTTTTTGCTCTTCCCGTAGAATTACCCCTTCAGATTACTCTGGTCTTTTTCTATTTATATAAGAAATTTCATCTGTTATTTAGAAGAGGATGCAACAACAAAGGCTTAAACAACACCAGCAAGCATTGATTCAGAACAGAAATCTCTGTATCATCTGGTTTGTGGCTGGCTACCAGCGCCAGTGATTCTGTTTTATTCAATTGGCCTAATGTCTTGCTGAGCACAAGGATAAAATTTCATGGCTCTTGGAAATCTTCTTATCAATTCGTTTCTGATATGAAAGGGGTTACCATCGTCAGTCAGGTTGCTTCAGAAATCCCTGAAATGAATTTTACTTTTTGCTACAGACCTTATAATTAATTCTGTGAGAAAAAAAGATCTTGGACAAGTTATCACCACAGTTGTGCTTTACCTACTATCTTGCTTTGAAATATTACCATCATAATTTTATTAATCTATAAGAAAAATCTCTTAAATACTACTATCTTCTTATTGCATTTTTACCATACTAACTACCAACAAATACTACTGGTAGATGTGAAAGATGGGCTATGGCATGTAAATGTCACTGTGATCATCACATTTAGGAGTTGATTTACTAAACGCATCGAGTGACATTTAGATAGTTTTCTTTATTCAACACGCAATAGTTTTAGACCATATTCTATAAAATAATAATAATAATAATAATATCCTGAAATTTTATGTCTTTCGCCAATTAATATTTTGTATAGATTAAAAAATAAAATTGAGATATGATTTGAGAGGCGATATCTACAAGAAAGTTTTGCATTTATTGTGTTTGAGATAAAACATAGTACTTATGACATTTGAATATAGATTAAATTATGGGGATTGAAATTATGAGATTTCAATGAATTATATGGGGGTATAAATCAGCCCTATTAATAACGCAATATGAAATAAAACAGTTATGCTGATGGTGATGGTACATGATAAAGGTATTGGTGGCTTTTCTTTTCTTTGAAGTGATCCGCGCATCGTGCGGGTGCATATACCAGTTACAATTTTATTAGATTACAATTTACAAGTATTATTTTTCAATGCCTCAATAATTTACCAAAGATATGTTTCATTTCGACTGCTATTATTTTTTTTTATTATTATTATTATTTTTTAATGTGGTGCACCAATTCCCTAAATTACATTTACCAAGAAAATATTGAAATTAAAGAATCACCAAAAATGTTTCTATAAAAATTCCTCGGGTTCGAACCTTGGGTATGGAATTATTTTTGTTGAAAGCGCTACTGATAAGCATCGGGTTACGTTAGAAAATAAGGCGGAAGCGAAAATACTAAGATTAAAGGTAAGAAATTAAAGATAGGCAAATTTGGAGAATAAAATTTCCAATTTCGAGGTTAAGTGATAAAAATCCTAATTGATCTCAGTATTCAAAATTTAGCAGATTAAGACTAATTATGATACTAATAGAGTCAATTCAAGAACTTAGATCAAAATTGATCTAGATCCATATTTCAAAGAAACTAAAGATAACAATTAGTATAAGACTAATCACCTTCTCTAATTAACTTTAATAGAAATCAATGATATCAAATTAATAATTAATCCTATCTCCTAAAGAATCGTTCTTATAGGGCTGCAAGATAAATTTCAAGTAGCCACACACAAAGGTGTAAATAAGAGAAACTCTCAATTAATAATAATATTGTTGGATTGAAAATAATAAAATTCATCCCTATATATCGGAAAAATAACTTATCCCAAATAGCATGGAATTAGGATCTACTATTATGGAAATAATAAATAAAATTCTACCAGGAATAGGAAAGCATATAAAAATAATACTACTAAAAATTCCCCCCTACGAAAATAAGGGAAAGCTTCCAAATTTACTCACAACCCATATGGGCCCAATCTTTTTTCTTTTGGGCTTGGACTCGAATCATGAAATATGTTAGCACTTTGTCCATTCCTCTCCATAATTCTTGAACTCGTTCTTGGGCTCTTCTTCCATTATAAGCATTTCTTGATTCATATTGAAGCCCATCAATCTTAATGCAAGTGGGCCAGTTGGATGCTATCAGCTACCTCCTTAATGGGCCCTGAAACGTGTAATTCGGATTAGTCAGGGCTCCAACGTGGGTATCGAACACCGAGTGGAAATAAAATAAAAAAAACTCTTTACGTCACTATTCAAATTCATTAACACTTTCACCTTTTATACCACCTCCAACATAACCATTTACCTTATTCCTTATTATAAGATATTTTCTTGTAAATTCACATGATCTCCTTATACAAATTCGAGCCACTTTTATAATATTTAAAAATATTATATGAACCAATACCTTATTAGATAGACCATGACTCGATGCAACTTCAACTTACCAAAGACATAACGATGAATGAAAGATTACGGAGAACACAGATAGGATAGAGGGTTAGTTAGATACTGAGAATAGCAGAAGCGGAGCCACTTTTCATTCAAGGGTTCACTCGAACCCCATTCAACGAAAAAATATATTATTTATACATGATTAAAATTATTACTTACTTATATATAGTAGATGTTGAAGCCCATTCGACTAATTCATATGTTACTTTTGAATCCCCTCAATGAAAATCCTAACTCCGTCACTAGAGGGTAGAGTGATGTCTAGTTGTTCATAGGTATAGGTTTGTTGACCTCTGTCGTAGTAGTAGTCGTATTTTTATAGTTCTTGCTTTTGATAGCTATCGTCATGTATCATGTATGTCGATTATCACATGAAATGCAGATGTTGCGTTGGATGTGTGGGCTGACTAGGGGGATAGAGTTCGGAATGAGACTATCAGGGATAAGGTTAGTGTGACTCCAGTGGAGAATAAGATGCGGAAAGTCCGATTGAGATGGTTCAGACACGTGATGAGGAGGGGCATAGATGCCCCAGTTCGTAGGTGTGAGAGGCTAGCTTTGGATGGTTTTAGGCGGGGTAGGGGTAGGCCGAAGAAGTACTAGGGAGAGGTGATTAGGCGGGACATGGAGCAGTTACAGCTCACTGAGGACATGACCCTAGATAGAAAGATCTGGAGGACGCGAATTAGGGCAGAAGACTAGGGTCAGTTTGGGTCGCTAGTGTAGGGCATTACTTGGTGGGGGTATTATTCTTGCTATGATACCTTGTTTCATGCTTTATTACAAATCTGTTTACTTTTCTCTGTTTACTATTACTTGTGGGTGTCGTATTTATGTTATGTCATCTTGTTTCATGCTTTACTATGAATTTGTTTATTATTTCGTGTCTCGAGCCGGAGGTCTATCGGAAACAACCTTTCTACTTCTTTAGAGGTAGAGGTATGAACTGCGTACATCTTACCCTCCCTAGACCTCACTATGTGGGAATACACTGGGTTTGTTGTTGTTGTATTCTCCTCTTCTTGTTGCTCTTAAGTCGATAGTCTTTCGAACACATCCTCTCTACAACAACAACATACCCAGTGTATTCCCACCTAGTGGGGTTTGGGGAGGTAGAGTGTATGCAGACCATACCATTACCTCAGGTGAAGTAGAGAGGTTGTTTCCGATAAACCCCCGGCTTAGAACTGATAACAGTATAAGAAACACAAAAGATAAGGGCATATAAACTAGTACGGTATGCAAAATAAACTAACACTGCTAGCAACAAGATAATACTACAATCACAAGAGATAATAATAAGAACTATCTAACCGAAATCACAGACATCACACAGCACCACGAATAAGAAACTACAAACACAAAAGAACGCTCTCTTACTATTGCCGATGCACTCCCACCCCCTAACCCTCCACCCCAATCCATGTCCTCCACACCTTCCTATCAAGGATCATGTCCTCTGTAAGCTGTAACTGTTCCATATCATGCCTAATCACCTCCCTCCACAAAATAATGATATACGATCTACGTGCCCAGACTTCACTTGTGAAATTTCACTCGTTTATAAATATATGAATTGATAATACAACAACAACAACAAACCCAATGTATTCCCACACAATGAGGTTTGGGAAGGGTAAAATGTACTCAGTCCATACCACTACCTCTGGAAAAGTAGAAAGACTGTTTTCGATAGACCCCCGACTCAAGATAAAAAATAATAAACAAATTCATATATGAATTGATAATATATGTGGGAGTATTATTATTATTTTTATAATAATGTTTTTGGTGTGTGCTTTGGAGGCATGCACACAGATACCCAAACACACACGTATACACAGTTACTGAATATCAATTTCCCATAAAAGCACTTGAAACTATAAATATCAGTCCACAATATTATACTTATGAATGTTTTTACTATATATATACACATGCCTTTTTCAGAATTCAGATATTTTTTGCTTTGCTTTCTGCCTTTTGATTTTATGTCCCCTCAATAACTTATTCCCTCTCTTTTACTATATTTACTATAGCTAAAAGGAGTGGAAAATAGATCTTGGATTCCGTTACAAAGTTAATCTTTAGTTACATCTCCAAAATTTACTATTCGTTTCGTAGACGGAGTCAGAATTTTCACTAAGAGAGGTCAAACTCGAATCAGTCGAACGACTATATATATATATATATAAAATAATTTTAACGATGTATAAATAAAATAATTTTTCATCGATGGGGGTTCAGATCAGGGGCGGAGCTACATGTATGATAATAGGGGTTCATCGGAACCCCTTCGATGGAAAATTATACTATATATACATGATTAAAATTACTTGTCACGTTTTATTTTATGAGAGTCGGTTTGATTAAGTTTAGAAGTTAAAATGGAATTAGATTAATTTAGTTTTTAAAATTTTAAATTTAGGAGTTCGAAAACTATACTAAAAATAGTGTAAGTTGTGATCCTTCTTATATTAATATATGATGAGAAAATATATCTTAAAACATTAATTAAAGTTCATAAAATTTGACTTTCAAAAAAAATCGAAACGTGAAATAAAAGTGAGCGGAGGGAGTAAGTTTCTCTTTTCAGTTGAGGATAAAAAATTTAGTATTGATTTATTTCATATTTGGTTATTAATCTCCATATAAGTTTTTTTTTTTTTTTTAGAAAAAAATAGTCCAATGTACTAAACTCTCGCTATACGCAGGATTTGAGGAAAGACCTGACCACAAAAATCTATTATACACAGTTTTATCTTACATTTCTACAAGGGGTTGTTTCCGAAACTTGAAATTGTGACCTTTTGGTCAACAACAATAACAACAACAACAACAACAACAACAAACCCAGTGTATTCCCACATCATGGGGGCTGGGGAGGGTAAGATGTACGCAGTCCATACTGCTATCTCCGAAGAAGTAGAGAGACAATTGTGACCTTTCGATCACATGACAAAAACTTTATCAATTACTGTAAGACTTTCTTTCGAAATAATTCAAATTATAGGACGTAAAAATATGGCCTAATAGTCAATAATGTAGGTGAGAACTATGAATAAGATAAGAGATATTTTTGTGGTGGCTCCGCCCCTGATTCATCGAGGCTTCTTTTTTTTGGGGGGGAGGGGGGGGTTTCATTTTAACTGTCGTTTTAACTTTTTTCACGTCTATTCCAGAAAAATAATATATAATTAATTTCAAGAGGTTATTTTTAAGGCTTGAATTCGTGACTTTTTGATTACATGACGATAATTTTATCAGTTACTCCAAGACTCTCCTTCAAAATAATATCAGGATTGGTAATACCTAGAATAAGTTAGTATTTTCCTCAAAAAGGTGTAACGATAGTATCAAAATTAGTTATTTCACCAGAATAAAATTATGGAATGCAAACGTATGACCTAGTAGTCAATAACGTAAATGAAAACCATAAATTAGATATAGGATATTTTTTGTAAACAATCATAAATGTATAAAAGTTTGGTCTTAGATAAATTACTGTACATGATTTTCCTTGATGGAAAATGCTTATGGGACTAATGGACTCAAGAGAAAAAGTTAAAGGTATTCCTTTTCTTCTCCACAAAACTTTAGGGGCAAATTGGAATTACAAGAAACAAAGGGGATAATAAATGCAAAGTATATTTTTTTTTTTGGAGAGAGAAGTGTTTGGACAAAAATGTGAAAAATTCCATCAAGTCAACAATTAATATGATAGATGGGAAATAAATGAAAAAAAAATCAAAAAGGGCCCCAATTTTATTTCATATACATGTGTTGTTTGTGTGAATATGTTTTAATTTTGGATGCTACACTTGTTATGTTATTTTATTGTCATTTTCTCTCACATGTTTTTGGGTCGAGAGTCTGTTATTTTCTTAAATTTCGTGTCAAGTTTATTTTTTTTGAAACAGAAGGAGTATTCATATTAGTTAGCCCCTATTGACTTAGTATATTCATTAAGAAAATATTAATTAGGGATTTATTTTATCAAATTAGCCTTATTAATTATGCTTTAAAAATATAAATTTGAGTAAATACACTTTGTTCAGTCATTTAATGTTAAGGATAGTATTGAAAGAACATTCTCTTGATTTCAATTAAATTAAAATAAATATTTTAAAAAAGAGGACCAATTAAAATGAAACGGAGGAAATATGATTTTCATGGACAACACAAATGAAGATACTTTTGTATTACTATGTAAATATAAAAAGATAGATTTGCAAATTTGGAAAGAATGAAGAAGGAGCAAAAAATAGTAAATAGTGTATTATTATTATTATATTCTCTCCGTTTAAAAATAAATGATCTATTTTTTTTTTAATTCGTTTAAAAAAAAATGATTGTTTTCCCTTTTTGGCAATATTTTAATTTTAACTTTCCACATGACATATTTAGGACCACAAGATTAAAGTACATTTGATATATTTGATAGAATTTTAATTTAAGATCATAAAATTCAATTTTTTTATTTTTTTTTATCAATTTAAAGTATGTCATTTTTTTTGAAACGGAGCAGTAATAAGATGACAGTTGGGAGTTAGTGACCCCCCAAAAGCAGCAGCAGAGTTGTAAAGCTGCTGTTAACTCCTTAAAAAGCACTGTCAAAGTTCTCTCTTTCTTTGGGTATGCTTTGGCTGTGCTCTTAGTTACTCACCTCCATTATTTGACAGTCTCTTCAGAACCAAATGGGGTATAGACCTGCACAACCTCCCAAGCTGGCATCATGGCCCATTGTCAGTTGTCTACTTTTTCTCTATCCCCTAAAACAACCAACCCATAAACCTAAAACACCAAAAAAAATATAAATGAGAAATTTTTACTGCTGCCCCTTTTCTTGATAATAGTAGTACTACTGTCCAAAGTTTAACATAATTCACGTGATATCTGTCACCTTTCACGAGCAACAAGCTTATTAGTATTTCTTTTTTGATGATTGTGATGTTTAAAACTCGATATCAGATAATTCTGTAGACCAAGCTTACTACAATTCTCTTTTTTTGCTAATCATGATGTCCAAAGCTTGAATATATTTATGAAATACTTGTCATTTTTCATTAGCAATAACCCTGTCGACCAAGCTTACTACTATCCTTTTCTTATAGTCGTGGTGTTCAGAGCGTAGTAGTGATATAATCTGCGTACACTTTACCTTCTTCAAATCTTACTTTGTGTGAATACACCAGCTATCGTGCCAAACTCTTTTAACGGACAACAGATATTAGGTAACTTTGTAACCCCGCTTTCTCCTCCTCCTTTCTTTTACCTCTATAAACTCAAATGCACAAAATTTAACACAACACCCATATCAAGATAAACCCCAAATAAAGAAAAAAAAAAGTTTCAAGAAAATAAAAAAGTGATCTTTTTTTTCAGACTTTCTTGTTTTTCCTTCACATGGATACAGTTTCCATAATGATTCTTTGACCCCTTTTTAAAGCTGTAATGAATGGGCACTTGGAAGAAGTCTGAAATGGAACTGAGTTCATCTGATTCCTTGAACAGTTTGAAGTTTGGCAAGAAAATCTACTTTGGAAATGTGGGTGTTGGAGCTCCGGCACCGGCGACCGGAGATGGAGCTCCGGCTCCGGCACCGGTGGTTTCAAAGAGGGGGAGGGGTGGTGGGGTGGTGCAGGGGGGTCAACCACCTAGGTGTCAAGTTGAAGGTTGTCAGGCAGATCTGAGTGATGCTAAGGCTTATTATTCTAGGCATAAAGTTTGTGGTATGCATTCTAAGTCTCCTACTGTTGTTGTTGCTGGTCTTGAACAGAGGTTTTGTCAACAGTGTAGCAGGTTAGATTAATTTTTTTCCATATTTGTTATAATAATAATTGTTTTTAGGAAAGTATTTGTGGACTTACATGTACATATATAGCTGTGTTAATATAGGCTGATACAGAACATGCACAGCAGCTGTGTGTAATTAGCTTACTTTTTATAGTATAGATAGATTAGGCATAGTACATACATGCATTCTAAACTCTCCAACTTTGAGTATGCATATCTAGACACCTCAACTAGTCTCCGTTTTGTCGGTTGAACACTCCAGTTTACAAAGTGATCATTAGGTTACGTCAGCATTGGGTGTCCACGAGACACAGTGGTGAAGAGTTGGAGTGTTTAGTTGTGAGTTGAGACAAGTTGAGGTGTATAGATGTGCGTTCTCAAAGTTGTGGAGTGCTTACTTGCTAGTTGATGCCAAGTTTGTGTGTCTGTTTGTTTAGGTATTATGCATAATTTTGTTTTTGAATGTCTTACTTATGGACTAGTGGTTCTTGTATTTGCAGTTGTTTGTATTCTGGTTATTGGTTTGTTAAGTTATTGTGTTGATTGTTCTGATAATTAGTAGTTATAATTTAGTTGGTTTGGCTAGTTAAAGTAGAGGTGATTTTTTGCTAATTCTGGTGTCTTTCCTTAGCCCCTATATCCAAGAACATTTTGAAACTTATTAGTCTGAGATACTGTGCTTAAATATGAAATGGATTTTGTGAATGTTGTGTTAACAGCTTTTACTATCTCCACGAGGTAGGGGTAAGGCCTGCGACACTCTTACCCTCCCTGCGGGACAACTTCTTGCTTAAGTATTGTTCGAGTTTAGTTTTTACGTTTTCTTGGTGCTATTCTGCTTCACCTAGATGACTTTGCAGAAGATTGTGTGCTTGTTTCTTTCACTTAAGGGAACAGAAGAGGAAATGAATAAAGGAGATAATCCGAGAACCTAAGGAATCGTGTATCGCTTTATCAATTAGTGTATTGTGGAAGAGAATTTCTGCCACTATCAACAAATCAACTGCATTCTTCAACTTGGTTTTATGTTTGTGAGAATTGTGTTTGAGTTGGAAAAGAAGGATGATGTTCCTCTTCTGTAGACATGGTTGATATACTGAAGTGGCAGACAATCTGTAAAGAAAAGTATTCTCTTTCTTTTGATGAAGAAGAAAGTATTCTCTTTCTTTCCCACCAACCTTTATCTGTCCTCTTTTTCCTGCTTTTGGTTTTTGGGGAAGGCTGGGGACAGCGGCAGACCCATGATTTTAGGGACACACATATTGACGTTCAAAGCTTTAAGGTTCCGGACGGAAACCAAAGCACCCAGCTATGTTCTTGGTTTCCGGGGTGCTTTTCTAAATCTTACACCAATCTTTATGCATTTTTATATAATTATGCCTAGTCTGCAGCTTGTACTTATTCCGTTCGAGGATCTTTATTTTTTTATAAAGCCGCTAGACTCTCTGCCTAGTGGTATAAATTTATCGAAAAAAATACCTAGTCTGCGTCGGATATAACGGATGCCAGAGCACCACAAAATTGCACCTAGGTCCGCCCATGGCTGGGGATGCTTGTAATTGGCATTAAGCCTGAAACTTCTCTTTCCCCAAGTGGAGGCAAGTAAGAGATCAGAAGTCCTCTTCCACTTTATGCACCTTTTTGATGTAAGAAGTTTATGGTTCATAAATTCCATCAACTTTATATACGAGCAATATTTTGATCTTATTAGCACGAAACAAATCTAATATCTGAAATCTGGGAAATTCTGAGTTGGTATGCGCAATGCAGAGTCATTAACATTACTGATAACAACTCAATGGTTATGTAATTATGTTAGTCTTATACATATATGTGTGTATAAGTTTTTGTTTTCCTTGACTTCGAAGACACCATGTATGTTATATGTTTGGTCTTACCTAAGAAAACAAATTCATGGGCGTTGGTTAAACTCAATACTAGTGCACTTGAACTAGCAAGCACGGCTAGTTACTCTCATATTGCTTATTACGAAAGATTAACTGAGGGGACTATCAATAAATGTATCTTTGTATATTCAGAGACAATTCTGTGGTAGCCGTATAGCTTGTGTTGTGGAAACCTCGTAATCCATCGTCATTCCTATGTGAAAAAACCAACTTTGGAATAGTCTTTCTACTGTGACAGCCGAAAACTTTTGGGTTGAGAGCCATGTTCCACAATTTAGGATATCGACGTGGTTTTAGATATTGTTACTTATGCATGGTTAAAGTAATGTATATTCTCAATTTAATTTTTAACTACTAAGGTTGAATTGCTTGGCTTGAAGTAAATACCGGGTGCTCGTAGGTATTTACCGTGAATGGGGGTGTTTCAGCAAGCTTTTCTACTTCTTAGAATGAGATTTTTTAGTACTTGTCATGAGAGATTTGAGAATCAAGAAATACTTGTCTTGTATGAGGCCAGCAAGCTCGTCTTCTTAGATAACTTACGGCTTTTCAATAGCTTTCTTTGTTCACGATATTAATAGTTACTCGGTTCTGTGTTCCAGGTTCCATCAATTGCCTGAATTTGATCAAGGAAAAAGGAGTTGCCGCAGGAGATTGGCATGCCATAATGAGCGTCGTAGGAAGCCTCCATCTGGATCTCTTTTCTCTACACACTATGGGAATCTTTCTTCATCAGTTTTTGGTTTGATAGCGTTCCTCCCCTTTCGCTTTGTTTGCATTAATACTTGAAAATTTAAGCGAAAGAGCTTAAGGTTGACTCGTGTTATTTTGGTTTGAACTTGTAGAAAATAATAGCAGCAGATCCGGAAGCTTTCTGGTCGACTTCAGCTCACACCAAAATGTGAATGAGGGTTCTTGGCCAAATACTAGAGCATCTGAACAAGGATGGGATCATCGATCTACTGCATCAGGGAAGTTCCTTCAACGACCTTGGCTGAATAATTCTGAAAAGGCAGCAAGCGAGCTTGTTCTGCAAGGTTCAACTACCAGGACCAGTTACCCCGGTGTTCCTTCAGGAGACTGTTTTCCTGGAGTCTCAGATTCAAATGGTGCTCTCTCTCTTCTGTCAAATCGGTCCTGGGGATCAAGGAACCAACCCCCAAGTCTCGGGGTTAACAGCCAAATTAACGTTAATGGGACACACGTCATTCAACCTTCAGGTTCCCATGTTGCACCTACCAATCACTTCTCGAGTCCTTCATTGGGGTTTAAAGGAAATGAAGCTAGCAGCAGTTTGCATGAGCTGCCTCCTGATCTCGGTTTGGGTCAAATGTTACAGGCTTCTGATAATCCGTACTGTGGCGAGCTTGAGATAGCTCAGCATGGCGATGGAAGACAACACATGGAAATGGACCACTCTAAGGGTTATCATCCTTCTGTTCAGAATGTGCACTGGACACTTTGACTATCCTCTCGTTCGTGTATGATCACGGTTGTAAGACCAATTTTCATTCACTAGGTTGACGATTACTATTATGTAACTTGTGTGCATTTCTGTTGGGCTACTAGACCCGAGATGACTATGGTTTCTTCTTGAAATGTTCGATGACTTGCCTCGACTTTTCCCTCTGCTAAATGTTATGATCAGGGGGGGGTAAATAAAGTTTGAACCATTATGCTAAATGCTATATGTAGTCTTGTCTCTTGCTGTTTTTTCCTTTATGCATTTAAGCACGTTGGCTTGACTAATCCGGATTTGTGCCCCATAAGGTCCACTAAAGGGGAGACGTTCCCTACAAGGAGTCGGGTGGAGGGATTTCATCCATGCCACCGGACTCTAGGAGAGAGGTGGCTACTCTTTGAAGGACATCTCGGTGCACTACATAGCAGGGTTCGAGGAACCACAAGGGTATATTGCATTTTTGCCGGAGGCTGTTTTCAAGGCTTGAACCCGTGACCTCCTGATCCCAGGACAACAACTTTATCAGTTACACAGTACAATTATTGCTCACTCATTCTTGGTTGCTAACGTGCATGATCATAATATCAATTTGTTTTGGGACTATTCATCAATAGGGTTTAACTTATTTTCAACTTGTTACTAATCTCATCTATTATAGAGAATTATAATAACCATCTTTGATTAGAAGTTCTTTTATTAGAAGATGAAAAATTTATCGGCACATAATTGAAAAAGTAGCCAAAAGGGCAAAATAGGGTGCAAAACATTTAGAAGGGGAAAAATTCACTAATAACCCACTTTTCATCCTCTAATAGAAAAATGGCAATTATACAAAGTTTCAAATTTCACAATTAAGCTAGCGTTTGACAATAGATTTTGGAGCATATTGTGAAAATTTATCTTCAATATTTGTCTGTCCTTGAAATTTTGTCACGCCAGTTCTTGGAACTTCTGCTCACAAAACTTTAATTTTTTTTTTCTATTCTAAAAATTACAACTTCAAAAACTCAATTTTTCAATTTCATGATCTACGACTAAATGAGAGCTAAAATTTCACGACAATGACTATCTCAAAGACAAAAAAGCTAAAATAAAAGTAAAAATAACATAAATCTCAACCTTATTAGAATTATTTACACTCTCTCCCACTTCCTTAATTACTTTACTCTCTCTCCCGATTCATATACATAACAAGACCGACATATATATAAAAATCTTTGTATATGACAAGGCCGACATATACATAACAAGGTCGATTCATATACATAACAAGTATGACAAGGCCGGCATATACATAACAAGGGTGACATATACATAACAAAACCGATTCATATACATAACAGGGCCGATATATACATAGAAAGCTATGTATAAGTATTTTTAGAAAAAAATGAGATTTTTGTAATATGTTTGGAGAGATGGAATTTTTCGTAATAAGTGAAACTTAAGTTGTAGATTTGTGTAATTTTTAGAAAAAAAAAGAGTTACAAGTGGTCCATTAATGCTATTTCTACTAATCCAAAAGGGGTTAGAATTTATGAAAAAATAACATAAATACACACCTTAACTTATCATATTTACACAGATTTTACCTTACAAAGTAATTATAAAAATTTCAATTCATTATGTATCTTCGTTGGATGTATCGAGGAGCTAATTATGTATCTAGACAGACCCAAAATTAGGAAAAATATATCGGTAGCTAATTATGTATCTTTACAAGGAAAAAATGTATCTTCATTGGATGTATTATGTATCTCGACACACCTAGAATAAAAAATTAAGAGCTAATTATGTATCTTTATAAAGGAAAAAAATGTATCTTCGTTGGATGTATCGGAAGCTGCTTATGTAACTCGACAGATTCAAAATTAAAAATTTCACTAATTATGTAAAATATCGAGATTTGTTACTCCCTCCGTTTAAAAAAGAATGACCTCTTTTCTTTTTTGGCAACTTTTAAATTTTAACTTTTCACGTGACATATTTAAGACCATAAGATTGAAAGACATTTTGGTACATTTGATATATCTTTAATTTAAGACCACAAGATTCAAAAGTCTCCTTTATTTTCTTACACTCCGTATCAAGTCAAATTAGGTCATTCTTTTTGAAACGGAGGGGGTATAATTAAGCTCCAAACTGTCGTGATTTATGTTGTTTGCTCTTGAAAAATAACAAGCCAAATGACAATAGGCCTATAAAGCCCACTACAAACAAGAAGTTACCTACATACATTGCATATTGGGCCGGATCCTCTCAACATCGATATATTGGACCTCCATTATATTACCCGAATTGCACAACCCATCTTCTTCACACAAAATCGCTAAACAGATCAGTGCCATTTTCAGCTTGGTGAGTTCTCTCTGCTTCATTTTCTCTATCTATTAATGCTGATTTTGTTGTAATTTATTTTTATTCAATTTTGTTCTTCTTCTTTTTTTTAATAATTTTTAATTTTTTTAAGTGTAATTCAATAATGTAATCCGATTTTAGGGTTCACAGTAGAGTTTTGTTAGTTGGATGGAATTTGAGCTTCATTTTTATTATATATATTTTGGATAAGTATGTGTAATGGATCGCAATTTTTTAGTTCATTTGAATTCGTTTTTTTTTTTTTTTTTTGAGATAACTGTGGTGTTCGTGTCCGTTTTGCGTGCAACTTGACTAATTACTCAGGATACCTACTACTTAGTGCTTTTTTTTTTGGTCTCTGCTGGGATTTGAACCTGAGACCTCATGGTTCTCGGCCCACTAGGTTGTAGAAGTGTCAGAGTTTTGGTAGTCGAATGTAATTTGAGCTTCATTTTTCTTATATTGATTGTGTAATGGATCGCCAAATTTTCAGCTTATTTGAATTCGTGATTGTTTTGTTTTGTGAAAACTATGTTGTCCGTGCCAGCTTGCGTGCACCTTGAGTAATTACTCCGGATAACTGCTACCTCCCAATAGCAATAGGTATCGGGGAACTATGTGCACCAAGGCTAGGATAGATAGGAAGACATCGCCTAGGGTTTTTTTTGTCTCTGCTGGGATTTGAACCTGAGACCTCGTGGAACTGCTACCTCCCAATAGCAATAGGTATCGGGTAACTATGTGCACTAAGGCTAGGATAGATAGGAAGACATCGCTTAATTTTTTTTTCGTCTCTGCTGGGATTTGAACCTGAGACCTCGTGGTTCTCGACCCACTGGGTCATAGAAAGTGGTAGAGTTTTCTTTGTTGAATGTAATTTGAGCTTCGTTTTTCTTATATTGATTGTGTAATGTAGCGCCAAATTTTCAGCTGATTTGAATTCGTGATTGTTTTGTTTTGTGATAATTGTGTTGACCATGCCAACTTGCGCGCACCTTGAGTAATTACTCAAGATAACTGCTACCTCCCAATAGCAATAGGTATCGGGTAACTATGTGCACTAAGGCTAGGATAGGTAGGAAGAAATCGCCTAGAGTTTTTTTTTGGTCTCTGGGATTTGAACCTGAGACCTCATGTTCTCGACCCACTTCACTGACAGTGAGGTGACACCCTTTGGTTCATTGTTTGAGGAGATAAGTTTCTATGGGTATGGAATCTAGCATGGATGATATTAACTTGTTAAGACTAAGCTTAGTTGTTGCTATATTAGGTCCACTGCTTGCCAATAGCCCTTTTGTTTTGGTCACAAAAAGACTTGTATATTTGTATAGGTATAATTGATAAGTGTGAGCTTTAGAGAAGCTCGAGCTTTAGGATGTACCTGTAATTTTCATTTAAAAGCCAAATTATTTAGTATTGGAATAAAATGAGCGCAATTAGAGCGAAACAAATACACTGGGAGGCTGATTAGAGCGAAATGAATACACTAGAGTTTTAGAGAGCCTCGAGCTTTAGGGGCAGGGTACCCCTAATTTTCCATAAAAGACGAATTATCTAGTATTGGAATAAAATGAACCCGACTGGAGCGACATGAATGCAAATGTTTGCATGGCCTATTCCAAGTAGCTTGGGACTAATTTAACATCTAAGGATGTTCTCCATTTGAGAGTAACTATGGTCTTTTCTATTTTTTGATGGGGTGATTTAGATAAGATACAACACCTATCTGTCCTTTCTATTTTTCGATGTGATGATTTAGATAAGATAACAACCCGATTTGGGCGAAATGAATTCAAAGGATTCGTATGGCCTATTCGAACTAGTTTGGGACTAATATAGCATCCAAGGATTCATATGATCCATTCCCACTTTGTGGGACTACACTAGATATGTTGTTGTACTACCCTTATTTGTCTTAAAAGGTTCCTATGTAACAGACAGGGTATCCTTAAGTTGAGATGATGTAGTTAGAAGAACAAATGTGTTAATTCATTTTCTCTGTTTAGCTAAATGTTCTTAAAATGGAATTTGAAGTAATTAGGTGCCTCAAATGATAAATCTCTTGTCATATCTGAAATGTGTTACGATTTGAGGAAAAGAGAAGCACCACCTTTGTTTGAGCATGTACTTTTAAGTTGTCTTTAAATTCTTGTCCTTATCTCTGTCCTTCATACTTTTCTCCATCACACGTGGTTAGTGGCATATTTCTTAACTTGGTGACCAATTGATAGTGTGTGTCTTAGAAAAATCAAATGTACAGTTGAGTTTCTGGCACATGGTGTGATGATGTGACGGAAGGTCAATTGTCTATCCTTACTTAGACTTTTGATGCTTTTCTGAATGTGAAGTTCATATTGCTTTTCACGAACTTCTAATGCTTCTGCCTCACATTTTTGTTAAACCTACTTGATTTGGTTAGAGACTATTAAATGAAAGCTTGAATAATGTATTACATCCGAGCCCCTTTTTCTTGAGAATGATAATAGTTAAAATGAATGCAAGCATAGGTTCCTGCAAAGATATCTGTTAATCGCAAGAAAAAAAGAGATGTAAGATTAGTTCTGAATACTATTAATGTATGTTGCTCGGACTCTCCCAAAATATAGTGGCGGCTGCCGCACCCTTATCGGGTCCTACAAAAATCTTTTGGAGGATCCAACATTCACCAGGCGGCATTGTTAAAGAGTCTGAACAACATAGCTATTAAGTAGTATTGTCTTGCATCTATTCGAATTTCAGATGGAGAACTTTGTAATTCAAGTAATGTATAAGAAAAATTGAGGTAGAGTTAGAAGGGCACAATGGGTAGTTATAGACCTACATGCGCATATACAAACTTAAAGAATTTTTATATGTGGGATTAGGTAAGCATATAGGGTCCTGACCGAACTAAATTTATGTGAATTTTTTTTTTCACTATTTCTTGCCTTTGGTATCTGGTTATTTGTTCACGCATAACTTGTTTTCACATTTTTTGCTGGTGTTTTAGTAAAGGATCAAGTAAAACCATGGATGATGCTGCTGCCGAGCTAAGGTATTATGAAGAGGAGGATACACCAGGGATGAAAACATTGAAAGGTGCAACCACAGGTCTAGTTGCTGGTACTCTTTGGGGTGCCATTATTGCCACTTGGCATGATGTACCCCGTGTTGAGAGAAATGTTGCTCTTCCTGGTTTGATTCGGACATTGAAAATGATGGGAAACCACGGGGCTACCTTTGCTGCTATTGGTGGAGTCTATATAGGGGTAGAACAGCTGGTGCAGAACTATAGGATGAAAAGAGATTTTATTAATGGAGCAGTTGGTGGGTTCGTTGCTGGTGCTACTGTGCTGGGTTACAAAGGTAATCACTTCCCCTCCACCCAACAACATCCTTTCAACTGAGATAAGTGTTCGTCGAATAATTTCTTAAAAATGAAGAGTTTCTTCTCAGTGCACACCCAGCGTAGTGCCTATTGTCAGTGTTGAGATTCAATTGACTAGTGCATCTATAAAATTCTTACCATTTTCATGCCCTGGTGTTCTTAGTTTGCAGTGAGGCTTTTGGTTAATTCCTTTATCCTTTCTATTTAGATGCCTACTAGGATTTTTAACTCCACAAACAATTAAAAAAATATTATATTTTCCCGTAAATCTGATTTGCTTAGAATTTGTGTGCGCTGTATGTAACACAAACACGACCACAACCATTTTGCATAGCATTTCATTTAGTTCCTGAAAGAAACTGGTGAATCTTTTTTATGATCTGTCACAGAATAGTTAGTTACGCAGCTCTTGCTAACAGAGAGCGGTAACTCCTTGACTCAGCTTCTGCGACAGACTACAGGCATTTGAGAACAGATAAATAGATATCCCTGTGCTGAATGAACTTTTCATGAACCAAAAGTTTAGAATTTCGCGAGCCCACAACCTCATGAGTTGCAAAAGGCAATTCAGCGGATTAAGTACATACTCATTGACGTTGTTCTATACCCTTGCCTCTAGTAACAAGCAAATCAAATGTAACTGCGTTACCAAGGGAAATATTTTTTCTGATTTGACTGTTAACCTTGTAGGAAGGAGCATTTCAACTGCTCTCTCTGCTGGAACTGCACTTGCAGTCACTTCTGGTATAATTGATGGACTAGGTGCGACGACGAGAACTGACAATGGCAGGGAGTACTATCCTTACACTACGAAGAAAAGAGTTGCTGCTGAATGAGTTGTAGTTGGACAGAAATAGTGTGACTCGGTGAAAGCTCACTATGAATGCTGTGACTGCACCTTCTCGTTTTATGCTGTTCTCTTTTTGCTTTAACCTGAAAGGATGATGCGAATAAGAATGCTATGTACTCCATTTCTAGCATCTCAGGTTATTTTTGATTTGAGTCCGAATACCTGACCAAATATGTTCATGGGTTATGTGTTGTTCGATATTATGACGCTCTTTGGCTTCTCTATTGCTGATTTAACAATTGTGATGATTTACTATAAAACAATTGTGATTTGCAAAATGAAGTCTGACCTTAAACCTTTCATAAAGCGGAGCGTTTGCTTTGTTTTGCTGTATATTAAGAAAATAGTTGGTTGAACCAGTGATTAGATTTGAGCCGAGGGTCTATCGGAAACAACCTCTCTACCTCCCAAGGTAGGGGTAAGGTTACAATCAAGGTGATTTTTGTGCCCAGAAGTTTATGTTGCTTGGATTCTCAAAACATGTTGTTGGGTGTGTCTGATCCGTCAAAAGATCATGGTTTTTCAGTATCCGATACAGGTGTAGTGACATTTTTGAGAGTCCAAGCAACATAGTTGGAAGCCTTCGAGTTTCACCATTTAGCATACACGGATCTAATACCACACACTCGTTGGGGTCATCGCAACATAGTCCTATTTTTTTTTATTTTATTTTCGGGAGGAGGGGAATGGAATTCGATCCTTCACCATAAGTGAGGAACGCAGGTACTCAACCAATTGAGCAACGCTCTCAATCCCTTAGTCCAATATATTTATACGTCATCAATCTAATAGAGTAGAGAATCATTGAATACAATGGTTAAAGTGTTTCGTATCGTAGAGGCATGATACGATACAAAATGCAGAGGCCATTTATTCATAGCAGAAAAAGCGCTCGCTCGCTCATATTCGGAAGACAAGCTATTAAATAATGTTAAAATTGATACTCCCTCGTTTGATCTAAGGTATACCTTAATAACAATAATTATAAAAGTTCTTTGATTAAATTTCTTTGGTCAAGATGAGTAATAAGTAGTTGAGATGGTTTTTGGAAAAATAATGTGAATCAAACATTGGAGCTAAGTGAGGATTTCAAAAAAGTAATAGTTACCTTCTTTGATTTTTCTAAATGTACTCTTATTTCGAGTTGAGTCAAATTTCTATAGGGAAAACGACAATTAAAATAAAACAGAGATAGTATGATAAATGTGACATTAGATTGAGATACTATTGAATCTCATTCATGTATCCTAATTACAGATGTCTCGAGTTAAACTCTGTCGAACTTTTACGTTATAAAATTTGGAGAAAATAACAAGGATGAAAGGAGGAGATTTATACTTAATTATTTATATATTATTCAGAGAAAATAACAAGGATGAAAGGAGGAGATTTATACTTAATTATTTATATATTATTCAAATGACAAAGAAAATGAGATACTTAGCATGGATTAAATGAGATACTTACATAAAATTGATGATACATATATGGCATAACTATTTCATATCTATGATAAATACTAATTAATTAGAAAAATGATTATTAAGTCAACAATCAGAGGTTAACTGTCACGACCCGAACCGGGGCCCTGGTCGTGATGGGAATCCCGAACCATGAAGGCCCGAGAGCTCTTCTAACTTGCAATCATATACACCATTCATTTACAAAGAGGAACTGCGGAAATACAAAACAAAACGGAATGATGGTCGATATCATAATTCAATTGAACAATCTGGAATGGAAAACATAAACCTCTAAATAACGTCTAACATCAGTCTGCGAAATCTCTAACAACTGAAAATGATATTTGTCTGAAATCTGGGATAAGCCCCTAGTCGGGCCATGAATCAAAATGAAATAACAATAACAAGTTCTAAGCCAGGCCTTCCGAAGTAAGGGAGGCTCACCAATTGCAACTTCCGACGCACTCAAACCTATTGCTGAACCGGACCCCGAGACTGTGCCTCAGATCTTGAGATGGAGGGGGGGGGGGTCAATACAGATGTATTGGTACGCAGAGCAATCCAAAATAATGTACTTTTATATACAAAATAGGTGAGAGCATTTCATAAAAATGTTAAGCAAGAAATAATTTAAAACACATGGGCAACTTAAAATAATCATTCAATGCAAATCTGTAGATGTAAAACCCTTTTTTTTTTTTTTTTTTAACTTCTGAGGTAAGTGGTACACCCTACATATCTGAAAGTTTCCCACGGGTAATATGGGATCTGTCATTAACTCGACGGCCAAGCCCCCAATCCAAGTTTGCTGCAAGGGTTGAAGTATCTGAATCTGATACGCCCCAGGGCACTAGGCCAGCGTATAATAATATACCCGTATCGACAAAACATGATTTCGGGCAATGAATCATATGACTCGTGCCTTCTTCGGGTAACCACCTAACTCTGTTAGTGCCCAGTTTTTAACCCATTCTAAACATGCATCTTTTTAATTCAAAATCTAAAATCTAAAATGAAATCTGTATCCTGTTCTGAGTTTTATCATGACTTTATCTGATTTGGTATCGTCATACCAAGACTTGCAAGTCATAATTCTGATCCATAAAATATCCTTTACAGTTTTCTCTTTCAAAATACAAAGGTTAGACCACCATACTTCAAACAATTCCGAAAGATTCATTCTTCCAAAACATTTATCAAATTACGCAAAGGTCATTCTTTTCAATCATTTCAACAAACATGTGGTGGTCATGAGTTTCAACAACCCATGAATTTTTTTTCATATATATATATATATATTCAGCACTTACCAACATGTAAAACCTCATCTCTTCAATTCAAAAATCATAATCAAGTCATAAACAAAGTCAAGGCTTTTATATTAAATTATATTTCTAATATCACATTTCGAACACATCATATCTTACGAAGTAAAGAGACTTGTAAATAAGAGAGGGATTTCAAATAGTTCATGTTCTCAATTCATAATTCAAACTCATCAAACTCATCAAACTCATACATATATCTACTTAAACATGGTTATAAATCAGATTTGGGGGAAAGGCCTCAAGACCAAATTAATATCATCAAAAACTTTAAAAGCATAAATCTAATTATAAATCCAAAACCCTCTTTTTGTTAATTCATAATTTCTAAACCTTTAACATGATTAATAAGAATTTACATGCCCATGTAGATTTTGAAAAACCCCACGTACCTTAGATTACAAGGTTTGAAGAGTAGAACTCGAATCTTGATTTGTTCTTTGGAAATCTTGGACTTACGAGATTGATTCTTCATCTTGAAAGAAAGCCCATTTTCCATTTTACTCTTGAGAAAGGAGAGGAATTGAGAGATTAAAACTGATAAAAGAAATGGATTATAGAGTGTTTTGGATGATTTAAATCGTGTGGAAGAAGTTTGGAATGACAAAATATACCAAAATACCCCTAAGGAAATAAAAAACGCCGCAGCAGTCCCTCTGTTTGACAGACTGACATGCTGAAGTAAATTGGGTATAACGTTTTACTCCGATGTTGGATTTTGACGAAATCAATTGCGCTGGAAAGAGGACTCAAAGACCTTTCATTTGATATATAGAAGGCCACCCACTTCATTATATAACAGAAGTTATGCTCGACGAAAGTTGACTAAAGTTGAAGTGTCCACTAAAACGTACCCGATGGAATTGTTTTCAACTCTTCTTTGAGTTAGGGGATTTTTGTGACCTCAATTCGTATCCAAAGGTATTCCCACACTGTAGGATTTATCACCACACATATATTAACAAAGAATCATCTAGTTCGGGTCAATACGCGTAGGAACGACGCTTCGATTTCTAGCCCGAAAAAAATGCGAGGTGTTACATTATCTCCCCCTTGGGATCATTCGTCCCCGAATGATGGGTAGGGACCTTTTGAAGCTCTAAAAGTGTAGAATAAAGAATGCAGTCTCACATTGAACATTTTTCCTCAAAAAAATGTGCAAAGGAATCAAACAAGCTTCATGATAACCCCTAGCGAAACGTGAAAGCACGAAACATGAGGCAATGAGACTTTACATAGGAATGATCTTGCACATGAGTTTTATGAATCATCATCAGCACCACACATGGTAGGGGTTTATTTGATGATCATAGACCATGATTAAGATTGGTACAATACATGAGATAAGATTCTCGTGGGGCATAAGAATATGAACATTCTGCATCTTACAAGATACAATGAAAGTACTTAAACTTGTAGACACTATTTGTCGACGCCCCAAACAATAAATTACATACTTCACACTTTTCAACATACAAATCCCCAACCATACTTCTAGCCACAAGAATTTGAGTCCCACTACTTAGTACTGCTATATTGAAGCCTAGCTCGGAGTTAAAAGGTGCTAACTTAAGCTATAGGACCTTGTACTTTACATCCCATTAAAAACGTTACCTTACCTTATCACTATCGACAAACGCCCTTGGGTTTTAATTTAAGGAATACTAACCGCATAGTACATGGGTTGAGTTTTCATCAATCTCAATATTCAAGCCTATCATTACTACACCCACTTCATGGATTTCCCCCCACTAAGATCAGTAAATTCAATCACATTCACAAAATTTTTCGCCATATATCTCCTTCCTGACTTTTTCCACATAACAAAAGTTCATCTCCTTCTTTTCCCTTTTCACCTATAACCTTATCTCGAGAATTCACACCAATTTTTTATTTATTTTAAGAACATCTACTCCTCTACATAACACATCTCCACGCTTCCACAACAACCATCATACTACCATACGGAGGGTCATTGAGGGACCCGAGTATAAACGTTATGAATGGAAGTAACACTTATCAATTCATAGCTTATACTTATAATACTACTCAAAGAGGGACATGAAGTGAAAATACAATAGAAGAGAGACAGGGTGCTTCAGATATCAGGTGTCTGAATCGTAAACATAGAGTCGTTCGGCACAACCACAACACAACATGATTTCTTAGGACAGACTACGGTGAGAAACATGGGTGCACAAATCTCATGATTTGTATAACATAAGCGTCGAATTCATAAAGTCAATGATTGAGACAAAGGTGAATACTTGAAGTTATTGCTTCTCATTTTCAGATCTGAAATAGTAATAAGTTCGTACAACTTTACCGCTTTGGCTAATTCCAATATAAAATGATTCAGTGACATACATGAACATATTTCCTTATGACCAAGCACATTGTGAGACATAGGTTTGGATCATGGGCAACATAACATATGGCTTGGATACGTATTGGGTCACTAAGGAACATTATTGCTTCTTGTTTGGACGTCGGGTTAAGGCATGACATGCATAGAGAACTCAAACCTTAGACATCGGCAGGACTTGAATTCATAAGACCTTGGTAGAATGAACTCCTAAACTGAAGTAGGAGGAATATTCTTGAATAGGAGTAGGTTCATCATGACTCTTCATTAACTTGCCACAATGAGAAAATTTGAAAAACTACCTTAACTCACCATCTCCCCCTTAGATCAAAGTCACAACTCTCAACATAAAAGAGACATCACCATATACTTAAACTCTAACTCTCCCTAATGACCTATACCCCAAAGGCCTTGGTTTTCGATAAATGTTACTCTTAACTTTCGCTATAGCCATCACTCTACAACCCCCACTCCCATGAGTATACGCATTCACACGCCCTATCACCAAGGGATATCGACATATACATGAATACAACTCTTCTCATTCATTTTTTAAATATAAAAACACTAAATCCTCTCTGGGACATTTCCCCCTCAAGGTTACTAATCATGACTTCCTATAACTCCAAAATCATAACTCATGACTAACATCATTATGGGCATGAGAGTCTATGCTTCGAATCGCTCAACACCTCTTCTTCAACTTCTTAGAATACTAGCATTACACCTCTAATCACATAACTTACAAATTAACAAACGTTGTAAAACTATACCAAAGGCGCATATTGCCCACTCATATTTTCTCAATTCAACTCTAAATAACGCTATACCATAACTCCCCAAACTTCTCCTCATCACAGTTTTCAAGAATACAAACTAGGTACGCAAAACACTAATACACATAAATGCTACACTTTTCCTTTTTAAGTATACTCTGAGGGCATTGCTTTCCACCATTCTCTATCATCATCAACTCACAACTCGCAGTCCCAAGAGCATATGCAACCTTACTCCTTATTACATAAAAATCCACTCTCCACTACTAACTTTCTAACATTAGACCGTTAATTGTATAACTTATATCATAAAATCTTACCTAACGAGTAATGCCATACTACCGGGAGGGGGGGTGCAACTTATGCTTATATACTTACGCCCTTATCCACTTAATGACTCACCCAAAAATCATCATTTTAACACTAGTCCTCATATAGACATATACCTCACAATTACCACTTAAACTTTTTATCAAGTATTAACCTGGGCTCTTTCACAAATCATATCAATCCTACTAATTCATTCCCCTAAAACATACATCATTAATCATAAGATACTATTATTACCATCATATTCTACATCTACAATTCAAGCCTATAATCTAGCATCAAACATCTACCACAAATAAAGTAAAGCACACAACATAATATACCAGTCCATCAAATTGAGAAATCAACTCCAAATACTAATTTCATTTAACTACTACCTACAATCACAATTCCCTCCATATCACCATTATGTTAGCTTAAGATCCACTTCATACCTTTTCACATGAAGTACTGGTTTGCAACCACTAAAGAAAAGAGGGTCAAGGGGGTAAAGTCATACAATAGACATGATCAACCTTAATCTTATATAATAACCCACCTTACATACAATTCTCACTAGGAAGCTATAGAATAAGACATTGAGAAACACTGGCCCACTAGAATCTCATAACAACAATAATCGATCATAATCATATGGCCTATCTTATTTACAATCCATTAACGCATCCTCCTTCTACACATTATTACTATTTACCAATCTATACACCTAAACTTCTTTCATAGCTCTATAAGTTTCAACTAAACTCCCTCTTGCAACCTCAAGGAAGCATAAATTAATAACATTTATCCACTAAGTACTTTCACCAATAACCTATACTTTTCTAGCACAACAAACACTATCAACAACTCTTTTCATACTTCAAGAAAAAAAATAATTTACCTTAACCAATAACTCCTTCTCTACCTTCTACTAACCTAACACACAAGGATATATCACTTCATTACTAACTCAATCATATGAAAAAAGATTCAGCTATATATATTCAATAAATCGCCCTTACCACTTTTCATGTCACTACACCTCTAAACTCTTAGTTTTCAACCAACACAAGAACAACAAGATGAACAACAAGTTGCTAGTAAATCGAAATAGGCCTCACACGGCTTCACTAGACTTTGATTTTGTGTTTTGAACAGAAAAATGAGATGAATAACAAAGAAACTATGCTCGTGAATCGAAAGAGCCCCACATGGATTCACTAGACTTTTAGTTTCAACAACACAATGATAACAAGATTACAAGAGATAGAAACTTAACACACAATATTCAATAACTTAAGAATACACATCTTACTCTGTCTTAACTGAACGCCTCATAAGAATGATGACATAACTTTAAACTTGAGGGACTTATGACACACTAGGGAGCTCTTCTAAAGCCCTTTGTGTGACTTCTGAAGTTTCTGCTAGTAAATGTGAGAGCATTATCTGGGAACACCAGAGTAAGAAAAGAATTAGGATAACTTTTCTTTCGTATGGGCGACACCATGGCACAAATTAGAGTATGAAAGAGGAACATTCTGACTCCATAACACGAACTAGAACATGAAGAAAGAGAGACATTCCTAAACGCCTTATAGCCTCTTGCTTATTAGAGTGACGCGCTACACACCCATAAACAAGACTCTACCCGACACAATTTCGCAGACACCCTGGGACCATGAACCGTGCTCTGATACTAAGTTTGTCACGACCCGAACAGGGGCCCTGGCCGTGACAGAGATCCCGAACCATGAAGGCCCGAGAGCCCTTCTAACTTGCAATCATATACACCATTCATTTACAAAGAGAAACTGCGGAAATACAAAACAAAATGGAATCATGGTCGATATCATAATTCAATTGAACAATCTGGAATGGAAAACATAAACCTCTAAACAACGTCTAACATCAGTCTGCAAAATCTCTAACAACTGAAAATGACATTTGTCTGAAATCTGGGATAAGCCCCCAGTCGGGCCATGAATCAAAATGAAATAACAATAACAAGTTCTAAGATAGGCCTTCCGAAGTAAGGGAGGCTCACCAATTGCAACTTCCGACGCACTCAAACCTATTGCTGAACTGGACCCCGAGACTGTGCCTCAGATCCTGAGATGGAGGGGGGTCAATACAGATGTATTGGTACGCAGAGCAATCCAAAATAATGTACTTTTATATACAACATAGGTGAGAGCATTTCATAAAAATGTTAAGCAAGAAATAATTTAAAACACATGGGCAACTTAAAATAATCATTCAATGCAAATCTGTAGATGTAAAACCATTCTTTTTTTTACTTCTGAGGTAAGTGGTACACCCTACATATCTGAAAGTTTCCCACGGGCAATATGGGATCTGCCATTAACTCGACGGCCAAGTCCCCAACCCAAGTTTGCCGCAAGGGTTGAAGTATCTGAATCTGATACGCCCCAGGGCACTAGGCCAGCGTATAATAATATACCCGTATCGGCAAAACACGATTTCGGGCAATGAATCATATGACTCGTGCCTTCTTCGGGTAACCACCTAACTCTCTTAGTGCCCAGTTTTTAACCCATTCTAAACATGCATCTTTTTAATTCAAAATCTGAAATCTAAAATGAAATTTGTATCCTGTTTTGAGTTTTATCATGACTTTATCTAATTTGGTATCGTCATACCAAGACTTGCAAGTCATAATTCTGAGCCATAAAATATCCTTTACAGTTTTCTCTTTCAAAATACAAAGGTTAGACCACCATACTTCAAACAATTCCGAAAGATTCATTCTTCCAAAACATTTATCAAATTACGAAAGGTCATTCTTTTCAATCATTTCAACAAACATGTGGTGGTCATGAGTTTCAACAACCCATGAAATTTTTTCCATATATATATATATATATATATATTTTCAGCACTTACCAACATGTAAAACCCCCTCTCTTCAATTCAAAAATCATAATCAAGTCATAAACAGAGTCAAGTTTTTTATATTAAATTATATTTCCAATATCACATTTCGAACACATCATATCTTACGAAGTAAAGAGACTTGTAAATAAGAGAGGGATTTCAAATAGTTCATGCTCTCAATTCATAATTCAAACTCATCAAACTCATACATATATCTACTTAAACATGGTTATAAATCAGATTTGGGGGAAAGGCCTCAAGACCAAACTAATATCATCAAAAACTTTAAAAACATGAATCTAATTATAAATCCAAAACCCTCTTTCTGTAAATTCACAATTTCTAAACCTTTAACATGATTAATAAGAATTTACCATGCCCATGTAGATTTTGAAAAACCCCACGTACCTTAGATTACAAGGTTTGAAAAGTAGAACTCGAATCTTGATTTGTTCTTTGGAAATCTTGGACTTACGAGATTGATTCTTGATCCGGAAAGAAAACCTAGTTTCCATTTTACTCTTGAGAGACGAGAGGAATTGAGAGATTAAAACTGATAAAAGAAATGGATTATAGAGTGTTTTGGATGATTTAAATCGTGTGGAAGAAGTTTGGGATGACGAAAAATACCAAAATATCCCTAAGGAAATCAAAAATGCCGCAGCAGTCCCTTGGTTTGACAGACTGACATGCTGTAGTAAATTGGGTATAACTTTTTACTTCGATGTTGGATTTCGACGAAATCAATTGGGTGGAAAGAGGACTCAAAGACCTTTCATTTGATATATAGAAGGCCACCCAGTTCATTATATAACAGAAGTTATGCTCGACGAAAGTTGACCCAAGTTGAAGTGTCCACTAAAATGTACTCGATGGAATTGTTTTCAACTCGTCTTTGAGTTAGGAGATTTTTGTGACCTCAATTCGTATCCAAAGGTATTCCCACACTATAGAATTTATCACCACACATATATTAACAAAGAATCATCTAGTTCGGATCAATACGCGTAGAAACGACGCTTCAATTTCTAACCCGAAAATAATGTGGGGTGTTACATTAACCTCCTCGCAAAATGACAGCAAAAGTTTATTCACACTTCATGAAAAATATTCTTATATATACACATTTATCAAGATAAGTTATTTATTTTAATTTTAATATTTAACTATTAAGCCTAAATTGTTAACCTATTATTAAAAATTCAATAAGAATAAAATATTTAATCACAAGAAAATTATAGATTTTCATATTTAGTAACAATTTAACTTTAAAATACTCATTTCAATCTTAATAAAATAATTAACTATTTTGTGTCGAAGTATAAAGGGAAAAAAAGAAAAAGCAAAAACCAGAAACAGAAACACATATTCACACACACACAGTGAGGACTGAGGAGTCAAAAGTCTGCATCACAATGTAATCTCAGCAGATTCACCCCCCCCCCCAAGAATCCCCCTACCCCCACCCCCACTCTACCCCTTTTAGACTCAGACAAAGATCACAGAGCATTACCACTTCACTTTGTTTCTTTAAAAATTTACCCCTATACACTATTTTCTTCTTTCTTTCTTTCTTTCTTTCTTGTGTGTGTACTTTGTTCCCTTTTTCACTTTTTTTTGGTCACTACACTATTTTTACTTCGCTTTAGTTCAAGAAAGAGCAAAATCCCAAACCCCATTTGCCTTTTTTTGCTCTTAAGGTTCCATTCTTGATAAACTTATCAGTAAAAATCTAGTCTTTACTCTTCAGTTTCAGTGAATCCTCAAGGTACATTCACTTTTTTTTTTTTTTTTTATGTAAATCATGTGGATTTTATAGAAAAAATGATTTCTTTTTGCTGCATTTTTTCCTTTTAATTGTAAATCATGTAGATTTTATAGAAAAAAATGATTTCTTTTTGCTGCATTTTTGTTTTTTTGATGTAAATCATGTGGATTTTATAGAAAAAATGATTTCTTTTTGCTGCATTTTTGTTTTTTTTGATGTAAATCATGTGGATTTTATAGAAAAAAATAATTTCTTTTTGCTGCATTTTTGGGTTTTGTGTTTTGAAAATGCTAGGCTGGTTTTTACTTGTTTGATATTTGTCTATCATAATGTGCTTTTGTTTGCTTTTTCTTTATGTGGGTAAGAGAAGTTTTTGTATAAAGTTTGCCCATGTCATTAGTAAAGATCCAATTTTTGTTGCTCTAGTATTTTTTTGTTTTGTTTTGGATTGCTTTTTCTTTTTCTTGAGGTAAGGTTTGTGTACATTTTCTCTACTTCACTTTGGTTCAAGAAAGAGCAAAACCCCAAATCCCCTTTCTCCTTTTTTGCTCTTAAGCCTTCATTCTTGATAAACTTATCAGTCAAAGTCTAGTCTTTTCTCTTCAGCTTCAATGAACCTTTAAGCTACATTTACTTTTCCTTTATGGGGTTTTGTTTTTTTGATATAAATCATATGTTTTCTTTGGAAAAAGCCTCTTTACCTCCCCGAAGTAGTGGTAAGGTCTGCGTATACTCTAGCCTCCCCAGACCTCACTTGTGGAATTTCACTCGTTATGTTGTTGTTGTTGTTGATGTAAATCATGTGGGTTCTATAGAAAAAAAATGATTTCTTTTTGATGCATTTTTGGGTTTGTGTGTTGAATTCTTGGTTAGTTTTTGCTTGTTGATGTTTTGTTAGAGCATAATGTGGTTAGATTTTTGGCTTTCAAAAGACTGGTTTTGTATTTCTTTTGTTTTTATTTGCTTTTCTCTTCTTTGTTCCTGGATTTGCTACATTTGAGCCGAGACTCTTTCAGAAATAGCCTCTCTACTTCGCCGAGGTAGTGGTAAGGTCTGCGTACACTTTACCCTCCTAGACCACACTTGTGGGACTTCACTGGTTTGTTGTTGTTGTTTGTTAGTGGGTAGGAGAAGTTTTTGAGACAGTTTTCTCAGAGGATTAGTAAAGATCCAATTTTTTTGTTGCTCTAGTATTTTCTGCTTACACTTTATCCTCCGTAGACTCCACTTTATGGGACTATACTGGATATGCTGTTGTTGTTTTGTATGGGAAAGAACTGATTTTTATTTCTTTTTGATGTTATGAAGGTTTGAAGCATTCAGATCTGACTCTATGAATGGTTTGGCGTTATTCTGATTATCCTTCAAGAGGTTCTTTTCCCCTACTTTATAATTTGACTTATTCACATGATAAACATCTATTAGTAGACATTCTCAAGATTTTGCCTTCTCATTTTTGGCTACATTTGTTTAACGCTCTGTTTGGGTTCAACATTTGCAGCAGTAACATAATTCGGCGTTGTATCTGCTGAGGTCTTTCTCCTGTTGATCGTTGGTTCACATTCTGGTGGAGAATTAGAGGGTTTTGTGTTAAGTGTTGTTGTGCCGACCTCGAAAATGCAGAGACCTCCACAAGAAGATTTCTCACTCAAGGAGACCAAACCCCAGCTCGGTGGAGGGAAGATCATTGGTGATAAGCTCACTAGCACATATGACCTTGTTGAGCAAATGCAGTATCTTTATGTTCGAGTGGTGAAAGCTAAGGATTTACCTGGGAAGGATGTTACGGGTAGTCTTGATCCTTACGTCGAGGTTAAGCTCGGGAACTATAAGGGTACGACTCGTCATTTTGAGAAGAAGTCGAATCCTGAGTGGAATCAAGTGTTTGCTTTCTCCAAGGATAGGATTCAGGCTTCTGTATTGGAAGTGATTGTGAAAGATAAGGATGTTGTTAAGGATGATTTTGTGGGTCGTGTTCTGTTTGATTTGAATGAGATCCCGAAAAGGGTTCCCCCAGATAGTCCTCTCGCTCCACAGTGGTATAGATTGGAGGAGAGGAATGGTAATAAGGTCAAAGGAGAGTTGATGTTGGCTGTTTGGATGGGAAATCAAGCCGATGAAGCCTTTCCTGAAGCATGGCATTCAGATGCTGCAGCTGTTAGTGGGGCTGATGGTCTTGCAAATATAAGGTCTAAGGTGTACCTTTCACCAAAATTGTGGTACCTACGAGTTAATGTGATCGAGGCGCAAGACTTGATTCCAAGTGACAAAAGCAGGTTTCCAGAAGTTTTTGTCAAGGCCATCCTTGGAAATCAAGCATTGAGAACCAGAGTTTCCATGAACAAGACCATCAATCCCATGTGGAACGAGGACCTGATGTTTGTAGCGGCAGAACTGTTTGAGGAGCCACTAATTTTGAGTGTGGAAGATAGAGTTGCACCAAACAAGGATGAAGTCCTTGGGAGGTGTGCTATTCCTTTGCAGTATGTGGATAGGAGGTTGGACCATAGACCTGTGAATACTAGGTGGTTTAATCTTGAAAGGCACGTTATTGTCGAGGGAGAAAAGAAGGAAATCAAGTTTGCTAGCCGAATTCACATGAGAGTATGTCTCGAAGGAGGCTACCATGTTCTGGATGAGTCGACCCATTATAGTAGTGATCTTAGGCCAACTGCAAAACAGCTGTGGAAATCTAGCATCGGTATTCTTGAAGTAGGTATTCTGAGCGCTCAGGGCCTGTCACCAATGAAAACAAAGGATGGGCGGGCAACGACAGATGCCTATTGTGTAGCAAAGTATGGGCAGAAGTGGGTGCGGACAAGGACAATTATAGATAGCTTTGCTCCCAGGTGGAACGAGCAATACACCTGGGAAGTTTTTGATCCTTGCACTGTTATAACTATTGGTGTATTTGATAATTGCCATCTGCAAGGAGGAGATAAATCTGGAGGGGCGAGGGACTCAAGGATTGGAAAGGTCAGGATCCGTCTTTCTACTCTTGAAACTGATCGTGTCTACACGCATTCATACCCACTGCTGGTCTTGCATCCTACCGGAGTGAAGAAGATGGGTGAAATTCACTTGGCTGTGAGATTTACTTGCTCGTCGTTGGTGAATATGATGCATATGTACTCTCAGCCTTTGTTACCCAAAATGCACTATCTTCACCCGTTAACTGTTAGTCAGCTGGACAGTTTGAGGCACCAAGCCACTCAAATCGTCTCCTTGAGGCTGAGTCGTGCTGAGCCGCCTTTGAGGAAAGAGATTGTAGAGTATATGTTAGATGTTACGTCTCATATGTGGAGCATGAGGAGAAGCAAGGCCAACTTTTTCAGGATTATGGGCGTTTTAGGTGTGGTAATTTCTGTCGGAAAATGGTTTGATCAAATATGCAATTGGAAAAACCCCATCACAACCGTTCTCATCCATATCCTGTTCTTGATACTGGTGTTATATCCCGAGCTTATTCTCCCTACCATTTTCCTCTATCTCTTCCTAATCGGTATTTGGCACTACAGATGGAGGCCAAGGCATCCTCCTCACATGGATACTCGCCTTTCTTGTGCTGATACTGCTCATCCCGATGAGTTGGATGAGGAATTTGATACTTTCCCTACTTCGCGTTCTCCTGATATTATTCGTATGAGGTATGACCGCTTAAGAAGTATTGCAGGGAGGATTCAGACTGTCGTTGGCGACTTGGCTACTCAAGGCGAGAGGCTCCAGTCTTTGCTGAGCTGGAGGGACCCTAGAGCGACATCATTGTTTGTCATTTTCTGCTTGGTTGCTGCCGTTGTGCTCTATGTCACTCCATTCCAAGCTGTGATGCTCGTGACCGGATTTTATGTATTACGACACCCAAGGTTCCGCTACAAGCTTCCATCCGTGCCGCTTAACTTCTTCCGAAGGTTACCTGCTAGAACAGACTGCATGCTATAAGCCATGCCTTCAAACAGCTGTCATCTCTATGTCACCTCATGTTCTTCCCATTAAATCGTCGAAAATGATGTAGAAATTTATGGAGCTGTTCTTTTCGATATTAGGTCCTAGTAGTATTTTGCATAAGATCCTGGTGAAACTGTTAGATCTAGTGAGTTGGTGATGCAAAAACTATATAATGTAATCATGTCGAATCTAAGTTATTTATTTTGAACAAGCTCCATGCTCAATTCAAAGTACTTCCTATGCAGTTGGAATGTGTTTTTGGTTCATTCTTTGACATAATGTTCGAGCCGTGAAAGCAGTCACTAATGTTTGCATTAAGTTAAGTTGTCGTCTACGTCACACCCAAACAACCCCTTAAGGTGCAGCCCTTCTCCGTACCCTGCTAACACGGGATGCTTTGTGCATTAGGTTGCCCATTTTCTTCCATATAGACATAATGTGTTTTTGGTTCATTCTTTGACATAATCTTCGAGCCGTGAAAGCAGTCACTAATGTTTGCGTTAAGTTGTCTATGTCACACCCAGACAAATCCCCCGAGGTGTGGCCCTTCTCCGAACCCTGCTAACACGGGATGCTTTGTGCATTGGTTTACTTGTGTTGATATTAAGTCATATTGTTTAATAACCTGTTGGGAATGTTATGAGGTTGATGGTTTAGAAAATATTATATTATTATGCAATAACTACTTTTGTTGTTCATAATTGTTTAATATTGTACTTGCATAATATAATGCAACTTGAAGATATTTTTGTTGGTGGTTTTTGTCAACTCATTTGTTGAAGTATAAAGAAGAGAGTGGAGAAGAATCTAGAAGAAGCAATAATTAGATTAGTGGGCTTTCTGGTATAACTGTTTTTTAGTTAGTTACACTAGTGTTAACGGCTAGTTAGTTAGTTAGTTAGCCTAATCCCTAGCCTATAAATGTATATGATAATACACATTGAAGGATGATGAATACAACAAATCTATTCACTCTCTAACAATCTTTCTCATCTACTCATCTCATTCTTCTTCTTTTTTTCCCTCTAAATCTGTTCTTTTTTTGCCTTTCATCTAAAGAGCTGCTAGCAAGTATTATAGCAGTGTATGGTTAATTACATGGTATCAAAGCCATTACTCACTAGCAAACTAGTAGAGCAAGATCGATTCTGGTGCATTGATTTCTTCACTGGAAAATCAAAGAATCTTGATACAAGAATTGAAGGTCTGCAACAATGGTGAATCCAAATGCTTCTGTTGATCCTGCTGCTGAAGGTTCTAGAGTTACTCTAAGTTCTTTGGATTACAATCATCCTCTCTTCCTAAGTCCTTCTGATGTGAGTGGCATAAAGATTATTTCTTTTCAGTTAACAGGGGTTGAGAACTTCTTAATTTGGTTTAGATCCATGCGCATTGCTTTACTTGGAAGAAATAAGCTGGGCATGGTGGATGGAACATGTTCTAAAGATAAGTTCTCAGTTGAATTAAGTAGTCATTGGGAAAGAGTGAATGCAATTGTACTTTCTTGGATCATGAACTCTGTTTCTAAAGAATTACTAGGAGGAATTATGTATGCATCTGTGGCAAGTGCTGTCTGGAATGAACTGTTTGAAAGGTTTAACAAAGTGGATGGGGCCAGAACATTCAATCTTCACAAAGAGATTGCTACATTGTCTCAAGGTACTGCCTCTGTATCTGTGTATTTCTTAAAACTCAAGGATCTGTGGGAAGAGTTTGAGGCTCTAGTACCTGCACCTGGGTGTGAATGTGATAAATCTAAGGAGTATGTGGTACATCTATAAAAATTGAAGTTGTTTCAGTTTCTCATGGGTCTGACTGAGTCCTACACACAAGCAAAGAGTCAAATCTTGCTTATGACCCCTCTCCCAAGTGTTAACCAAGCTTATGCAATGGTAATAAGTGATGAAAGTCACAAATCTATTGCAAATCAAGCAGGGATTCTGGGTATGAATCCTGCAGCCACTGGGAAGAATCTTGATCTAGTCATGTATGCAAGAAATGATGCAGGTGGGAGTCAAGGTCCCAAGTACAAAAGAAATGTCAATTTGCAGTGTGATTTCTGTAAACTCAAAGGTCACAGCAAAGAGAACTGCTGAAAATTGATTGGCTATCCTCAAGATTATAAAGCTAAGAAGAAGTTCAGGCATGAAGGATTAAACACAACCTACAATGTGGCCTTAAGTTCTCATGACTCCTCAGCAGATCAACATGGTTGCTGCACTAAGGATACAGGACAATCAGTAACTGCAAGTACTCAGATGGATCAACTAAGTCAGATAGGAAATACAACTTTTACCAAGGAACAGTATGAGTAAATCTTGCAACTGATAAACAAGAGTAACTCTGTCAACACATCTATTGAATCTGCAAATGTAACAAGTGCAGGTATTTCTGCTTGTTTAGCTTCTTTTGGTTCACAGAAATGGATTATAGATACTGGTGCTACCAATCATATGGTTGGTAATTCAAGATTATTACTTAACAAGACTGTTACAGAGTTACAAAATCCAAAGAAAGTGTATCTACCAAATGGTGATACTACAATGGTCACTCATGTGGGAACTAGTTGTTTAGCAGAAGGAAACACCATTACAAATGCCTATCATATCCCACAGTTTTCATGCAGTCTCCTATCAGTGTCACAAGTAACTAAGGAGTGGAATTATTCAGTGAACTTCTTCCCTAATTTTTGTGTTTTCCAGGATCTTTATACTGGAAAGGTGAAGGGGATTGGGAAGCTTGATGGAGGTTTATACTTACTAGACGAACAACCAAGCACTGAAGTTGCAGGAGTAACTAAAGTCACTACTGAAGTAATTGTGGAAAAGACACAAGCTGAAGTGGATCTGTGGCACCAAAGATTAGGACATGCTTCAACTGGTGTACTAAAGAGAGTTGTAGATCATGGAGTACAAGTGATAGAAGACAGAATAAAGCAATGTAGCATTTGTCCTAGTGCTAAACAGACTAGATTACCATTTATGTCAACTAATATTCAAACTACTTGTTGTTTTGATCTTGTTCACATGGATTTGTGGGGACCATACAAAGTACCAACTATGAATGGAAACAAGTATTTTCTAACAGTTGTTGATGACTTTTCAAGGTTTACTTGGGTGTTTCTATTAAAGTTTAAGTCAGATGTCTTTTGTCAAGTACAAAAGTTCCTTATGTATATCAAAACACAGTTTGAAAAAACTGTCAAGGTCATCAGAATTGATAATGGCACAAAGTTTGTTAACTCATTGTGTCAAAAGTTGTTCCAAGATAATGGTGTAATCCATCAAACAACTTGTCCATATTCTCCTCAGCAAAATGTTGTTGCTGAGAGAAAACACAGACACATCTTAGAGGTCACAAGAGCTATTAGGTTTCAGGCTGGCATTCCAATAATTTTTTGGGGCTATTGTGTTCTCACTGCAGTGTACATCATCAATAGGCTACCTAGCTCAGTTGTTCAACACTTAACCCCTTATGAGAAATTGTATGATAAAAGGCCAAACTGTGATCATCTCAGGGTCATGGGGTGTCTATGCTATGTCAAGGTGTTAAATGAGCATGACAAACTCATGCCTAAAGCAAGAACAAGTGTCATGATGGGATATTCCAGCACTCAGAAAGGATACTTAGTGTATGACATGTCAACTAACATCTTCTCTGTCATTAGAGATGTCTCATTCAGAGAAGATGTGTTTCCATTCAAGATACTACAACTACAAACTCAACCACCCCATCACATTTTTCCTTTGGAAGATCAATTCCAACTACTAGGTGGTGATGAGATGTGTCCACAGATAACAACAACCATGACACCTCAAGGAGTTCCTGATCAGAAAAGTCAGTAGGTTCCTGGTCAGATAAGTCAGCAGGACCAGTAATTACAGGATACTCCTCTCTCTACACATTCCATAACTAAGGTATATCAAAGAAGATCTACTAGAGGTCCACAACCTGTAACTCAAGTATATCAAAGAAGGTCTACTAGAGATCAAAGGGTCACTAACTCAAGTGGTCAACAAGAGCAGCAAGTGCAAGTGATTCTCACTCCAGCAAACTCTACTCATCTGGACCAAAAGAAGTCAAGTGGGGATAGAAAGCCACCTGCATGGATGAATGATTTTGTCTCAAAAAATACAAAGAAAGTACCTCATGCACTTGCCAATCATGTGTCATATGAAAAACTCTCTTCAGCTTATAAAGACTATGTACTGAAGTCTTCTTGTGTCACTGAACCTACAAGTTACACTGAGGCTTGTAAAGACCCTAGATGAGTGGAAGCAATGAAGAATGAGATAGATACACTGAGTTCCAATCATACTTGGGAAATAGTTACTTTGCCTAAAGGATATACAAAGTAAAGTATAAGGCTTCAGGTGATGTTGAAAGATTTAAAGCTAGACTGGTTGCAAAGGGGTATGGACAAAGAGAAGGAATTGACCACAAAGAAATATTTTCACCTGCTGTGAAAATGAAAACAGTAAGAACTATCCTTGCTACTGCAGCTAGAAAGCATTGGTTTATGCATCAAACAGATATTTATAATGCATTCTTGAATGGTGATTTAAATGATGAGGTCTACATGGATCTACCTCAAGGATTTGCTAGTCAGGGGGAGAATGTAGTATGTAGACTACTCAAATCCCTATATGGACTAAAACAAGCACCAAGACAATGGACTACAAAGTTATCAGAGGTATTACTAAGGTCTCAGTTTACTCAGAGCCAATTTGATCCATCATTATACATCAGAAAGACATCATAAGGAGTCACATTGGTGCTAGTATATGTTGATGACATGTTGATCACTGGAGATAGCTTAAAGCTGATAGAAGAAACCAAGGCAATCCTACATCAGAACTTCAAGATGAAAGATCTAGGTGAACTGAGATTTTTCCTTGGAATAGAATTTGCAAGGTCTGATAAAGGAATATTGATGCATCAAAGGAAATATGCCTTGGAACTATTGTCTGAGTTAGGCTTAACAACAGCTAAACCTACAGCTACTCCTATGGACTACAACATCAAACTGACATCCAAACAGTTTGATGAACATGTTAAGCATGGGAGGTCTACTGAGGATCCTCCAACAGATCAAGTTGCTTACCAAAAGCTAATTGGTAAGCTGTTGTACCTGACTATGACAAGGACAGACATAGCCTTGTGTGTTTAGACATTAAGTCAGTTTCTTCAGGATCCTAAGAAGTCTCACATGGAAGCAACACTGAGGGTTGTGAAGTATGTTAAGAACCAACCAGGTCAAGGTGTGCTACTGTCTAGTAATGCAGATGACAGAATAAGTGCCTATTGTGATGCAGACCAGGCATCATGCCCTCAGATTAGAAGGTCTGTAACAGGCTACTTTGTGAAGGTTGGAGAATCACTAGTTTCTTGGAAATCAAAGAAGCAAACTACTGTCTCCAAGAGTTCAGCAGAAACAGAGTTTAGAAGTCTTGCTGCAGTCACAACAGAGTTGGTTTGGATCCTAGGCCTGATGAAAGAAGTTGGGAGTGAAGTAGTTCTACGTAGATGTGTTCAGTGATAGTAAGTTTGCTATGCAAATAGTAGCAAATCCAATATACCATAAGAGAACAAAACATATTGACTGTTTTTTTATCAGGGAAAAACTTGTGCAAAGAATGATCAAAACTCACTACATTGCAACCCAAGATCAACCTGCAGACATGCTGACTAAGGGACTGACAAGAGCACAACAAGTTCATCTCAATGCCAAGCTAGGGATCTGTGGCATCTTCACACCTTCCTAACTTGAGGGGGAGTGTTGAAGTATAAAGAAGAGAGTGGAGAAGAATCTAGAAGAAGCAATAATTAGACTAGTGGGCTTTCTGTTATAACTGTTTTTCAGTTAGTTACACTAGTGTTAACGGCTAGTTAGTTAGTTAGTTAACCTAATCCCCAGCCTATAAATGTATATGACAATACACATTGAAGGATGATGAATACAACAAATCTATTCACTCTCTAACAATCTTTCTCTATCTACTCATCTCATTCTTCTTCTTCTTCCTCTAAATCTGTTCTTCTTTTGCCTTTCATCTAAAGAGCTGCTAGCAAGTATTATAGCAGTGTATGGTTAATTACATTATGAAGACAAAAATTCTGTACGTTTTATATGATTCTCAAAGAAAAAAGTACATTGTGCTCCACTAAAGCTTTCGTTATGTACGGAGATTGAGAAGTGGATTGACCAAACACGCGTTTGATTCAAAATGGATAATATCAAGTTACGAGTATCTTTTAGTTGATTCGCCCAACAAATGATATTTGAGCCAGTAATTAGAACATGGGGCCTATGGCTTAGTGTCTTTGTTCGTCGTCTACTGGATGACTATGTTGCACAGACTCTATCTTCACTTTCGATGCTGTATTCATGTTGGATTCTTAAAAAATACATTAGTTTTGGAGAATCCGACACGTGTCCATTGACATTCTTGAAGAGTCCGAGTAATATCACATAATTATCTTTGAGTTGATTTAGTCGAACGAAAATTACTTTATGGAAAAGCAAAAGAGCATGTTACTATGGATGCAAAAACATCTCATGGACCACAAAATATTTCCAAAAAAAGAAGTAAATGACAGACTTTTTCTTATGGAATATTCTCTCTTTTTCTATTTTTTTGTTTGCTTTTCCCTTTAAAGCTGGGTAACAATAAGGGCTCGTTTGGTGAGGGAATAAATTATTCTGAAATTAGTTATCCTCGGTTGTTATCCCACCTTCAATATAGAATAAAATCACACTACAATCTTGGGAAAAATAACATAAACATACACCTTAACTTAACATATTTATACAAATTCCCACCCTTACAAAATAAAAAAGGGCAGTCCGGTCCATTAAAGCTCCCGCTATCGCAGGGTCCGGGGAAGGACCCTACCACAAGGCTTGAACCCGTGACCTCCTGATCACATGACAACAACTTTATCAGTTACTCCAAAGCTCCCCTTCCCCACCCTTACAAAGTAATTACAAAAATCCCAACTAATTATGTATGTATCTTGGATGTATCGGAAGCTAATTATGTATCTCGACAGACCCAAAATCGAAAAAAAAATATCGAGAACTAATTATGTATCTTTACAAAGAAAAAAATAATATTTTTAGTTGGATGTATTATATATCTTGACAGACACCAAAATAAAAAAAAATGTATTGGGAGCTAATTATGTATCTTTACAAAGGAAAAAATATATCTTTGTTGGATGTATCGAGAGCTAATTATGTATTTCGACATATTCAAAATCAGGAATTTTAGTAATTATGCAAAATATCAGGATTTTCTGTAATTAAGCTCCAAACTGTCAGGATTTATGTTGTTTGCCTCTAACTAATCACTTATCCCTCGTACCAAACGAGCTCTAGCAATGAAAAGTCAACAATGGGCTTCCCTTGCTTTGGGCCTTTGGAGAAGAAGGGCCCAAATGTACACAAAGATCTGGGCTGATTGGCCCTAATTACTTGCAGGCTTCCTCTTTGGGCTTGAGTGAAAATTAATTGGGCCTTATATCCGATGTATTCGGGTAATTTGCACAGATAGGATCTTCATGGTGCTACCATTTAAATTTAGAAAAATTACGTAATGTGGCAAACATTTAAATTTATGAACCGTAGTTACAATTTTTAAAAAGTATGAAACATAGCTACTATATTTATGAAACATAACTATCAATGCCGATGCAATATCTTTCGCGCGATTTTCAGCTCATATAGTATAGTAGCTATCATTTAAATTTAGAAAAATTACGTGATGTGGCAAACATTTAAATTTATGAACCGTAGTTACAATTTTTAAAAAGTATGAAATATAGATACTATTTTATGAAACATAACTATCAAAGCTGATACAATATCTTTCGCGCAATTTTCAGCTCATATAGTATGCGTTTTGATGTCCGGCTAATACAACAAACCTAATATCACATAGCGCGATTTTCAGCTCATATAGTATGCGTTTTGATGTTTGGCTGATACAACAAACCTAATAGCGCATGATATAAGTATAGCTATGTCTCTTAAATATGCAAATTTTACCTACGTTTGTATTTACGCTCTAAACTAAGCTATTTGTGAAATTTTCTCTTTAAATTTTGGTCTCATTAGGAAAAAATGTTTCAAACATAACTTTTTAAGGGAGCAAAATCCTCGCAAATCGCCGAGTAATTTCTTATTTGATATGACACTTGTTTTAACAATAAGTTATGATGATCGTTAAGATTTATAGCAAAAAATCTATTGTTGTGACGTTAACAAAAAGTAAAAAGAAAAAAAGAAAGAAAAATATAATTGGATTAGAAGGTTCAATATGAAACGTAACATGGGACTTAGCAGCAAAAATCTATATAACAAGTCATCATTAATTTGTCATGAAGCCATATTTAGACTATGTGTGTGTGTGTTTTTTGTTTGTTCCAAATTGTCCTAACATGGCCACCACAACTCAAAGTTGCACACCGACGATTGCGGTGAAGTGGTAAGTACTAAACAGTTTTTTATTCTTAATTAGCGGTCTTAGGTTCGAGCTATGGATATGAAATTCATTTTGGCCGGAAGCACTTTAATTTACCCTCTAAAGTATGACTTCCTAATGCAAATTTGGATTAATCGAACCCAAAGTTGATATCAGACACTGGATGAGCCCTTTACAGACTTTTCATCTGGTCCTATACGACACAAATCCAAATTGACTGAATCAATAAGGACTTTTCATCTAAATCCTATACGACACAAATCCAAATTGACTGATTCAATAAAATTCAAATACAGGGTGATTTAAAACCAAAAAAAGGTAGCTTGTGAAAAGTGAAAGAAGGAAAATTTAAAACCTTTTTAATTTTTCAATCTTTTATTTATTTAAATATTAATTAATACTTACAATCAGACTTCTCTATAATAATCATCTTCTATAATAATATTTCACTATAATGATCAATAACTCTTTTCTTGGAATCGATTTTACATGTTATGTTATTCTATATGTTCTCTATAACAACACTACAACAATTAAAAAACACATATATCAGAATTCAGTAACTTTAGCCAAAATCTTATATTTATATTAAGAAATTTATTCGATACGTATAAATAGTTTATCCAGAACTCCATAAACTTTATTTTCTGAAATTCAAAATCCATAAATTCAAAATTCTGAATTCGCCGAACCTCTTTGATATTCCAATTTTCCATCCTACAAAAAAGAAATTTCCTCTCAACAAGTAGAATGGAAAAGGTGTATATGATTTGAATGTAAATTTGGAAGACAGCAAGTGAGAATACTAAGTCAAGGCAAACAAAAACAATTTCAGATACAAATGAAACCTAATTCAAAAAGTGATCAACAATTTTCTATTTTTAGAAAGCAGAAAAAGAGGGCAAATTCATTGACCCCAAATTGTAGATTTGGACCAAGAATTATAATTTGTTGTTTGGAAAGAGTAGGAGGTAGTTTGTTGGAAAAATTAATATGGTCTATGTTGGTTACTTGGTCCATCCCCTAACATGGGGGAGTTCATCAGTCGGTTCGATGTAATTTTGTGTATTATTATCAATTTTGTTTGTCGGTTATTGATTTGTAAACATAAAATAACAATAACATACTTAGTATATGATTATATTCTCACAAAGTTAGGTCTGAGAAGGATAAATTTACACAGTCCGTACCATTAGAGTCGGAGCTAGCTAATAGTGAGGGGGCCGAACCCCTTCGGCGGAAAATTATACTATTTATACAAACTTAAAATTATTTTATATATATATATAGCAGACATTGAACCCCCTTCGACTAGTTCTTTTGTTCACATTTTTCGATTTTGAACCTCCTTAGTTAAGATGTTGGCTCTGCCACTACTTCCCGCCCTTCAACTGAAGGTACTTCATTTGCTCCAACTAAAGTCAGACCTCTCTACAGTAATAATTTATTATAATTTATAACAGTCGCATTTTTGGAGGTATTGATTTTTCATGTTATGTTATATTATATGTTCTCTATAACATCATTTTACTGCATCATTCAGAAAATATCTAGATAAATGCCATTGCTATAGAGAGATTAAATTGTAATTATCATTTTGAAAAATTAAATTTGTTCCGATATATAATTTATCATTTTATCAGGAAAAAGAAGTGTATATTACCTTTTTTTAAAAAAAAATAAAAAAAATTCATTTGATTTATCCTTACTGTGTTAACTAGTGGAATGTTAATTAAGTGAAATGCTTAAAAGGGAAACAAATTAAAAGATAACTAAGATAAATTCTCTTATAACGAAAAAGTCTCTCTTAATTAAAAGATCATTGCAAAATCTTATAATATAAGGTGAAAGTAACCGTAAAAAGCAACCAAGAAAATAAATAAATTATAGATTGGTTTTTATTATTTATTTGACTTTATTTATTAAGTTTATCTTTAAAGGTTTTTAAAATATTAGTTTTCCATGCCTTCAAGAAAGTTCTCAACCCCCTTCTTTAAAGTCTCAAGTCGTTTAGCATAACAAATTTTTGCCTTTTTGTGAAAAAATAATTGATAGAAACCTAACATGGGAAATTGGAAATTTTCTATTAATGGAATTTGTTATTTATCTTTTTTTAGTCGAGGGTCTAACACAATTTAATTTTTCCATTTTTCTATTTTTTTAGATATTAATTATGTAATGTTATGAATATATTATTGTTATTGCTATTTAATTCTCCCCACTCAATATTTAATTCTTTTTTCTTATCATTATAACTTTTGAGAACTAATTAAAAATAGGGTAAAAACTTACACTAACATGATTAGTACATAAAATAAATTCATGACATATATGGATTTGTACATAAAATCATTATCACTTACTCATCAAAATCACATAATTATAGTAACTTTAGACGATTAATTTGGTGTAAATATTCGATAAAGGAAGAATTAATTTTTTAGTGTAAGAAAAAGAAGGAAAATATTATTTTACAAAAAATTAAAATAAAGGGAAGGAAAGAAAATAAAAAGAATAATAATAAATCCAGCATCTCCCACAAAGTTTCTAACCTTCTGATAGTCATATTGCTCTTTTCCTATTGACTTTCATGAACAGAAATAGACTCAAAATAGTATAAGAAAAATTAAATTATAGATTATTAATTTTTTAATTGGTTGACAAGAGGTTCAATGATGGATTGTCAAAGAATAAAATAAAATAAAAGGTAGCTTGTGATAGAAAGATTAGTGCAACCTAATTAATGAGAAGAAAATACTTTGAAGAAAATAATTGATCAAAGATACACTGTATCGAATTATGTTTTAATTATGTTATTATACATTCCAAGTGTCACTTTTTTTTAATTATACATAAGGAAGGAGATTATAAGACGAACAATTCAGATAGTCAAACTCTCATCAAGAAGGTAAAAATTATATAATTAACTAACTGAATTCCTTTGACACCTTCAAGAATGTATCTGTTAAACATGAAACAAAGAATAATTCTAATAGAAAAAGATATAATTATGTCGATTATACTTAACTATACTTTTGAAATAAACAATAAAAAGTGAATTTAGAAAAAAGGATCAAAATCTACACAGGTGATGTGTTTTAATATTCGTACAATTAATAATTCACTATGGTAATTAATGTAACATCTAATAAAAAGATGTACTAATTAAGAAAATTGATAGCACATGGTTCATAAGCTTCTCTTATAATTCATTTTCTCAATTTAACTAGGAAATCAAGGAAACAAAAAATGTTTACTAATTTTTAAATTGATTATTCAATTATTTTAATTAATTAGTCATGACTTGTACTGTTCTTTTAGCAGCATTTATATGTATGACTAAATAATTATATTAGTATCTTTTAGTTCTATTTTGTACGTCTTTGATATTATATTCAATATTTATAAAATAGTATTTATTGTTAAATTAAAGGGAATGAAAGCAAGATTTGGTGACCTAAATTTCAAAGAACAACATGCGTGAATTAATTCGATTTCAAGAAAACAACTTAATTATATAAATGAAAATTAGCAGGTTGGAGGTAAGATTTTTATTAAGGGATTCAAAAGTACACACACGAATTAGCTGAAGAGAATTTAATATCTACTGTATATACATAAAAAATAATTTTAATCATGTATAAATAGTATAATTTTTCACCGAAGGAGGTTCGAACGATACCCCTGAGTATATGCTAGCTCCGCCCCGGGAAGAAGGTGATTAGACATGATGACATGACACACTTGCAATATAGCGAAAACATGACTCTAGATTGGACGATACAGAGGTCCATGATTAAGATATATAGAAGATTAGTAGATAGTCGAGCGTAGTCACTTGTCTAGTTTTCCTTATATGTATTAATATATTACGACTACTGATCACATACTATCTTTGTTCTTCGATTTTATTTTATTTGTTGTTTTCTTTGCTTCGTTAACATACTGTGTCGTTTCTACCGTCCTCTTCTCTATTATATTTAACGTGACTGCTTCAACTGATGCATCTTCCTTTTCATACTTGACTTTATTACGCTTTACTTGAGTCGAGGTTCTATATATATGTATCAGAAACAACCTTTCCACCTTCACGATATAAAAATAAGATCGCATATACACCACATGATCCTCAGACCTTACTTGTGATTGTAAAATTATACTGAATATATTGCTATTATTGTAATTATTATTTATTTAATTAGAAAGAGAGAAACAAAGAGAGAAATATTTTATTTTCATTGTTCTTTCGGATGCAATGGTTGACTATTTTATGGTTGGAAGGGTTTGACCTAGCCAATTAGATGAAAGTGATTGAAAAATAAGTATTAATTTGATTAATTAATACTACTCTCTTCTAAAACAATGAGAAATTAATGCATATTATATTCTTTTGTGAACATATATACAGTCTCAAACTTTATTGACAATGATGTTTCAAATAAAAAATTAGGGTGGACTTGTAACAATTTTTTTTTAATGACTCATATCTTTCTAGCTATTTGTATGTGTCAAGTATTGTGAGTTAAGTTCATCCCTGTTATTTTTTTAAAAAATTAAATGTGTGAATATAAACATAAAAAATCTACTCTTTTTAAATTGTTACTCAAAATGTATAAATTTTACTGAAAATATATTTTTTGTCAGATTTCCTAGATACCCTATATGTTTCAATTATTTTGCTTCATTTAGGGTATGAAGCAATAGTTATATATATATATTTTTTTGAAATAAAATTTATATATTTATAAATTATAGAAAGTACTATAAGTGACAATAGTTATTGGTTTAAACTATTCAAAAAAAATTAAAAAATATAATCGAGGGAAATATATATATATTTTTTTAAGAGGATCAACTAGCCTTGTAATTTGGGCAAGCATGCTAATAATCTTTGTTGTCCCTCTCAGTGTGTTATAGTGACTAATTAATATATTATTATTCCCACAATATAAGTCAAAGTAATTTCACCTATATATAGTGACTATCTAACAATCAGCACATGTAGTACAATAACTAATTACTCCATTATGTGATTTTTTTGGGTGTGTAAATTTATGGATTATTTATTAAAATTATATTACATGCTTTCTATGTCTTAATTTTCGATCAGCTGATTATATATCCAATTGATATAATTATACATTAATTGTATTAGCTTTTCAAACTTAGCTTGAGGTAGAATTGGTTCAATGATTACAACATATACAATTGGCATATATATATATATATATATATTTGAGGCATATATATGATAAAAAGAAATCACTTGTAAGAAATAGTTGCATACTTTCCAAATTTGTGATCTTCAATTTTTTTTACTGAATGGTGTTAAAATATAAAAAAAATATATATATGAAGAAGTCAAGGAGAAATAAAACTTTTTTGGTTATAAGAACTTGTCATTAACATTAATAGAATCAAGCGTACATTCACCATTATGTTATTACTTAACCATGCCCATCAAGTAAGTGTCATGCATGTTCGACCATGACTCTGCTCCGGGCCATTCCAGACCCACATCGCTTTACTATATAGACAGGATGTTGGCGTTGCTCAATAATTTTCTATTTGTTAAGATCAAGCACTAAATATATATCACGCCAATACTATAGTTGATAGCATAGGCACCACAACTCATCAAGCAAGTGCCATGTTCGACCATGAATCGTCTCGAATTATCTGTGCCCAACATCACCTAGGCGTCACCACAGACAAGATTTTGATGTTATCACACACACACACACACACACACACACACACATATATATATATATATATTTGATAAAAAGGGACACCAACTTTATTTTTTAACCAAGCTCATCAAACAATTAGTGTCATGTTCGACCATGATTCCATCCCCAACCCACATGTTGGGTTACCCAACCTCCCCTCCCCCCTTCCCGCCCGGGTTAAAATCATCAAGAGCTTATAATTATTTTTTTCAAAAGCTACAACTGATAGCAAAGACCTCATCACAACTTTACTTCTTAACCAAGCTCATCAAGCAAGCTAATTGTCATGTTCAACTTTAACTCTGACCCGAGCCAATATCACATGGAACTCGTCAAAGACAGGGTGTTAATGTTATCCAACAAAGAATAAATAAAGAATTTTAATCTAAACCGTAACAGGAAGTAGCTAGTATGAGTTGTTGGTAGCTTCATGAAAATGTCAAAGGTAATAACCACAAACAAGAAAGTGCATACAAGTCATTTCACAAACTCCCACAACTAAGATGGTTGAACAAGGAAGTTCAAAAACGTCCGTTTCCATATTACAGATTAGTCTAGATATCCTTTATCTCCAAAAAAAAAATAAAAAAAATCTTTTTTTCCTTTTAAATTCAAATAAAATTATATTCATCGTCGTCGTCTTCTTTTTCTTCTTCTCCTTCTCCTTCTGTTTAAAAATAGATTTGTCTTTTTGTTTCGTTCGCATTCAATTCGCATTTCCTTATCCTTTCTTCACCAAAAAGAGGAGGAATTTTTTTTGGTTTCTCTCTATCTCTAGTACCGTACACCGACTGGTGTGCTAGCTGTCTTATCTTTTTCTCTCTCTATAAAGAGTACTAGAGCGGTCTGATGCATAAAGCATGAGGCCTACGTCTCTTTTTCTCTCTATAAATAGTATAAAAAAAAAGTTAACATAAAAAATCGCGCTACCATCAATTTTAGTGTTATATCAAAAAAAAAAAAATGGGGCTTCAAAGTCATGATAATCAGATTTCTTTTGGAAGTCATGATCATCACCAGTTCCATCAACAACCTCAGCAGCATCAGCACCAACACCAACACCTATTATTCCATGATCAGCAGAATAACGTTGATCAGATTACTTTTGGAATGTTACATCAGTCATCTTCTGTCATACCAGAAAACTTCGTGTAATTTATTTCGCGTTTTTCTTTAAATCCAAATTCGATTTTTATCAAATTTTTTTCTTATTGTTCATCATGGAGTTTTGATATATATATATATTTTTCTTGCAGAAGCAAAGAGAGTAGCAGTACTGGAGGTTATGATATAGGTGAACTAGATGATCAAGCTCTTTTCCTTTATCTTGATGCTCAAGATCCTTCTTCAAATCATGACCAAATACGTACGTTTGTTTACTTTTTTATATTTTGAATTTCATCGTGCTTGTCTCATATTCTTTAACTTTGATTTTATAAAATTATAGTTTTGCTCTAAAGAGATTTTTTTTGATTTATATTTTTAATCTCTTTAGTGAAAAGTCTGTTCAATCATATTTTTAATTTTTGATTCTATAAAATTATTGTACTTTTATTCTAAAGAGATTAATTCTCTCTAAGATTGTTCTTCTTTATTGACCAGATCCTCATATAACCATTTCTTCTATTTCATGATCTATACTTTTTAAATTTCTAAGTTTATGTGACACTTTTTGAATTTTGAAACTCTGAGTAAATTTTCTTATCATAAATTTTATCATATGATGCTTTGAAATTCGAACTGTAACACATAAATCGACACGAAGGAAGTTTCTTTATTTGTCTCTTTGTTGGCAGCTTTTCTAAAGTTTTTCAGTTACAATTTTGCAGAAAATAATTCAGAGATGATGAGACCACCAACTCTCAATATTTTTCCATCACAACCTATGCATGTTGAGCCATCATTCACAAAGGTATATTCAAAATAAAAAATTAAACTCAAATCTTTGCATCCTCGACTAGAGGTCTTGAGTTTGAGTTCTGAGAATTCGATAAATCTTGTTGAAAGCACCACTCTCGAAATAAACCCTATAAAGCGCAAACTTCAATATGAGTATCGAACACCGACCAGAAAAAGAACAAAAACAAGTGTAACTTGATGTGCATACAAAGACAATATGTATAATAATAATAATAATAATGTTTTAAGTTTGTTGTCCTTAACTACTTTGTTTTCTAATTAAGTTTTAATGACTTGTTATTAATTTTTTTTTTTTTTGTTTTTGGTAGGGAAATGCTGGATTTATTTCCAGTGGTTCTGAGAAATCATCTGAGCCATCCATGATGGAATTATCAAAAACCAAAAATAATGCTCTTTCTACTTCATCTGGACCTGAACCTAAAGTTCCTAAGGTATTTTTTACTTTCAATTAATTTCTAATGTTTGTGAATAATTCTTTTGCAAAATTCTTTAGCAAAATTACTTTCAATTAATTGCAATTAAATATACATATTCAGAAATTCTACAGAAAGTATTATAAGTGAGAATAACTAATACTTCACAAGATAAAAAAATATTTAAGAAATTTATGGTCAAATGATTTTTTTTTATTTATATAGTGTCACATAAATTGAAATAAAATTAATTATAGTATGTTTATTCTCGATTATTTAGAAGGTTGATAGTTCTTAATTTTGCACTATTAATTTAATTTAATTTAATTTCTCCTATGATTTTTTTAATTGTTTGGTGGCAGAGAGAGTGGAATAGGAAAGGTCAAAATTCAGGTTCAGAACAAAATGCATCTAAAGCTACAGATCATAAGGTAAGATTTCTAATTTTTTATTTTTTTTTTATAAAACGACAATTTGTTGCACAGAACCTCTTGCATTTATATAGGATTTAGAAAAAGATCGCATCCTAAGAGGTTTGATATAAACAACGTATTATAATATAAAAATTAATGACTATTTTCACTCCTCGAATCCGTGCGATAACTTTTTTTATGCAAATTTGTATTTTTTTTTCTTTAGGAATTTTGGTTAATTTCTTTTTTATTTGCAGACATTGAGGAGACTTGCTCAGAATAGAGAGGCAGCTAGGAAAAGCAGAATTAGGAAAAAGGTACTTTATTAAATACACCATTAATTTTTTAATTATTATTTATTTTACAATTAAATCAAAAACATTATACTACTTAGTAAAATTTATTAGCTATGAGCAATTTGGCAATAAAACTTGTAACTAATTACACTACTTATTATTATTTTTAAATTGCAGGCTTATATTCAACAACTAGAATCAAGTAGGATCAGGCTAGCCCAGCTAGAGCAAGAATTGCAAAGGGCTAGATCTCAAGTAATTTAATTTCTCTTATTTTATCCATAATTTTTTTGTTTTTTCTTCTATATTTACATTAAAATAAAATAAAATGACCCCAAAATATTTGTAGGGTTTTCATTTTGCTGGCAGTGCTCTTTTAGGAGGAGAGCAAGGACTTCCTGGTAACATTGGAAACATAAGCTCAGGTACAATTTCAATTATCAAAGGCGAATTGATAATTTAAAGTTTATAAATTCTAAATTTTAAGATGTTTTAGAATAATTATTTGTACCTATTAAATAAAAAATTTAAGACAGATATAAGAGTTTGAATCAAAATTGATGACGTTGTCAAATCTGTACCTTCTACTCTATACCTCTCTACAATTATCTTATCTTTTAATTCCATATTACATATCCCTACAAAAAACTTAGACATTCTTATTATTCTTAGTATTAAAAAAAATTTCAGCACATACTTTTCTATTTACTCATATAATTATTATTAATCTTTAATACTGTATTTTTTTCCGAAACATATTTCTCACTCACCGACAAAATATAGAAAACGTAACGGAATATAGTTCCATTGAACATTTACCAAGAGAAAATTTAATTGCTAATATTTGTCACTTTATGTTGCGAACATAATTAAGCACGTAAAGATTTAATTGAGATGATCACACACTTTAATCTTTAGTATTAATCTTATTAATCTTTAGTATTCAAAACATTTTACCAAGAACTCTTGATTTACTCCTATTATTATTATCTTTAATACTATATTTTTTCTTGAAACATATTTCTCACTCACCGACCAAATATAGAAAACGTAACGTTTACCAGGAAAATAGTTCCATTGAAACATTCATTTACCAAGAGAAAATTTAATTGCTTATATTTGTTGCTTTATATTGGGAACATAATTAAGTATGTAAAAGTTTAACTAAGATGGTCACACACTTTAATCTTTACTATTAATCTTATTAATCTTTAGTATTCAAAACATTTTATCAAGGACTCTTGATTTACTCATATTATTATTATTATTATTATTATTATTATTATTATTATTATTATCTTCTTTAACACTATATTTTTTTCCGAAACATATTTCTCACTCATCGACCAATGCAAATATAGAAAACGTAACGTTTTCCAGGAAAATAGTTCCATTAAAACATTTACCAAGAGAGAATTTAATTGCTAATATTTGTTGCATCTTTATGTTGCGCGAACATAATTAGGTATGTAAAAGTTTTAGCTGAGATGGTCGCACACTTTATTAGATTAGGCAGAGGTTTTGAGATCGAATTTCTCTCGCTGCTACTCATTATCAAAATAAATTTTCACGTGCTCATTTTCTTTATTATTTTTATTTTTGCATGAATTATAGATGCTGCAGTATTTGATATGGAGTACTCAAGGTGGCTAGAAGAACATCATCGTCTTATGTGTGAACTTCGAAATGCATTGACAGAACATTTCCCAGAAAATGAACTTCGAATGTATGTCGATAATTGTGTGACACATTACGATGAAATCATGAATCTCAAGGCCATGCTTCTTAAATCCGATGTATTTCATCTTGTTTCCGGCACGTGGAAAACTCCGGCCGAGCGCTGTTTCATTTGGATGGGCGATTTTCGCCCATCCGAGATCATCAAGGTACACGTACGATTTAACTTTTATATACTGACAGTGACATTAGTATCAATAATTTGGGAAATAAGGAAAGTTACATGTATATAAGTTTGGCATAATGTATATAAGTTGCTTAAATTCTAGAAATGCAAAACCCTTGTTTGCGTGATACGTTTCAATTTGTTTGACCTACTTTTCTTTTTAGTCTGTTTCACATAGAATGACCTCAAAATTAAAGGATATCCTGATACGTTTGACGTATCTTTAGACTATATATATTCAAAGTCAAAACAGGTCGACCACTTTGAAATGGAGGGAGTAATTTATTTCTCTATGTGATATACTGTTAATTAGTATGTCCCATTATCAATAATAAATTACTACATTAGAAATAATTTAGAATTAAACTATTCATTTTATCTTTAATGAGATGATTTACACCACTAGTTTTGAGTTTTTTTTTTTAATGAAAAATTCACGCCTTATCAAACTTAGTCGCATAAATTGGAACGGAAGGAGTACTACTAGTACATTTTTCAAAAAATAAAATAAAATTTGAGGTAGAAGATTACAATGTGGATTGTTGAACCCTTGCCAACCAACTGAGCTACTGAGATTCTCTGGAGGGAGTACTACATATATACTTTTTCTAATTTCATCATTTTTTGTTTCTACCTTGTGTTATGGGTGGTCATGAGTATATTAATTAGGAGATTAATGTATATATTGAGATGAGCTAATTTTGATTTATTGCTGTTAATGATGCATGATTAATAGATAATCCTGAGTCAGATAGAGCCATTAACAGAACAACAATTTGTTGGAATTTGTGGATTACAACAATCAACACAAGAAGCTGAGGAAGCTCTCTCACAAGGCTTGGAATCTTTGAATCAATCAGTTTCAGACACAATTGTTTCTGATGCATTATTGGCTAATTCCCCTCAAAACATGGCTAATTATATGGGACAAATGGCTCTTGCTATCAACAAACTTTCTACTCTTGAAGGCTTTGTTAGACAGGTATATATATACATGACACATTTATTAACTCATATTCCCTCCGTCAAAAAAGGTCGGAAGTGGAGGATGCTTACTATCCGAGTAACCCCACTTCTAAAACTTATGTTCTAAAACAATTTCAACACTAAAATAAATTTATCAGCATTGAAGGGGAGGTCACGGGTAAAGTTGTTGTCATGTGACCAGGCGGTCACGGGATCAAACCTTGGAAACAGCCAGAAATATAAGGTAAGGCTGCGTACAATACACCCCTATGGTGGAACTCTTCCGGAACCCTGCTCATAGCGGATACTTTAGTGCACCGATCTGCTTTTTTTATATGCATGACACATAATTGTGAGAGATAGAGTCAAATTAAGTTATATATTGCCGAGGAGTAGATTGGTAGGGCCAAGATAGAAGAAGTATATCTACTCCTACTTTAGTTGGAAAACCTACTCCATATGTTGACCTATTCTCTCCACCTTATTTCCATAATTATATACTTTCTCTCTTTCAATTTGTTTGTTTGGTTTTAACTTGGTATGAATTTAAAAAAAAATTAAAAAAGACTTCTGAATCTTGTCGTCTTAAACCAAAAATATGTGAAATGTATCAAAATATATGCCATAAGGAAAGATAACTAAGTTATCGAAAATGACGGAAATATTTTTTTTGAAACGAACTAAAAGGAAAAGTAAGATAAACAAATTGAATAGGAGATATATGATTATGCTAGTTAGGTTTTTAACTATATGGGTTCTCATATCTGTAGAAATATATATATAGAGAGAGATATTATCTTTAAATGTCTATGTTTGCATCACTTGGGAGCTTAAAACCCTAATTTCCTTTGAGTATTATTTAAATGCCATTTTTGTATGAATTCAGTACAAAAGCAACACTAGAGAGAACAATCTTGTAAAATTGACACTACCAAATATATAGGACAGGTACACTCACGCTCGATTTATGTGACACCGTTTGAATTTTGAGAGTTCAATTATGTAAATTTTACTTTTTATTCACAAAAAAAATTGACTCTCGGAATTCGAAAGGTGTCATTACTACATAAATTGTAACAGAGATAATATAAGTTTAATTAGATCCACATTTGTACTTCTGTATGAAGTCATTGACTCATTGTCATGAACCTTTTGACTTGAAACACATTTGAAAGAACTTGTACCCATAAAAATATTTCATTTACATGTTGTATAACTATAATTCCCAGCTAATAGTAGTTGTCTTTTCACAGTCAGAATTTGTAATAAAATCTTACATTAAGTCAATAACTACCCTAGAAGACACAATAGTTATTGGGATTTCCACATACACACACACACATATATATATATATATATATATATATTACGTTGATGGTGATTTATATATTCAAAATACGAGTTAAATGACTATTTTTCAATGACAGGCGGATAATTTGAGGCACCAAACAATTCATCGACTTCATCAAATCCTAACGAGTCGCCAAGCTGCAAGGTGTTTTCTGGCAATTGCTGAATATTTTCATAGGCTTAGAGCTCTTAGCTCTCTATGGATTGCAAGGCCACGACAAGAATAATAACTAAATTATAAACTTTTTATTTGCTAGTTATAGCTAGGTTAATTACTATTAGGTCCTTCTTAGTATATTTTCCTAAAAATATACTCACCTTTTTTATTTTTATTTTTCCTTTAACTCTCTAGTTTTTATATGTAGATGTATAGACAAACTAAAGAATAACCATAGTAAAATGTAAAAGTAGTAGTTCATGATCTCCTTTTAATTATGTCTATTGATCTTTTTAATTATTGCTTTTTCTGAGCCAGAGGTAAGGTCTGCGTAAAGGCTTTGGACGCAACTTGCATAATGACTTAGTATTGTTCCTACATTTCCCTCGACCTAATGACTTCGGGCGCAACTTGCGTTCAAAGACTCTGATGGTTCACGAGGTTGTGCAAATCACACCAAGTGTTGCATTTCGTTATTTTTTTCGTGAAAACTTTACCCTCGAAGGATCTACTTTGTGGGACTATTCTGGTTATGTTGTTGATGTTACTTCCTGATCATTTACTCCAAAGATTATTACTAATTTTTGTGACAGTAATTAATTTGGATTATAGAGAGGTATCTCACAAAAGAAAATATTAAATTCTCGTTGAAGTTAAAATCAAATATGATTTGGAGTTAATTTAGTGAAATTTAGGTAAAGTTAAGTAACTTTTTCATTATAAAAATCATTTAGTTACTACTTTATTAACCCTGAAAAAGAAGAAGAATTCACACAATACCTCTGCTGCCCTTTTGTTATGATGGATTCTATAAGAAATTAATCATGTATAGTACTTTTGAATGATGTTATTTTCATTTCCTCAATCTATGCTAATGGAATTCTGAAGTAGTTTCTTTTATGCATATATAATTTAAGATTGTACTGAGGTTTTCATTCTTTTTCCTGTCCTCGTTCCTGCGTGGTGGATAAGACGAGGAAAGCGAGATTGAGATTGTTTGGACATGTGAAGAGGCGAGGTGCAGACGCACCAGTGGGGAGGTGCGAGAGGTTGGATATTGTAGGTACAAGAAGAGGTAGGAGAAGGCCGAAGAAGTATTGGGGAGAGGTGATTAGACAGGACTAGCGTAACTTCAGGCTACCGAGGACATGACTTTAGATAGGAGGGTGTGGAGGACACGTATTAGAGTAGAAGATTAGTTGTGTAGGAGCATTGCCTGATTTTCAAGGGTTTAGGCTTTTTGGTATTTGTCGTGTACTAAGCGTAGTATGGTAGTTTAGGGTTTAGATGCAGATGTTGAGGTGGAGCTGATCCTTGCTTGTGATATCTATAGTCTTTAATGGTGTTTTGACTATTCTATTGTTATTGTTTCTGGCTTGAAGACTTTGCGCTATTCACTTGTTAGTTGTTACATTTTCTTCATTGTTTCTTTCTTTTTTGTACCTAGATTTGCTGCATTTGAGCCAAGGGTCTTTCGAAAACAACCTCTTTGCCTCCTCGAGGTAGTAGTAAGGTCTGCGTACACTCTACCTCCAAAACCTCACATATAAGGAATTTCACTGGATATGTTGTTGTCGTCCCTGCATTTTAAGTTTGTGAGGACTTAATTCTACCTTGTAGATAAGTGAATTTTGTTCGTAGTAGCCTGTGGTTTTTTCCTGACTTGGGGCTTTCCTAGTTAAATTTGTGTCTCAACTATTACGTTACCAGATTTCTTTCTCGATTATTTATATCTGTCCTGTTTATCGATTTATGCTACTTCATAAAGAGAGGCTAAAAGACATGGCATATCAGAAAGAGCAGATTGAAAATTTTAAAGAAGCAGCAAATTGATTCGAGGGTAAAAGTGCCAAGAATAAGGCGAAGTTAACAAGATCTGCATAGAGACTCTGATAAAATCATACAGCAGAAAAAAAGAACAGCAGCGGTAAAAAAAACAAAGAAAGACGAGTAAGCCTGCAATGACTACTGTTTAATCTGCTATCCTGAGTTCATTTAAGCGCTGAACTGATAAACTGTTTGGCATCACCCTATAGTTTCCAGTCTCATTAACCAGGGCACAAGCAACGTGTAGAACCTCATCACGCTCCATGTTATAGTATAACATAACATCTTTTGTCACAACTTTCTCAGAACAATTGTTGCATTCAATAATCGCCTTCTCATGTTTGAATGGGAATGAAAAACACAGCTTGTAGTTGACATCCTTCAATGTCAAGGTCTTGGGAGCGCTAGCGCAACAACAACCAATAAAGAAGTCACATTTTGTGCAACAGTATGCCTGTTGATCAGAAAACTCATCTATATAGTGTTGACAAGAAGAGCATCTGACATCCACATTTTGAAAGTCAGAATACCAAGTCAACTTGAGAGGGTGGTGTGGATGAGACATATGTTGAATCATGGATGGAAGTGAGAAGCATATGTTGTCAATAAAGTAGTTGCAGCCACCGCAAACAAACCCCACCGTTGACACAAAGTTGCACAAGCTGCATCTCCGGGGCTTACCCGAGTCATATTCCTTGAGCGAATGGCGGTGAGTGAAATGCATGACTCCCTCACTCGGTTGACTTGCACGAGCAGGAGGGCGATTTGTTATAGCTAAAGTTTTCAGCCGGTTCTGAAGTTTCGTCACTGAATCACTTTCCGTTGCAAATTCAATTATAGCAGCACAGTCAAAGTGACAGAGGTAATCATGCTCATGATTGTAAAACAACCAAGAACCCGAAGTGGGAACAGCTTCAGTACAAATTGAGCAAGAGAGACTAGCAGCCTCGCTGTTTATTGGCAACGAAAAGAACAGATGAAGAGGACATTTCACTCTCAGACCCAAAGTTATCGGTATAGAAGCGCATTCAACATGAAGATTGAAATTGCACAAGTCACAGCAATAGTATGATCGAAACAAAGAAAGTTCATAATCATCAACGCCACAAGCCGCGCAGTGAAACTTTTCTTCGTCATCAGCCAACCGAAAGGGCCTCAGAACAAGAGTGTGGTCATAGCCGGGATGGAAATCATGGCGAATTTCTTTAGGGAAGCTGCAACACACATCATGAAGATAATAATCACAACGTAGGCAAGCATAACCTCGACCAGATATTATGGTATCGCAAAAGTTGCATTTGATTGGTTCTGTCTCTCTCAGGTGCAAACGAAGCAACGGATGACAATGGCTGAAGTGATTTAAAGCAGCGTCGCGAATAGGAGGATCCGAGGCATCAGCGAAAGCAGCTCTTAGTAACTGATTCATTCGCAATGGCTTCCCTCCTCCTCGGACATGTTGCATTGTACATTGATTTTTGTCGTTGTCTTTCAACTTTACTTCTTCTTCCTTGGTAGTATACATCCTTAATTTTTTTCTCTTCAGTTCTAGTTGTGATGTGAAATGTGTATTGGATGAATATGTTATATATACAGATACAGCTCTTTCTTGGGAAGATTAAGCAGTTTTGATCCATAGATTCTTGATAAGTTCTACTTCCTCTTGACTTGACACATCCTTTAATAAAACATTAATTAAAGTAGTTTCGAAATTCTAAATCTAACTATTACTCCCACCATTTCCTATTAGTTGGCCACGACTTGACACACTTGTTAAGAAATTAATAAATAGAGATGCATTTTACATATTTACCCTTCTATGTCTTTTAAAGTGTACTTCCTCCGTTTCGTTTTAGTTGGTTTTCTTTCTAAAAATATTTTTTTCAATTTAGTTGTTCCTTTGATGAAATCAAGAAGATTTTATTATGTTCTTCCAATATTACACTTAACATTAAATGACTAAATAAAGTGTATTTACTCAAATTTATATTTTCAAAGTATAATTAATAAGACTAATTTGGTAAAATAAACCCCTAATTATTATTTTCTTAATGGGTGTGCCAAGTCAATAGTGACCAACTAATATGAAACGGAGGGAGTAATTGTTAGAGTTTGTGATCCGAATTTTTTTGATCCGACCCTGAAAAGTTCGCGGTGCGATCCATGTTTGTGATTTTTTGTGGGGTCTGTGGTGGTAGCGTAGGGATCGGGCGGCTTAAGATTATTTGTACGCACGTATTATATAAGTGCGTTCAATGGGTCGTTTTGTACGTGTTATATATGTTATTCTCGTCATTGTATTATTCATCCATCATAGTGAAATTCCTGTGCCTCCGCCCGTGGTTTTTCCCGTCAAGGGTTTCCATGTAAATCTTGTGTTCATCTTGTTTTTCCTTTTGCTTATCATATTGCTTATTGCTGTCAGATCATAACAGTAATAACTAATGCAATGATTAAACATTGAAATTTGGTACATATTACTTCATACATGCATTACGACTAGTGCATTGAGTATTTATAATTGAAACTAGTAATAATAATTATTTAATTTTGGTTTTGAAAATTGAGATCATTTATGCACCATTCAATAATTTTGAAAATTATAGATGTATTTAGTATTCCTATTAAGGGTAAAATTAAAAACATGTGTATAAAATACTCTTGATTTTAGAACTTGTTTTTTTTTTAAAAAAATATATTAAATGTGGGCTTGGACCCTTTTATTAATAAAATGAACATGAGCAAATTTGATTTTAGAACTTGGACAACTAAATTAAAAAAATATTATTTTTTTTTTAAAAACAACTAATACAAAATGGAGGAAATACTATTTTCTTTAGTTATTTAATATTGAGAATAATATGAGAAAGTAATAAAACATTCTTGATTTGCAAAAATTTACAGTACATATATAACTCTCTCTTGGGAAGATTAAACAGTTTTTGATCCATAAATTCTTGATAAGTTCTAAATTCTGGCATGCTTTGGCAAAATTTTCTTTGTTCCTAATTAATGGCTAATGCTAATCAATATAAACATTTACCAAGACTGAAGTGTGCATATTTTTTATTCTTTTTTTCTTTTATAGTGGCTGGATAAATGGTTGAGCTTTCTCAATATCTTGAGTTAACCTGGACCCATAATGAAATGGGAGAAAGAAAATCAATATTATCCATTGCTTATTGACACACAAAGTGAATTGTTTACCATATGTAGAGTAATATAATGATGACAAATTCATAATATTAGAGCTTGAGAGTAGTGATCTAACCTCAATACGCGATTTCTCTAAAATTATCTTGTGAAATGTTGGACAAAATATGAACATTTTTATCAAAATATCTTTTCGTTCAATATGTAGTTGGGAACTGATATGATCAATTAACATTAGGAAAAACAAAGTTTGTTTTCAAAGCATGATATTGGGCTTTGTCGTTAAACTTAATTGGAATTTGTTTGGTGGAGGAATCAAATTATCAAAACAAACACTTATAATACAATAAATATGAGTCTAAATTTGACACCAAATTATAATATTAACCTTAAACTTTGACAATGCATAAATAAGACCTTTAACTATTCAAAATCTGAACAAATAAGCACCCCGATCCTATGTGGCAAAACGCGTGTTGTACACGCAAAACGGCACGCGTCAGAGTTGGAATTGAAGGATATTTTTGTTCAGCCTTTGTATAGTTAAAGAGTCTATTTGTACACCAACAAAATTAAAGGTCATAATACTTCTAATGTATTTTTTATTAGGTGGCACCATATGAGTGGATTAGTAATCCACGTCAGAGCAAGTGAGGTACACGCATGTAGTTGCAGAATCGGAGTGTCTTTTTGTTCAGGTTTTGTATAGTTAAAGAGCCTACTTCTGTACTATCAAAGTTTAAGGTTAATGCTATAATTTGGTGTCAAGTTTAGGATGCATATTTATGTATTATGTCTATAAAGTACTATTCTCTAGTCTCTTCGTTCGCTTTTTACTTGTAACATTTTGATTTGGCATATCTGTTTTATCATAGTATTTTTATTAAATGATGTTTGCTATTGTGTCTTGAAATTAATTTGAAAACAAAACAATTAATGCTAAGTGTAAAACCACGAGCATGACTGCCTCACTCGCTTGTCTGTGCTGCTGTATCAGAATACTGTATGGAGAATGATTCATGGTTAAACTTTAGGCATAGTACATAAATATGACTTTAAACTTGACATCAAATTATAATATTGACCTTAAAATTTTGACAGTGTATAAGTAGGCTCTTTAACTGTACAAAACCTGAACAAATAAACACTCCGATTTTGCAACTTACACGCGTGTACCTCACTTGCGCCTAAGTGGATTAGTCATCCACTCAGATGCTGCCACCTAATAAAAAAAATACATTATAACTATAACCTTTAACTTTGCCAGTACACAAGTAGACCCTTTAACTATACAAAAGCTGAACAAGAGAACCCTTCAATTCTAACTCCGACGCGCGCGGTTGTGAGTGTATACACGCATTTTGAAACGTAGGATTGGAGTGTTTATTTGTTCAGATTTTGTATAGTTAAAGGGCCTACTTGTGCATTGTCAAAGTTTGAAGTCAATGTTATAATTTGGTTTCAAGTTTAGCGTCATATTTATGTATTATGCCTAAACTTTAATTTCGACTGCAAACTCTGGCAACAACAAATCGTCCTCCTATACTTGGCCAAGCCCCTGGCGTGCAGCTTGTGCAACATTGAATTTTCGACAGGGTAGGGGTTGCAATTACTTTATTGACAAGATTTGCTTCTCGGTTCCTTCCATGATACAACATGTCTCATCTCTACACCTTGTCAAGTTAACTTGCTACTTGGATTTTCAAAATGAGAATATCAACTGCCCGGGCTGCCACAGTAAATTCAATAGCGGTCGTAGTAGGGCATACTATTGTGCCCCATGCAAATTTATTATAAATCGTCAGTGTGCTGGTGCTCCCAAGACCTTGATCCTCGTGGACAATGTCTCAAGCAAGCTCTTCTTTCAATTGCAACATTTGTTCCAAGACAGTGGTGACCAAAGGCGATTTGTTGTACTATAATCTAGATTCATGATGAAGCTTTGCACGTTTGTTGTGCCCTCAGAAAAGAATCCGAAAACAAGAGGCAAAGACGATGGATAGGTTATCAATTCAATGAAGCAAGGGTAGCTGAGTAGACCGAAATTAGTTCCTTCCCAAGACTGGAAGTTTCGTGAAGTTGCAGTATGTGGGTGTTTGTTTTTTGTGTTACATCTTGGTATGTTTGTGTCTTTATTTTTTCCTTTTCTGCTCCGGGCTGCCATGCTTTGTTTCTGCTGTGTGATTTGGTATTGTGACTGTTATACTACTCGTTTGGTGTCTTTCCAGCTGAAGTCTGTGATACAATAGGAGTATATGCTTGTGAAGTTGAAATGTATCTTATGCTGGTGTTCATGTTTCTTACGCTTGTCAAACTCAAGCCATCACCAAGAAGCAACAGAACTGCATCAGGGTAGACGGGGAGTATGTTGATTTCAGAGTATCCAATAGATGCATGTTGTAAGTTTGAATTTTAACAAGGGATAGCCCACTAATTTGTCTAGTTCTTTTGGATTTAGTCGAGGAGCGAGTGCGAAAGCTGGCCTTATCTTCCAGTGAGGCCACGCCCTCCTTTGCTCGGATATCCTCATTTCTAATTTTATCTCTCCCGGTATACTCACACATCAATCACGACATCATCATCTCCGCCAGTTTCATCTTCTGAATGTGAGAGTTCTTCACTGGCGAACACTACGACCTATATAGCATACTTGGTCTAACTACCGTTCTGTAGAACTTGTCTTTCAGTTTAGGTGACAACTTCTTATAACACAAGATTACACCAAAACTAGTAATACTATCAGGGACAAATAAAGACGATATTAGTATAGATACTGTTCAACATATAATACGCGTTCATCTGATTGCTCTTCATCGTCTGTAATGCCTTCACAAACCAAATACCGAAGAGCTATGGAGTATTTTGCAAGTTTAGTTCTTGCAGATTTGGCTACACCCAAATTGTTATCACTCCTAATTGTTGGGGTGTGGAGCTTGATTAATATGTGATGTAAATATGTCGATCCAAATTTTAGGCCGTATCTTTTATTCTCAGTGTAATTGTACATACTCTGAATTATCAGTATAAATAGCCCGTCCGCCGTGGAGTTTACCCACAGCTGTTACCACGTAATTCATTCTTATGTATCTCTCTCTCCCCTCACGAACTTTCTCTCTCGTTTTCTTCAGTCTCTCCATCGACCTAGTGTTTATACGCGAATCGATCCAACACTACTAAGATATGATCCGAAGCTATCCCCTTCCATATGAAGAATCAAGCGAACATAAAGCAGCGACATAACTCGAACAAATAAAACACAACCATTAGCTAACTATGAACAAGAAGAGTAGCTAAGTTACCATGTGTAATGACCTTTACTGTCATTTTACTGTATTTTTATATAATTGTAATACTATCTAGATATATATCGTGAATTATTTAATTTAATTTGATATTTTGTAAAAATATAATTTAGTACCCTTCTAAAATATTTTCGATATTTGTAAAATTCTTTAAGTCATGAGATATTTATCTCACTTTATAATACGTTTTTATGATTTGTTAATATTTTAAACGGAGATAATAAATTTAAAAAAAATGTTAAAATACTATTATTATATTTATACAGGTTTTGTTAGAAATAATTTTCTATTAATTATGGTATATCCAAAATATTATAATTATTTTACCACGAATTTATACAATATCTGATTACGTATACAAGGTAGACAAATTATTAGAACCGTACACGTGGGAATGAATTGTGGAAAGAAGCATGGCAGCCATATGTTTGTCCATGATTTGGCCAATTGGAAAGGGCTTTACCTTCTTTTGTATATATATATATACCTTTAGTCCTTTTTTCGACTAGAAAGAAAGCAAAAAGAAAACTTTCCAACTACTTACATCTTTCTCATTTCCTTGAAAATATTTGCATCTGCCATATTAAAGTGAACCATTCCCTTACCGTTGGCTTTCTGTTTTTCCATATCTGAACCTTCATTTTTTTTTTTAAAAAATTAGTTAGGTTTCTTGTTTAGCCTTGCAAAATTGCTTATAAATTACAAGGCGTTGTGGAAAACAATTTCTTTGATGTTGGTCAAATTCGGGTTCTAGCGAGATAGTATTCGGAGGTTTTGCGAACAGATATTATAGCTTTGGCGTCCAGGTAGGCTAGGTTTTTCCTATCTTCAGATTGAACTTAATTACTGAAAATGTAAACTATTATGTTAGCCTTGGATAAATTCTTGTAGATGCGTATTTTTTATATATATAAACTGTCTTATTTATCCGGATTAGGACCCGTTCTAGAAAATTTTTGAAAAATTATCTTTTAATATATTATAACATCTATCACTTTGGGACGTAAAAATATTTTTTATTTGAAAGTATAGTTGTTCATATATACAATTGCTTCTCTTACTCATCCTTCAATATACCTTTAGAAATAGTTATATGAAACATGTATACATATATAATTATTTGAAAAGTATATATGTATAAGAGTATATAATAAGCATATGATAATATAGGCATATAATATATTAATTAAATTGTGAAACCTTGAATTTATTCCTTGTTAATTAAGATTAACGGATGATTGTTTAGACATTGACATTGTTATGATATGGTATGAATTTTATTATTTCCGGTGGTTATGGTTACTATGAGTTCCGGTTCGAGTCCGGCAAATGATTATTATGGTTACTATGAGTTTTGGTTCGAGTCCGGCAATTGACTATTATGGTTACTATGAGTTCCGGTTCGAGTCCGGCATTTGATTACTATGGGTACTATGAATTCCGGTTCAAGTTCGGTGCACATCTGGATGACTAGAATGATTTATTGGGATCACAGCAGTTTTAGATTATTATGTTTATTTTTGTTACTTGGGTGACCCACCGGCTTATGGGGGTACGGTTGGGTTAATTGTCTTCTTCAGTGTGCCTTGCGGGCTTATGGGGGCTCAGTTAGGTTATTTTGTGTGCCTAGCGGGCTTATGGGGGCCCAGTTAGATTATGTTTGATTTATCTATTATTACTGCATTATTTATTTTTCGGTATCACATAAGTTTATTCCTTTACAGACATTGCGTAGCTTGGTAGTTGTTTACCTTTCCATCCCTATCTACTAATGACTCAGATTACGCCCTCGCATTGTAGTTATACCTTTTCTGTATTAAGCTCAGTCGGCCGATGAACCCGTGGTTTTTTTGGTACTCATACTACATTTCTGCATCTTTTTCTGATGCAGATCAGGGTAATAGCAGTCGACGTTAACGTGGTTCCTACCTTCCATCACTGATTCAGAGCAGGGTGAGCTTGCTGTCGTCCGAGGCTGATCCTCTTCTATCTATTTTAGTTAGTCTTTTGTTCTCGAGACTGCTTGTGTATATTGTGTACACTTTATATTTTTGTCTAGTACTCTAGGTACCTTTTAGTAATGGCTCTAATAGTGACCTTATCAGGTCTTGGGCCTACTCATTGTATAGTTGGTCTTTTTCTTTTTTTTCTCATCTCTTTTTGATATAATATATATACTCTTACTTAGTTTTTACTTATTATTATTATACATGATCCTTTATTTGGTCTCTACCTGTTAGCCCGTTACTTATCATTTCGGACTATGGCTTGGCTTGCCTACTGGTGGGTTAAAGTAGGCGCCATCATGACTTGAGAAATTGGGTCGTGACACCATGGGAGTCACCACTATGAGTATCGGAGAGTAGAAGCCGACATGGCCCCCTTTTCACTAAGGAAGAAATGTTGATTTCAAAACCAGTAAGCGAGAACACTAGAAAAGGTGCATCAAATGACTAATACTCAAGGGATGTTTACTATATGCAATTACTTTCATTGTTGCTTCATTCTTTGGGATGAAACTTTTCCTAAGTGCATTCAGGTGGTTACGTTCTTAATGCTTGAGTGTTGATTTAGATAATTTAAAGTAGTGAAGATGAGGACAGGTCTGATTCTTTCCATTTCTTTATGTTGCCATTTGGTTGTAGCAAACATTATTCTAAAAGAAACATCTGTTGTTTGAGTAGTAGGCAAGCAAAGAGAAAATTCCAAAAAGAAATAAATACTTTTCCCTTTTTTCTTCTTTAGAGTGTCTTCCTTCGCAAGAAAGCATATATTCTGGAGAAGTCCTCACATGAGTTTGAGTGAAGCAAGGTATCGAATCAAATGTTCGCTACGTTAAAGTGTTTGCTAATCGACACTTTCGCTTTAATGCTATTATTTTGACCCCCCTCTTCCGATTCTCAAGCTGTTATAAATCTCAGTGAATATATTGCTTGGAAGAACACAACCAAATTCTCTATGCCTCTCTTTAATCTTTCACTTTCGTATCGAGTTCTACATTGTGCGCTTTCACCTTTAATTTTCATAACAAATTCTACAGTGCTACTCTTTAATTTCATACCAAATTCTTCATTGCTCTTTAAGCTTTCATTTTCACACCAAATTCTCAAACACTGCTACTCTTCCATTTCATACCAAATTCTCCATTCCCACTCTCCGATCTTTCATTTTCATACCAAATTCTTCGTTGCCGCTCTTTCAGCTTTCATTTTCATACCAAATATTCCATTGCCGCTCTTTCAGCCTTCATTTCACACCAAATTCTCCTACACTACTTCTTTTTGACCTTTCATTTCATATCTCCTTTACTTCCCAGTTACTAATGAAAGAAACACCTAAAAAGGCTTATTACTAAACCATAGCAGCTATGGAATTCTTAACTATTGTTGTAGATAAATCCATAGATTGCTTGATCCATCCAGTTGTGCGAGGGTTTGGATATTTGTTTTACTACAAGAGAAACATCAAATCTCTAGAAAAAGAATCTGAGAGGCTAGAGAATGTCAGAAATGGGGTGCAGCTACGAGCGGAGGCTGCCCAGAGAAACTTACATAAACTTGCACCAAACATCCAGGCTTGGTTAACTAGTGTTGATACCACTACTGCAGATGTAAAAGGTGTGATGCAATGTAGATCTGAAGTTGAAAGAGGCTATTTCTTTGGTTGGTGTCCAAACTTGAAGTCACATTACTTGCTGAGCAGAAGAGCTACGAAAATTGCCTTGGATGTGATTGAACTTCGAACTGAAGGCAACAATTATGTTGATTTCTCCTATCCTGTACCACCTATTGAAGTTGAAGCTATACCTAACAATGTTGAGGAGTTTGACTCCCGAAAAAAGAAAGAGGAAGAGGTCATGGAAGCTTTGAGAGATGAAAGGGTCACTACTGTTGGGATATGTGGGATGGGTGGTGTCGGTAAGACGAAACTAGCTGAGAAAATAAAAGCAAGGGCGAAACAAGATAGACTGTTCGATGAGGTTGTCATGGTAACTGTCAGTCAGCAACCAGACGTTAAAAAAATACAGGGTGAGATCGCAAGAGAAGTCGGGCTGACATTGGAAGGGGATAATTTGTGGAGTCGTGGAGATCGGCTACGTTCAAGGTTAATGTATAAGGACAGTCGCGTCCTTGTAATTTTAGATGATGTTTGGGCGTTTCTTGATCTTAAGAGGCTCGGAATTCCCAGTGGTAGCGACCACAACTATTGGTGCAAAGTTATATTGATGACGCGTCTCCGAGATGTTTGTGATGCTGTGGAGTCTCAAAAGATCGTAGAAGTTGGAGTTTTATCTGAAAAGGAAGCATGGGTTCTTTTCAGGCAGAAAGCCGGTGATTCGGTTGACGATCCTTCTCTTCTTCACATAGCAAAAGATGTTGCGGAAGAATGCAAGGGGTTGCCGCTTGCAATTGTTACAGTTGCTGGAGCACTAAAGCGTAAAACCAAGCCTTCGTGGGAGGATGCCCTTAAACAGTTACAAAAATCAGCACCAAGAAACATCCCAGGAGTGCTTACAAATGTGTATCAACCTCTGAAGGTAAGCTATAATCACTTGGAAAGTGATGAAGCCAGGTACGTCTTTTTGCTTTGTTCCTTATTTGAGGAAGATAGAGATATTTGGACTGAAGAATTACTCCGATACGGAATGGGGCTTGGCATGTTTTCTGAAATCGAAAATTTTGAACATGCAAGAAATAGGATGTGTCTTCTATTAGAAACACTGAAAGATAGCTTCTTGCTATCCCTAGGTTCAGACAAACGTTTTGTCAAAATGCATGATGTGGTTCGTGACGTGGCTATATATATTGCATCTGAGGGTAATCATATTTTAATGGTAAGTCACGATGTGAACTCGGAAGAGTTCCCAAGAAAAGACTCTTACGAGCAATACAGTCACATGTCAATTGTTGCAAATAAATTTGATGAGCTTCCTGGACCAATATTATGCCCAAAATTGAAGCTTCTAATGTTGAAGCTCTGTTTTGGAGATCCATTCAAATTGCAGGATGATTTTTTTTATGGAATGAGCAAACTCAATGTCTTAAGCATAGAGGGAGTCAACTATGATGCCTTCATTCAGACACTTCCAACATCCATTCAAAGGTCGTCAAATCTGAGGACGCTGTGTTTGACTGATTTAATGTTGGATGACATATCCATTATTGGAGAACTTGTCACTTTAGAAATTCTCAGCATCAGAAAGTCTTCTTTAGTGGAGCTGCCAGTGGAGATTGGAAAATTGACCAATCTAATTATGTTAGAGTTTGTTCGGAAGGAGGAGGATGGAGGTCTTATAAGGATTTCACCAGGGGTCTTATCAAGACTAGTTCGATTGGAGGAACTACATGTGGAGGGAATACAAGATTGTAGTTACTCCACCTTGAGGGAGCTGGAATCCACATCGAGATTGACCGCACTGACATTAGATGAATGTTCTGAAGATGTGATTTACAGTAACTTGGGCCTTTCCTCCAAGTTGACGCGGTACATTCTTCATGTGGGTGGAGATGACACAGACAGTTCAAGCATGGATAATTACAGCAAAATTATTGGTTTAGAGGTCACTGAGACTGCCCCATTGGGTGATTGGATCTGCCGCCTGTTGAGGCAGAGCGAAGTTGTACACTCAACAGGAAAAGGCTCCAAGAATGTACTGACCGAGTTGCAGCGGGATGGATTTCAGAATGTGGAAGATCTCCGCCTCTATGAATGTGATTCATTGACACATTCACTGAATATCTATTGCCAGAATAATATTCCGTTCCCCAAACTCAAAAGATTGGAGGTAAGCGAGTGTGGTGGTCTACAGTATGTCTTTCGTGTATCATTGGCTGGAGGGAGTTCGACAGTAGCTTGCGCTGCTGAAGATGAGGAAACGGAGATCTCTCACAAGACACATATCGGACAGGGAATAATCAAGTTCCCAAATTTATATGAGTTGGAGCTTCGTCGTCTACCATGCTTCACTCACTTTTGCGATGACACTGTTGAGGGCATTGAGTTCCCTCATTTACAAGTCATGGCCTTCTACACCTTACCTGAGTTTCAAAATTTCTGGCCAACAACCAACAACTCCATCACTCACTCAAATCCTCTTTTTCATGAAAAGGTCTGCTTCTACTTCTCTACTTTTTCTTTTTTTTATTACTTTTTCTTTTTTTATTTGGTGGAGAGTTTTGTGAATTAAAATTTTACCTTTAACTTGAGCATTAAAGATATTTACTTACCCAATGTCTATACTTTTTAAAAAAAAAATTATATATGATTATTAATTGTTTGGGTAGGTACTTTATCTATAATTTAAATTGTATTTGTTTTTTTATTGAGGTAATTGGTCACAATAAAACCAAACTAACTATATCGGTCTTTTCAGAGTTTCTGGTCACATAAACACTATTTCAATTTTAATTTTGGTCTCAAATTCGAAGAAAACATAAGAAATTAATAAATCATGACGTATGAATATGAAAGAACAAATAAATTGACATTTTTCATCTTCTTTTTGATGAAAAGCTTTGTTCTACTACTCTACATGATCATTAAAATAATAATTCCTTTTCAGCTTTTAATTGATGGTTTTTATAAATTAAAATATTACCTTGTACTCTTTTTTTTTAATCGTGAATACCACCTCACTTGAGCACTAAAGATCTTTACCTACGCAATGTCTATTTTTTCTACTATTACTAGTGTTAAAGTAAATTTAATTTTTTTTTTAAAAAAAACAAACATAACTGTGTTTGAGATGTTAAAAACTTTTTAAAATATGAAATGAGATCATATACAAAAAATAATGATATATTTTGCCACTGCAGTTTTTTTTTTTAATCAATAAAGCTAGCTTCTCTTAAATTACATGTATTTTCCAACTCAAGAAGAATATACATTAGTTTTTGCAGGATTAGAAATAGAAGCATCAAATTCATAATTTAAAAGCTATATATATATATATATATATATATATATATATATTGATTCAGTGTGAACATGAATTAATTTATTGTAATAAAATAAAAAGACAAACCAGAAATAAGAATTTTATTGTAATCGTTTCTAACAATACAGGAAGACCCAACAATTAAACAACTACCAAATAATATTGCAGGTCTCTTGTCCTAACCTGGAAACACTATTTATCAAGGAGGCTGACAGCATAACTGCTCTATGCTCTCACCAACTTCCAACTGCCTACTTCAGCAAACTTGTAACCTTGGAAGTATCGTGGTGTGGAAAATTGAGAAACTTGATGTCTCCATCAGTTGCCAGAGGTCTTCTGAATCTACAAGGACTAGTTATATGTGACTGCCAGTCAATGGAAGAAGTGATCATAGAAGAAGAAGAACAACAAGGAGAAGAAATCGTGTCTTATGAGCCCTTATTTCCCCGGTTGAAAGTGCTCGTGCTGCAGCTTCTACCAAAGCTGAGGCATTTCTTCCTGACGAAAAGTGCTCTTGAATTTCCATTCCTCATAGAAGTGGGAATTTTTGATTGCCCTGAAATGAAGATGTTTGTCCAACAAGGGTCTCTGAGTACACCGAGTCTCGAAAGTGTGAACTATGATGATAAGGGGAAAGTAGATGATATGATGTTCAATTCTAAGGTTTGTCTTGTGACTCTGTATAACTAACTAATATATATATATATGTGTGTGTGTGTGTGATGCATTAATACATCCCTGGTCTACTGGTCTCTTTCCATTTAAGTTAACTAACAAATAGTAATCTTCATATAGTTGTTTTTGTTTGTCACTAGAAGCAACTTTCTTCAAGTAGTTTTTCACTTCATGGTACCTTTATGTAAAATGAGATATGGTTCATGTTTCATTTCACCCCTTATATAAAATGCAAGGCCTGATAACATTTGCAGGTTTCTTGTCCTAATCTGGAAATGCTACGTATCTCAGGGGCTCACAGCATAACTTCTCTATGCGCTCACCAACTTCCAACTCCTGACTTCAGCAAACTTGATATATTGATTGTATCTGGTTGTTCTAAATTGAGAAATTTGATGTCTCCATCAGTGGCCAGGAGTGTTCTGAATCTCCGAGTACTAAGTTTAGAAGACTGTCAATCAATGGAAGAAGTGATCACAGAAGAGGAACAAGAAGAAGCAATCATGACTAATGAGCCTTTATTTCCCCGGTTGGAAGAGCTGAAGCTTAAGCTTCTACCAAAGCTGAGGCATTTCTTCCTGACGAAGCGTGCTCTTGAATTTCCATTTTTCATAAAAGTGAATATTCATGATTGCCCTGAAATGAATATATTTGTCCAACAGGGGTCTGTGAGTACACCGAGTCTCGAAAGTGTGAACGATGATAGGGTGAAAGTAGATGATCTGAATAAATGGATACAAGAGAGGTTCAATTCTTAGATTTGTCTTGTGTTGCTTGTTGTATAACTAATTAGTGCTCTCTTTCCGTCTTAATAGTAATATTCAGACACTTACGTATGTTGTCACTTGAAGCAACTTCCTTTTACCTTCCTCAAATATTTCCAATTAGAAATTTAAAGTAATAGCACAGTCATCTCTATTCTTTTGTAATTTCTACTCTCAGGATTCAGGAAGAAGTTATAAAGTGATGCGGCGAATCTAAAGCTTTAATCTAGTGATGGAAGAAACTAGTAATCGATGAAATAGTCCAAGTGTATGCAAGTTTTAGCTCGAACATCACCTGATATATATGCTCATGATGGATGTAACACGCAGAGTCCGGTCTACATTATAACCAATGGGTTCACATGAACCCAATAGCTTTTGCCAAGAGAATTTGTATCTGTATTAGTAATTTTTAGAAATAGTTGATTGTGAGTGCAGATATTGTTGGAGGGAAAATCGCAACCCATGCTGTTTTATCATTAACCATCGATGTGTTGGAGCTCCCTAGGCCTTGACCCTGTCAGATAAAGTCTCTCCTGAGCTCTTTTTAGCATTCCATTTGTGAGCTGGCAGAGATCGATTGTAACATTTGTTCCAAGAAAGTGGTGGATGTCATCCCTCTTTGTCTGTTTGTAACTTTGTTGGACCTAGAATTTTGAGTTTACAAGTTTTGTATCCTAGAAAAGCAAGGATAAATTGTTTAAACATATTAAGTAAAACTTTTAACTCAAATACATGACAGGCTTGTAGCTCCGTCCCTGATGCTCAATAAGCACCTTAATGATGGTATACACAGAAAGCTAAACAAACTATCTAAATCAACTTCGTCCTCAACAACAATTCCCTATTCTACGTAACATATAAAAAGACATCCAGAATTCAACAAAAAATTCATGATGACATGCAGCAGCCACCACTATTGACACCAGAACCTGAATCCTGTCCGGGAACAATGATCCTTGTTCCCTTTAAAGATTGTGACTTCCCATAATCAGCTCTCGGGTTTGCAGTGAGCGTGTTCTTGCTAATGATTTTATAAATTCTGTTAAAACGGCCATGAATGCACTCTCGACCTTTGTGGATTGAAGGGCTGATGCTTCCATAATGAAAAGATTCTCCCTTTTTGCGAAGGCTTGAGCATCTTCAACTGGTACAGCTCGAAGACTTCCTAAATCACTTTTGTTCGCGATGAGCATTATACGTGTATATGTTCTTGTCTGCATGACCTCTTAGTTCCTCCAGCCATCTAGCCATATGATCGAATATTCGATGACTGGCGTTTTGTTAAATTGTGGATTAGCATCATGCCAACTGCAGCTTGATAACATGCATTTGTTATTTCTCTATACCTGAGAGAGATATGAGAGGTTCATTGAGTTACAAAAATTATCAAATTGGCAAAAGTTATTGAAATTCTCAAGTATGCCAGAGGAAGAAACTTTGCTGGTATTTCGCCAACTTTATTTAGACAATACAACCAATTATACGAATAACAGAAACTGGAAAATTAAGATATGATCCGAAGCCAACCCCTTCCATATGAAGAATTAGAAAGACGGTAGAAATAAAGATGAACATAAAGCAGCAACGCAAATAAAACACAAACATTAGCTAAATATCAACAAGAGGAGTAGCTAAGTTACCTTTGATTGTGTAGATAGTAGAAGCCAACATGACCCCTTTTCACTAAGGTCTTCAAATGCAGGCTATCTTTACCAGGTGATTTTCAAGGCCTCCCATTTTACTACCTTTTAACTTTTCATCCAAGTTATTCATCTTTTGATTCAACACCTGAATTGAGTGTTTTACTAATTGTATGTTCTCTTATTTTGAATTGTTGAATCTAATATTCTGACAGGTGCAGAAGATGGTGAAATTTGTTTCTACATTTCAATTTGTAAGATTGCATAAAGGACAACGCTTCTTCTTCATCTTCTTCTTCTTTTTTAATAAAAGAAAGGCCAGTGTTAAAAGCCAAACATTCTTTCATCTTTTTCTTGGTTACTGGTATTAGTATGCTCTAAATAATTTTGCAGTCAACATGAATCTAGCACCTTTCTCTTTTCATACTGGAACATTTTTCTTAATCTCCTTGTTCCAAGTGTAGCTGCAACAAAATATAATAAAATTTGATGAGATAAAGACCATGAGATACGTAAATATTTAAGAGATATATTCATAGTGGTTTTGTATATGCAATTATTTTCATTGTTGCTTCATTCAGGAGGTTATGTTCTTAATGCTCGGGTGTTAATTTAGACAATTTAAAATAGCGAAGAAGAGAACATGTCTGATTCTTTCCATTTCTTTATGGTGCCATTTGTTCTGCAATAATTTGTGTGAAGCTGGAAGAGAAATACTTTGCTAAAAGTCGGAGACAATGTAAGAATAAAAGCTGTTGTTTGAGTAGCAGGCAAGCAAATGGAAAATTCCGAAAAGAAAAAAATTACTTTTCCCTTTTTTCTTCTTTAGAGTGTCTGCCTTGGCAAGAAAGCATATATTCTGGAGAAGTCCTCACATGAGTTTGAGTGAAGCAAGATATGGAATCAGATGTTCACTACTTTGAAGTGTTAGCTAATCTACACTTCCAATTTAATGCTATTATTTTGACCCCACTCTTCCTATTCTTAAGCTGTTATAAATCTCAGTGAATATATTGCTTGGAAGAACACAACCAAATTCTCCATTGCCTCTCTTTAATCTTTCACTTTCGTATCAAGTTCTACATTGCGCTCTTTCATCTTTAATTTTCATAACAAGTTCTACACTGCTACTCTTCCATTTCATACCAAATTCTCTATTCCTACTCTCCGTTCTTTCATTTTCGTACCAAATTCTTCATTACCGCTCTTTCAGCTTTCATATTCATACCAAATATTCCATTGCCGCTCTTTCAGCCTTCATTTCACACCAAATTCTCCTACACTACTTCTTTTTGACCTTTCATTTCATATCACCTTTACTTCCCATTAACTAAGAAGAAAAAACACCAGAGTTCAGATTCAGCTATGGAATTCTTAACTATTGTGGTAGAAAAATCCATAGATTGCTTGATCCATCCAGTTGCCCGAGGGTTTGGGTATTTGTTTTACTACAAGAGAAACATCAAATCTCTAGAAAAAGAATCTGAGAGGCTAGAGAATGTCAGAAATGGGGTGCAGCTACGAGCGGAGGCTGCCCAGAGAAACTTACATAAACTTGCACCAAACATCGAGGCTTGGTTAACTAGTGTTGATACCACTACTGCAGATGTAAAAGGTGTAATGCAAGGCAGAGCTGAGGTTGAAAGAGGCTGTTTCTTTGGTTGGTGTCCAAACTTGAAGTCACGTTACTTGCTGAGCAGAAGAGCTACGAAAATTGCCTTGGATGTGATTGAACTTAGAACTGAAGGCAACAATTATGTTGATTTCTCCTATCCCGTACCACCTATAGAAGTTGAGGCTCTACCTAACAATGTTGAGGAGTTTGACTCCAGAAAAGAGAAAGAGGAAGAGGTCATGGAAGCTTTGAGAGATGAAAGGGTCGCTATTGTTGGGATATGTGGGATGGGTGGTGTCGGTAAGACGACACTAGCTGAGAAAATAAGAGCAAGGGCGAAAAAAGAAAAGTTGTTTAATGACGTTGTCATGGTGACTGTCAGCCAACAACCAAACTTTAAAAAAATACAGGGTGAGATTGCCAAAGGAGTCGGTCTGACATTAGAAGGGGACGATTTGTTCCAGCGTGGAGATCGGCTGCGTTCAAGGTTAATGTATAAGGACAGTCGCGTCCTTGTAATTTTGGATGATGTTTGGGAGTTTCTTGATCTAAACAGGCTTGGAATTCCCAGTGATAGCAACCACAATAGTCAGTGCAAAGTTATATTGACAACGCGTCTCCGAAGTGTTTGTGATGATATGGAGGCTCAAAAGACCGTAGAAGTTGAAATTTTAACTGAAAAGGAAGCATGGGTCCTTTTCAGGCAGAAAGCCGGTGATTCGGTTGACGATCCTTCTCTTCTTCAAATAGCAATAGATGTTGCGAAAGAATGCAAGGGGTTGCCGCTTGCAATTGTTACAGTTGCTAGAGCACTAAAGCGTAAAAACAAGCCTTCGTGGGTGGATGCCCTTAAACAGTTACAAGAATCAGCACCAAGAAACATCCCAGGAGTGCTTACAAATGTGTATCAACCTCTGAAGGTAAGCTATACTCATTTGGAAAGTGATGAAGCCAGGTACGTCTTTTTGCTTTGTTCCTTGTTTGAAGAAGATGATGAAATTAGGATTACAGAATTAATCCAATATGGAATGGGGCTTGGCATGTTTTCTGAAATCGAAAATTTAGAACATGCGAGAAATAGGATGTGTCTTCTGTTAGAAACACTGATAGATAGTTTCTTGCTATCCCAAGATTCAGAAAAAATTTATGTAAAAATGCATGATGTGGTCCGTGACGTGGCTATATATATTGCATCCGAGGGTAATCATATTTTTATGGTAAGTCACAATGTGAACTCGGAAGTGTTCCCAAGAAAAAACTCTTACAAGCAATACAGTCACATGTCAATTGTTGCAAATAAATTTGAAAAGCTTCCTAGACCATTATTATGCCCAAAACTGAAGCTTTTAATTCTAAAGCTCTGTTTTGGAGATTCATTCAAATTACAGGATGATTTTTTTAATGGAATGGGTGAACTCAATGTCTTAAGCATGAGGGGAGGCAGATATTCTTCCTCCATTCAAACTTTTCCAGCATCCATTCAGAGGTTGTCAAATCTGAGGACGCTGTGCTTGAGTGGTTTAAGATTGGATGACATATCCATTATTGGGGAACTTCTCACTTTAAAAATTCTCAGCATCAGAGATTCCAAGTTGGAGAAACTGCCGGTGGAGATTGGAAACTTGACCAATCTAATTATGTTAGAGTTTTGGAATGAGGATGGAGAACTTAGAAGGATTTCACCAGGAGTCTTCTCAAGACTAGTTCGATTGGAGGAACTACATATGATGAGAGTAAAAGAATGTAGTTACTCCACCTTGAGGGAGCTGGAATCCTTATCGAGATTGACCGCACTGACATTTAATAAATGTTCCGAAGATGTGATTTATAGTAACTTGGGCCCTTCCTTCAAGTTGACACGGTACATTCTTGTTGTGTGTGAAATCATATATGGTTCAAGCCTGTATAATTACAGCAAAAATATTTTTTTAGAGGTCACTGAGACAGCCCCATTGGGTGATTGGATCTGCCGCCTGTTGAGGAAGAGCGAACTTGTACATTCAAAAGGAAAGGGCTCCAAGAATGTACTGACCGAGTTGGAGCTGGATGAATTTCAGAATGTGAAAGAACTCTGCCTCAGAGGATGCGATTCATTGACACATTCACTGAATATCTATTGCCAGAATAATATTCCGTTCCCCAAACTCGAAAAATTGGTGGTAAGCGATTGTGGTGGTCTACAGTATATTTTTTGTGTATCATTGGCTGGAGGGAGCTCGACAGTAGGTTGCCGTGATGATGATGAGGAAACGGAGATCACACATATCGGACAAGGAATAATCAAGTTCCCAAATTTATATGAGTTGGAACTTCGTCGTCTACCATGCTTCACTCACTTTTGCAATGACACTGTTGAGGGCATTCAGTTCCCAAAGTTAAGAATGATGATCTTCTACACCTTACCTGAGTTCCAAAATTTCTGGCCAACAGCCAACAACTCCATCACCGACCCAAATCCACTTTTTCACGGAAAGGTATGCTTCTACTTCTCTTACTTTTTCTGTTTTTATTTAGTGGAGAGTTTTGTGGATTAAAATTTTACTTGAGCATTAAAGATATTTACTTAAACAATGTCCAATTTTTTTTAAAAAATAAATTATATATGATTATTAATTATTTGGGTACGTACTTTATCTATAATTTCAATTGTATTTGTTTTTTCTATTGAGGTCATTTGTCAAAATAAAACCAAACCAACTATATCGGTCTTTTCGAGATTTTCTGGTCACATAAACATTATTTCAATTTTAATTTTGGTCACAAATTCAAAGAAAATATAAGAAATTAATAAATCATGACATATGAAAATGAAAGAGAAAATAAATTGACATTTTTCATCTTCTTTTTGATGAAAAGGTGTGTTCTACTGCTCTAAATGATCATTAAAATAATAATTCCTTTTCAGCTTTTAATTAATATATTACCTTATACTCTTTTTTTTAAATGGTGAATACTGCCTTACTTGCGCACCAAAGATCTTTACCTACGCAATGTCTATTTTTTCTACTATTACAAGTGTTAAAGTGAATTTTTATTTTTATTTTAAAAACAAAGATAAATGTGTTTGAGATGTTAAAAACTTTTTAAAATATGAAATGAGATCATATACAAAAATATAATTATATATTTCGCCACTGAAGTTTTTTTTTTTTTGATCAATAAAGCTAGGTTCTCTTAAATTACATGTATTTTCCAACTCAAGTAGAATATATATTAGTTTTTGCAGGATTAGAAATAGAAGCGTCAAAATATATATATATATATATATATTGATTTTGTGTAAACATGATTTAATTTATTGTAATAAAATAAAAAGATAAACCAGAAATAAGAATTTTATTGTAATCGTTTCTAACAATACAAGAAGAGAGACCTTTGGAAACAAATGGTTCCGAACAATTAAACAACTACCAAATAATATTGATACTTCATCCCTTCAACGTTTGCAGGTCTCTTGTCCTAATCTGGAAACACTAAAGATCACGGAGGCTGACAGCATAACTGCTCTATGCTCTCACCAACTTGCAACTGCCTACTTCAGCAAACTTGAAACCTTGGAAGTAGGAAATTGTTGTAAATTGAGAAACTTGATGTCTCCATCAGTTGCTGGAGGTCTTCTGAATCTCCAAGCACTAGATATACTTGACTGTCAGTCAATGGAAGAAGTGATCACAGAAGACGAACAACAAGGAGAAGAAATCATGTCTAATGAGCCTTTATTTCCCCGGTTGGAAACGCTGGAGCTTATGTTTCTACCAAAGCTGAGGCATTTCTTCCTGATGAACCGTGCTCTTGAATTTCCATTTCTTAGAAAAGTGACTATTCATGATTGCCCTGAAATGAAGATATTTGTTCAACAGGGGTCTGTGAGTACACCGAGTCTCGAAAGCGTGAACTTTGGTTGGGTGAAAGTAGATGATCTGAATAAATGGATACAAGAGACGTTCAATTCTTAGGTTTGTCTTGTGTTACTTGTTGTACAAGTAATTAAGTCTAGTTCTCTCTTTCCATCTTAATAGTAGTTATATTCAGACACTTATGTTTGTCACTTGAAGCAACTTTCTTTTACCTTCTTCAAATATTTCCAATTAGAAATTTAAACCAATAGTGCAGTCATCTCTGTTCTTTTGTAATTTCTACTCTCCGGTTTCAGGAAGAAGTTATAAAGTGATGGCAGCAAATCTGAAGCTTTAATCTAATGATGGAAAGAAACTAGTAATCAATGAAATAGTCCAAGCGTGTGGTTACGTCACCTGATATCTATGCTCATGATGGATGTAACACGCAGAGGCCGGTCTACATTATAACCAATGGTTTCACATGAACCCAACATCTTTTGCCCAGGGATTTTTAGAAGTAGTTGATTGAGTGCAGGTATTGTTGGAGGAAAAATCGCATCCCATGCGGTTTAATTATTAACCATCGATGTGCTGGAGCTCTCTAGGCCTTGACCCTGGCAGATAATGTCTCACATGAGCTCTTTTTAGCATGAGATCAATTGCAACATTTGTTCCAAGAAAGTGGTGGATGTCATCCCTCTGTGTGTAACATCGACGAAGCTAGGATTTTGAGTTTATTAGTGTAGTATTCTAGAAAAGCAAGCATACTGGATTCTGGATAAATTATTTATACATATTAAGTGAAATTTTTAAACACAAATACATGACAGAACCCGTTGACAGATTTGTAGCACCACCCCTGATGCCCAGTGAGCAACCTTAATGAACTGTATACACACAAAGCTAAACAAAGTATCTAAATCAACTTCATCCTCAACAACAATTCCCTATTCTACATAGCATATAAATAATTTCCAGTTATATTATGTTGGTGATATTACAATAAAATTGCAATAATAATTATAACTTATTACAACTGAAAATTACAAATGAATAAAAAAAAACATTTCTTCTTTGGCTGAGGCGCGGATATCTCACTCTTAAGATTCAAGCCCACTGCGGTAATTGTTTCTCCGGTCCAGTAGTAACACACTTTGACTTGTCCCCTCCAGGATACAACAACCTTCTCAAATTAACTCAATAAGCTGGATAAGAATTGAGTTTAACACCTCCCTTCAACTATTAAACTCTCTTTATGATTTTGGACTTACAATTTATCTGCCTTCTACCTCTCGTTGCTGTGTAAGATAAGGTAGGATAATATAAAAGAAATAAAAAATATTAAAAAATGTCAAAAGGCAACTTCATATTATGATTTCGGATAAATAAAAAGACATTCAGAGTTCAATAAAAAATCACGACGACATGCAACAGCCACCACTATTGCCATCAGAATCCGAATCCTGTCAAGGAACAACGATCCTTGTTCCCTTTAAAGATTGTGACTTTCCATAATCAGCTCTCGGGTTTGCAGTGAGCGTATTCTTGCTAATGATTTTATAAATTTCTGTTAAAACAGTCATGAAGGCACTCTCAACGTTTGTGGATTGAAGGGCTGATGCTTCCATAAAGAAAAGATTCTCCCTTTCTGCAAAGGCTTGAGCATCTTCGACTGGTAGAGCTTGACGACTTCCTAGATCACATTTGTTCGCAATGAGCATTATACGTGTACATGTTCTTGCCTGCATGACCATTTAGTTCCTCCAGCCATCTAGCCATATGATTGAATGACTGGCGTTTTGTTAACTTGTAGACTAGCATCACGCCAACTGCACCTTGATAACATGCACTTGTTACAGCTCTATACCTGAGGGAGATATGAGAGATTCGTTGAGTTACAACAACTATCAAATTGACTAAAGTTATTGAAATTCTTAAGTATGCCAGAGGCAGAAACTTTGTTGGTATTTCACCAACTCAATTTAGCCATTACAACCAATTATACGAACAACAGAAACTGGAAAATTAAGATATAATCCGAAGCCATCCCCTTCCATATGAAGAATTAAGTATTTGAAAGACGGTAGAAATAAAGGTGAACATAAAGCAGCAACAAATAAAACACAACCATTAGCTAAATATCAACAAGAAGAGTAGCTAAGTCACCTTTGACTGTGTAGATAGTAGAAGCCAACATGTCCCCTTTTCACTAAGGAAGAAATGTTGATCTCAAAACTAGTAAGCGAGAACACTAGAAAAGGTGCATCAAATGACTAATATTCAAGGGAAGTTTGCTTGCTCACTTAGCATACAAAATGGCATTACGATATAAGGCTAATACGTGAACTATCGCCAAATCCCTTCCTCAAGTATTATTGTATCTCTCTTTGCAGTTTCTGAAAAACATCCCGAAATAAAAATGATGCAGACACACAGTAGACAAAAACTAGTTTCGGGGGAGTGGGATTGGCTAGAAATGAAGTAACCTTGATCAAAAAATATCAGCAAAAATCATCCATAATAACAGAAACAGGAGCAGGATCATGCAAATGGAATGCAGCAAAGTGTTTCTTAATTCCTTTTTCGCCGTCTATATACCTACAAGGCCACAAAGTATAAATAGATACTTTATGTGAATAACATCGGAGGATGGATCAATCATCTCATCACGCATTTGTTTCGGGAAATTATTTTGAAAATTATAAAAAGGATTGGTTAAATTTACCTGAGCAAGATAAGGGGTTTGTTCACCAACTTCCGATGGTTTGCCAAGTTAGACTTGTGTCTTGACTATTGCGTTACCAGATTTCTTTCTTGATCATTAATATCTGTCCTGTTATCGATTTATGCTACGTCATAAAGAGAGGCTAAAAGACATGGCATATCAGAAACAGCAGATTGAAAATTTTAAAGAAGCAGCAAATTGATTCGAGGGTAAAAGTGCCAAGAGTAAGTCGAAGTTAACAAGATCTGCATAGAGACTTCGATAAAAAGCACACCAGCGGTAAACAAAACTTAAGACTGAAAAAAACCACGAAAGATGCTGTAATGACCGGTACGGACATTTTACTGTAGTTTCATATAATTTTTGTACTATCAAAATATATCGTGGATTATTTAATTTAATTTGGTAGAAATATAATTTAGTACCCTTCTAAAATATTTTTGATATTTGTAAAATTCTTTAAGCGATGATATATTTATATTATTTATTAATATTTTAAATGGAGATAATAAATCTAAAAATATTAAAATATTATTATTATATAATAGAGGTTTAGTTAGAAATAATTTTCTATTAATTATGATATATTTAAAATATTATAATTATTTTATTACTAATTTATGCAATATCCGATTATGTATACAATGTAGAAAAATTAATTGAACCGTACACGTGGAAAGGATTGTAGACAGCAACATATGGCTTGGCACATGTGTCCACTTTACTTTATCTTCTTTTGTACATCTTTATATCTGAAAACCTTTAGAAAAATGAGTTGAACTTTTTAACGAAAGATTCTTTTTTTTTAGATAAAATTATTTTTTCATTATTTTTTTAATTTATTATTTAATTATTTTTTATTATATTAATTAGATTTCCTAAAATATGTGGGACTTCAAAAATATATATGGTAGGAGAATTAATTAATATTTTCCTTTCAATTAGACTTTCTAAAATATATGAGATTCCTAAAATATATGGTAGGAAGATTAATTAATATTTCTCATCCTCATTGATTGTGATTCTAATTTATGTTTTGCGCAGAAATACTAGCAATCTACATGATACTTGTATTTTGTTTTGTACAGAGATAATAGCAATCTACGTGATATTTGTGTTCTATTTTGTGCAGAAATACGAGTAATCTACGTGGTATTTGTGTTAGCTTTGGTTCTCTTTTGGGGTGCAAGAAAAAGATTGATGTTCATCTGACTTGATTCGATTGCATCGATGCTTGATTTTCTAATCCTCAACCTCCTCACTGTTTTTATCATCATAATAGAATTCAACATGTGTGTGTATATATATCTTCTTTGTTTTCATTCAAATCATTCTTTGAGGTTAAAATTTTTGCTCAGGCAAGAATTAGTTGGATCAAAATCGAAACTTTGTGATCACTATTATATTTTTTTTATATAGTTTATAGGTCGTAGATGAATGTCTGTTGACTTTGAAGAATTTCTTGTGTAAATGTTAGATTTAATTGTATTGTTTTGATCTTTTTTATCTTATTGTATTATTTTAATTTATAGATGCTAGATGAATGTTGGTAGGCTTTGAAATTTTTTTTAGGTAAAGGTTAGGTTTAATTGTATTATCGTAATATCTCTATTAGTTTGTTATTTTGTGGTAGTTTATAGTTCGTAGATGAATCTCGATCGGGTTTGAGAAATTTTTGTGTGTAAAATTTAAGTTTAATTATATTGTTTTGATATCACTTTTATCGTATTATTTTGCTGCAGTTTACAGGTGATAGATAAATGTTAAATGTTAGTCGGCTTTGAGGAATTTTTTTTATGTAAATGTTAAGTTTAGTTGTATTATTTTGATATCCCTATTATCGTATTATTTTGTTATTGTTTACAAGGGGTAGATGAGTGTCGGACGACTTTGAGAAATTTTTTGTGTATAAAGATTAGATTTAGTTGTATTATTTTGATGTTTCTATCATTGTATTGTTTTGTTACAATTTACAGATGGTAGATAATTATCAATAGACTTTTAAAAATATTTTTGATAAAGATTAAGTTTAATAAATAAATTCTCCATCTTTACATACTCAAAAAATATTAAATTTAATTATTATATTAATCTTTATTATTTAAACAAATATCTTATTTAATGTAATATTTGAATTTATTAAAGTGAGGTACACGCGCGAGGCGCGTACACCTAAATTAGTATTTATATATATATGCTTGGCTTTATCTTCTTTTATGCATCTATATATAGATGCTTGGCAGTACAATCTGTCAATGAAAAAGAGAGAAAATTCTTTGTAACAAAAGGCAGTCTAAGCTAGTGCTCTTAATATATACTGTGCGTTTATATAAATATTTTGTAGCAAAGGGTTGTGGGCGAGATATTCTGGCATCATTTGATCGTTAAATTAAAATTTTATTATTCAAATTTGGGTTCTAGCGGTATATTATTCGGAGGCTTCATGGACAGATATTATAGTTTTAGCGTTCAGGTTGACAAGGTTTTTCCTATCTTTAGATTGAACTTAATTACTGAAAATGTAAACTATTATGTTAGCCTCGGATAAATCCTTATAGATACGTATTTTTGATATATATAAACTGTCTTATTTATCCGGATTAGAACCCCGTTCTAGAAATTTTTAAAAAAATTATCTTTTAATATAATATAACATTTATTACTTTAGGACGTAAAAATACTTCTTATTTAAAAGTATAGTTGTATCTATATATATAATTGCTTCTCTTAATCATCCTTCAATATACCTTTAAAAATAGTTATATGAAACATGTATGTATATATAATTATTTGAAAGGCATATATGTATAAGAGTATATATTAAGCATATGATAATATAGGCATATGATATATTTATTTAATTTCTAAATCTTGAATTTATTCCTTTTTAATTAAGATTAACAGATGATTATTTAGATATTGACATTGTTATGATATGGTATGAATTTTAATATTTTTGGTGGATATGGTTACTGTGAGTTTCGGTTCGAGTCCGGTAATTGACTAATATGGTTACTATGAGTTTCGGTTCGAGTCCGGCAATTGTCTATTATGGTTACTATGAGTTTCGGTTCGAGTTCGGCAATTGACTATTATGGTTACTATGAGTTACGGTATGAGTCCGATAATTGATTACTATGGGTACTATGAATTCCGGTTCAAGTCCGGTGCACATCTTGATGACTATAATGATTTATTGGTATCACCGCAGTTTTAGATTATTATGTTTATGTTCATTACTTGTGTGTCCCACCGGCTTATGGGGGTACGGTTGGGTTACTTGTCTTTTTCAGTGTGTCTTGCGGGCTTATGGGGGCCCAACTAGGTTATTTAGTGTGTCTAGCGGACTTATGAGGGCCCAGTTAGGTTATGTTTGATTTATCTATTATTACTGCATTATTATTTTTTGGTATCGCATAAGTTTATTCCTTTACAGTCGTTGCGTAGCTTGGTAGTTTTTATCTTTCCATCCCTATCTACCAATAATTCAGATTACGCTGTCCCATTGTAGTTATACCTTTTTTGTATTAAGCTCAGTCGGCCAATGATGCCTACTGAGTACCCGTGATTTTTGGTACTCATACTACACTTCTGCATCTTTTTCTAATGCAAATCAGGGTAACAACAGTCGACGTTAACGTGGTTCCTACCTTCCATCACCGATTCAAAGCAGGGTGAGCTTGCTGTCATCCGAGACTAATCTTCCTCTATTTATTCCAGTTAGTCTTTTGCACTCGAGACTGCTTGTGTATATTATGTACATTTTATTTTATTTTTTTATCTAGTACTTTGGGTATCTGTTAGTAATGGCTCTAGTACTGACCTTATCTGGTCTTGGGAGGATTCATTGTATAGTTGGTCCTTTTTTCTTCTCTCGTTTTGATATAATATATATGCTCCTTTTTTAGTTTTTACTTATTATTATTATACATAATCCTTTATTTGGTCTTTGCCTGTTAGCCCGTTACTTATCATTCCGGACTATGGCTTGGCTTGCCTACTGGTGGGTTAAAGTAGGCGCCATCATGACTTGAAAAATCGGGTCGTGACAGATTGGTATCAGAACCTAGGTCTCATTGGTATTGTTAGTACTGGAGTCAATGTTTAGTAGAGTTCCGTGGATCGACACAAAGACGTCTGTATCCTATCTTCGGGAGGCTACAGAGCATTTTTAAGGAACAATCTTATTTTCTTGATCAATTTTCATATGTTGAGTCTGGGTTGGTTGTAATCTTCTTTTATTGGTTCACTCTCTACTCCAACGGCTAGGATGCGAGGTTCGAGAGCTGGGGTAGCTTGGGGTCGGGGTCAACCCAGATATCAGGGACAGGGTCATTTGTATGCTATGCCAGGTAGATCAGGGGCTGAGGCTTCGGATGTTTTGATCACAGGTAAGGTTGTTATATGCACCAGCTAGTTTCTACTTTATTTGATCTCGATTTCACCTTTTCATATGTTTTTGCTTGATTTGCATCACAATTGGGTTCATGTTTGGGATGTAAGTGTTGAGTCTATTGCATAACTCCGTCCCTGTGGTTTGCGAGTTTCCAGACTGTTTCAGACCGATCTAGTTAGTCTTTCTTCCGAGCATGATATGCACGCCCAGTATCCCTATCTGTTCGAGCCTTCAGGTATGACCTTATCTTTTACTTTCGCAGACGAAAGTCCTTTTAGTTGTGGATGTAGTAATGACCGGTACAAACATTTTACTGTAGTTTCATATAATTTTAGTAGTATCAAAATATATCGTGGATTATTTAATTTAATTTGGTAGAAATATAATTTAGTACCCTTTTAAAATATTTTCGATATTTGTAAAATTCTTTAAGCGATGATATATTTATATTATTTTATAATAGATTTTTTTATTATTTATTAATATTTTAAATAGAAATAATAAATCTAAAAATATTAAAATATTATTATTATATAATAAAAGTTTTGTTAGAAATAATTTTCTATTAATCATGATATATTTAAAATATTATAATTATTTTATCATGAATTTATGCAATATTCAATTATGTATGCAATGTAGAGAAATTAATTGAATCATACACATGGAAAGGATTGTGGACAGCAACATATGGCTTGGCACATGTGTCCACTTTACTTTATCTTATTCTTTTGTACATCTTTATATATTTATATATATATATGCTTGGCTTTATCTTCTTTAATGCATCTATATATAGATGCTTGGCAGTACTATCTATCATACCCTATTTTTATCGAAAGATCTAAACGAGCGTGATATTATAGACATTAAAATAATAAATTTATGTACATAATCATCATCTAATTTTTTACAGAAAATAAAAAAATTTATTTATTTTTATCAATATGTATGACTCATGTTTTAATCTATGAAACTGATTTAAATTCTAGGTAAGAGTTCAAGTTATTCTGAAGGGAAGGGGTTAGACAGCCTTCAGAATCCACAAATGTGATTCCCGATCAGACTTAGATTTATTAAAAGAAAAAAAAATCTATATATATTTATATGAGTATAAAATTTGTATTAAAATGATGTAAATAATTTATTATACAAATTACCTATGTTATAGTAAAAGCTATTATAAAAGTATATGAAAAATATGCAAATAAAAGTATATATAAGAATGTATATGAAAAGAAAAATAAAGGTTGAATAAAAGAAGATTTATTTTAAAGAAAAGATTATGTAATGTTTTAGTGTAAAAATTATAAATTATCTAATTAAATGTCTAAATCAATTTAATGTAAATATTAACGGCTTAAATTTGTCTAAACGTGTGTTAAAGATTGCGTAAGTAAACATATCCCCACCCAACACTCAAAATTAAAGTTTTCACTATGCTAATATTTTGTACAAGTATAAGAATATAGAAATACAATACCAAAATTAAATGTCTTCTTTAAATGTCACTCCCGATAAGTATTCTCGAAAACCTGTATAAACACTTGTAATAAAATGTTAGTAACAAATAAATGATTATCACAATAAATCAAAATATACGTAGGCACATATGTGTTTACAAATATATTTTTTTATTAAAAGTGGACTCAGATAAAGTTTTCAAAACAAAAAAGAACAACAAAATAATGCAAACATACAACAAAAATCAAAAGAAGCATATTAATGAAAAATAAATAAAAGTGGCAGACAACAAATATAATGCAAACATAAAAAAGGCCTATTAAAATAAATAAATAACTTAAAAAATAAAATTAAATATTCAGACGGAGAGATAATTTCATTGGCCAATATTTATTGATAAGTGTAACAATTCTATAAAATACTAAAACAATCATGACAAAGTAACAATAGTTGGTCAAAAACATAATAATGGCAGGTATAATGAAAGTAGTAATGTAAACAAAGTAAAAGTAATAATCCTAACTTTAATAACAATATCAAACGTAAAAAATAGACAATAAAGTAATTAAGTAAAATAACAATACTTGATAACAGTGAGCAATCAAATAAAAAGTGGAGAAATAAAAGATAACAACTTCAGTAACAGGATAACAGCATATCGCACAATAGCAAAACACGAACTTAAAGGCTATCGGAATTCGAACTTCTCGAATCCAAACTAAAAATGCATAAATAAAAGCAAGAATGAAAAAAAAAAAAAATCACTGAAAAACATACTAATCAAATAAAAAAATAGAGGATATACAAAGGAGTATTTTGCTGGCCAGACCTGGACGTGGCGGCCAGAGGAGGTTGTGAAGGTGACTGGAGAAAAGCAAAAAGAGAACGGAGAAAGGGGAGGAGCAGTCGACTGCAGCTGTTGCGGTGGTTTTCGTTTTGGTGGTGTGGCGGATCTCGTTCCGGTGGTGGAAGTTGAGGTTAGTGTTGTTGGGTTGGTGTAATGGAGAGAAGAAAAGAATTTGTGAGAGAAGTAGGAGATATCCAAAAAAAAAAAAAAAAAGAGAGGAGAGGGAGAAGTTTATAGAGAGAGAGAAAGAATAGAGTAGGTGTCAACAATCAAAAATACATTAATTATACATTTGGCGAGCCAAAATTAGGTGTCAACACTATCTGTCAATGAAAAAGAGAGAAAATTCTTTGTAACAAAAGGCAGTCTAAGCTAGTGCTCTTAATATATACTGTGCGTTTATATAAATATTTTGTAGCAAAGGGTTGTGGGCGAGATATTCTGGCATCATTTGATCGTTAAATTAAAATTTTATTATTCAAATTTGGGTTCTAGCGGTATATTATTCGGAGGCTTCATGGACAGATATTATAGTTTTGGCGTTCAGGTTGACAAGGTTTTTCCTATCTTTAGATTGAACTTAATTACTGAAAATGTAAACTATTATGTTAGCCTCGGATAAATCCTTATAGATACGTATTTTTGATATATATAAACTGTCTTATTTATCCGGATTAGAACCCCGTTCTAGAAATTTTTTAAAAAATTATCTTTTAATATAATATAACATTTATTACTTTGGGACGTAAAAATACTTCTTATTTGAAAGTATAGTTGTATCTATATATATAATTGCTTCTCTTAATCATCCTTCAATATACCTTTAGAAATAGTTATATGAAACATGTATGTATATATAATTATTTGAAAGGCATATATGTATAAGAGTATATATTAAGCATATGATAATATAGGCATATGATATATTTATTTAATTTCAAAATCTTGAATTTATTCCTTTTTAATTAAGATTAACGGATGATTATTTAGACATTGACATTGTTATGATACGGTATGAATTTTAATATTTCTGGTGGATATGGTTACTGTGAGTTCCGGTTCGAGTCCAGCAATTGACTATTATGGTTACTATGAGTTCCGGTTCGAGTCCGGCAATTGACTATTATGGTTACTATGAGATCCGGTTCGAGTCCGGTAATTGATTACTATGGGTACTATGAATTTCGGTTCGAGTCCGGTGCACATCTGGATGACTATAATGATTTATTGGTATCACCGCAGTTTTAGATGATTTTGTTTATTTTCACTACTTGTGTGTCCCACCGGCTTATGGGGGTACGGTTGGGTTAATTGTCTTCTTCAGTGTGCCTAGCGGGCTTATGGGGGCCCAGTTAGGTTATGTAGTGTGCCTAGCGGGCTTATGGGGGCCCAGTTAGGTTATGTTTGATTTATCTATTATTACTGCATTATTATTTTTCGGTATCGCATTAGTTTATTCCTTTACAGCCGTTGCTTAGCTTGGTAGTTGTTTATCTTTCCATCCCTATCTACCAATAATTCAGATTACGCCCTCCCATTGTAGTTATACCTTTTCTGTATTAAGCTCAGTCGGCCAATGATGCCTACTGAGTACCCGTGGTTTTTGGTACTCATACTACACTTCTGCATCTTTTTCTAATACTGATCAGGGTAACAGCAGTCGACGTTAACGTGGTTCCTACCTTCCATCACTGATTCAGAGCAGGGTGAGCTTGCTGTCATCCGAGACTAATCTTCCTCTATTTATTCCAGTTAGTCTTTTGCACTCGAGACTGCTTGTGTATATTATGTACATTTTTTTTTTTTTTTTGTCTAGTACTTTGGGTAACTGTTAGTAGTGACTCTAGTACTGACCTTATCAGGTCTTGGGAGTATTCATTGTATAGTTGGTCCTTTTTTCTTCTCTCGTTTTGATATAATATATATGCTCCTTTTTTAGTTTTTACTTATTATTATTATACATAATCCTTTATTTGGTCTCTGCCTGTTAGCCCGTTACTTATCATTCCGGACTATGGCTTGGCTTGCCTATTGGTGGGTTAAAGTAGGCGCCATCATGACTTGAGAAATCGGGTCGTGACAGATGCAAAGTAAGCCTGCAATGAAGTACTGTTTAATCTACTATCCTGAGTTCGTTTAAGCGCTAAACAGATAAATTGCTTTGCGTCTCACAATCGTTTCCAGACTCTTTAATCAGGGCACAAGAAACGTGCAGAGGCTCATCGCGCTCCATGTTATAGTATAACATACCATCTTTTGTCACAACATTGTCAGAACAACGGTTGCATTTGATAACCGCCTTCTCATGTTTGAATGGGAATGAAAAACACAGCTTGTAGTTGACATCCTTCAATGTCAAGGTCTTGGGAGCGCTAGCGCAACAACAATCAATAAAGAAATCACATTTTGTGCAACAGTATGCCTGTTGATCAGAAAACCCATCTATATAGTGTTGACAAGAAGAGCATTTGACATCCACATTTGAAAGTCAGAATACCAAGTTAACTTGAGAGGGTGGTGTGGATGAGACATATGTTGAATCATGGATGGAAGTGAGAAGCATATGTTGTCAATAAAGTAGTTGCAGCCACCGCAAACAAACACCACCGTTGACACAAAGTTGCACAAGCTGCATCTCCGGGGCTTACCCGAGTCATATTCCTTGAGCGAATGGCGGTGAGTGAAATGCATGACTCCCTCACTCGGTTGACTTGCACGAGCAGGAGGGCGATTTGTTATAGCTAAAGTTTTCAGCCGGTTCTGAAGTTTCGTCATTGAATCACTTTCTGTTGCAAATTCGATTATAGCACCACAGTCGAAGTGACAGAGGTAGTCATGTTCATGATTGTAAAACAACCAAGAACCCGAAGTGGGAACGGCTTCAGTACAAATTGAGCAAGAGAGACTAGCAGCCTCGTTGTTTATTGGTAACGAAAAGAACAGATGAAGAGGACATTTCACTCGCATGCCCAAAGTTACCGGTATAGAAGCGCATTCAACATGAAGATTGAAATTGCACAAGCCACAGCAATAGTATGATCGAAACAAAGAAAGTTCATAATTATCAACGCCACAAGCCGCGCAGTGAAACTTTTCTTCGTCATCAGCCAACTGAAAAGGCCTCAGAACAAGAGTGTGGTCATAGCCGGGATGAAAATCATGGCAAATTTCTTTAGGGAAGCTGCAACAGTACACATCATGAAGATAATAATCACAACGTAGACAAGCATAACATCGACCAGATATCATGGTATCGCAAAAGTTGCATTTGATTGGTTCTTTCTCTCTCAGGTGCAAACGAAGCAACGGATGACAGTGGCCGAAGTGATTTAAGAAAGCATCGCGAATAGGAGGATCCGAGGCATCAGCAAAAGCAGCTCTTAGTGACTGATTCATTCGCAATGGCTTCCCTCCTCCTCTGACATGTTGCATTGTACATTGATTCTTGTCGTTGTCATTCAACTTTACTGGTGCTTCCTTGGTGGTATACATCCTTAATTTTTTTCACTTCAGTTCTAGTTGCTTTTAATGTAACGCCCCGTAAAAGCCGTGCATGTGTAACCTTACAATGGCTAGCACTAAGAGTAAGAAACTTGAAATTTATTCTAAGTGTAATGAGGACTTAGAGTCATTTTAGCTGGCAATCTTCGGGATACAACTTTTCAACCTCCCCGACATTCGTTTTCAGATTTTTTTGTTGCGTTTTGATGGAGCAAGGTTGTAGTACGTCTCGGAGGAGTTTCAAAATTTTTAGACGAGCCTAAGTTCGTGTTTGGGTTGACAAAACAGTAGCTCTCTGCGATAAGGGGGTGCCGCCCAGCTTAGAGAGCCTCTCTAAGCAAGGCGCCGCCTTGGTTAGAGAGCCTCTCAGAGCAGGGCGCCGCCCTGCCAGTCCCAGGGGTGCCCAGTTTTCAGCCTTCAGCCTCCGAGCATTTGAGGGTATTTTGGTCATTTTCCCATACCCTATCAACTTAAACAGGGGATTTAATCCCTCAAATACCAAAATATCATCACATTCATCAATTTTTCTCAAGAACTCTCTCAAGTGTTTCAAAATAAAAATCCAAGCAACTCAAGATTTAACCGTGGGTTTTCAAAACAAATTGAAGATTTGGAATCCCTAAGTCGAGGGCATTAAGAAGCACCCTTTGAATTCCTATATAGAGGTACGTGGGGTTATCCTAAAAATCTCATGGGATTTAAAAAATCATGTTTTCAAAAGGGGGTTTTGAAATTTCAAATATGATTATGTTCTAAACGTTTTATGATATTGATTGGGTCCTTAGGCCTATTTCCAAAGTGATTTGCTATATGATATATGTATATGCATGTATTCCGAAAAAAAAAAAATGTTAACTTGAGAGCATGAATGATATGAAATTTCCTCTCTTGATGTGAATTTGTTTTAAATGTTCATATGATGTAAATTGCTTGAAAACATCTTGAAGAGCATGACATGAAATGTTTTGAGAATTGATATGATTTTGACTTCAAAACGAGAAGGTTATTCATGTTGAATATAATGGTTGAATGAGAAGAATGATGTGATATTGATGGCTTGCAAGTCGGGTATGACGATACCCTACAGATTATGATATGTGATTGAATTAAACGAAGTTTGAATGCATTGATTTTATATGAGATAGGTGGATGCCCGAAGAAGGCGTTTGAGTGTAAGGGCTCATCGCTGGAAACCGTGTTTGCCGACATGGGAATTTGGTACCAGGCTAAGTGATCTTGTGTACTTGACTTTATGTCATTCCCAAATTGGGACTATGGGTAGGAGCCCGGGCTAAGTGATCTTGGGCACTACCACTGGGTCGAGACACCATGCTGTGTGATCTTGTGTGTCTTTCCCTCACGTATACTCCAATCTCGGCAACAACCGGGGTTTGACAGTTGGTGTAAATTATGTAGGGTATTCCACCTAGCTCAGCTGCATTACATTGTTGTTGAAAACTATTGCATTGTGCCCATGTGTTTTCAAATGATTTAATGTGAAACTGCTTTATAATGGCTCTCACCTATATTTTGTAAAGATATTATGTTTTGTTTTGATATCTCTGCGTACCAGTACTTTTGTATTGACCCCCTTCCTCCCAGGTTCGGAGGCGCAGTCTAGGGGTCCAAAAACTCAGTAGATTCCTCAGACAAAGTTGCAGAGTCACTTGGTGAGCCTTCTATATTTCGGAAGGCCAGATATCTGGTAGTTTCATTTATCATTTATTAGTTTTGGGTCTACTGGGGGCCTTGTCCCAGTTTTCAAATAGTTATTTGTTTCAGTCATGTAGTAGAGATTTCGCAGACGTTTTCGAGATGTTGATTGAGATTGTGGGACATTATTCTCCATTATTGTTTTCATATGATTCTTGACCATGTTTCCGCTATATTGTGTATCTTTCGTATTTCTTTATCATATGAATTATGTGCATGATTACTATACAGATAGGGGTGTTCCGGGCCTTTATGATTCAGAATGCTCGTCACGGCCAGGGCCCTGGTTCGGGTCATGACAAACTTGGTATCAAAGCACGGTTCATGGTCCCAGGGTGTCTGCGAAATCGCGTCCGGTAGAGTCTCGTTTATGGGTATGTAGCGCACCACACTTATAAGCAGGAAGCTACTAGGAGTTTAGGAAATATTTCCCTTCTTTGTAATTTAGTTTGTGCTTCAGAGTCTGAACTGTTCACTAATCAATGATCTCTTGTATTTCAGAAATAACAGTCATGCCTCCCCATCGCAACATTGATCAGAATGCTCAGACAGATGAGGTTCGTCCCACCCATGGGATGCGGACCCATAACAGAGCTCACACTCCAGACCCTGTCCCTACTCTGGGAGTCCCTCCATTCCCAACCAGTCCACCTCGGGCTCCACGGACCAATGTTAATCGTCCTCCGGCTAATCAGGGAAACATATCAAACGCAGAGTTCAGGCAGTCCATTCATATGTTGACGCAGTTGGTGGCTGCACAGACTCAGCGGTCAGAAGATACTGGGTTTGCATCTGCTACTTCTGGAGCTACTCGGGTGAGCCAATTCATGAGGATGAATCCTCCTAAATTCACAGGTACTAGGGTAGAAGAGGATCCGCAGGAATTTGTAGATGAGATGGAAAAGATCTTCAAAGTGATGCATGTTGATGAGGTAGAAGGGGTAGAGTTGGCTGCGTACCAGCTGAAAAGGTGGCAAATCAGTGGTACAACGACTGGGAAGATGCCAAGGGCGACAATGCTGAGCCCTCAATATGGAATGAGTTTGTTGATGCTTTCCTTGACAGGTTCTTTCCTCTGGAGCTGAGGGAAGCTAAAGCAGAAGAGTTCATGAACCTCAAGCAGGAAAAGATGAGCGTGCAGGAGTACACTTTGAAATTTAATCAGCTGGCCCGTTATACTCCTGAGATGACGAGTAGTATGAGGGCCCGAATGAGGAAGTTTGCATCCGGCCTTTCTGATGACCTGGTGCTTGAGTGTCAGGGAGCTATGTTGAATAAGGAGTTGGACTTTGCTAGGCTGACCGTTCACATGCAGCAGGTAGAGGAGAAAAAGAAGAAGATTTCTGAGGCTAGAAAGCTAGAAAGACAGACGAAAAGAGCAAGATCTGCCGACCAGGGTCACAGCCAGCCTTAAAACGGTAAGTGGGGAAACAAATGGCAGAAGAAAAAAAACTGGGGTAATGCACAGTCGGCTGCCAGCGCCCCAACGTACAGACCGCCAACAGACAGACGATCTTAGAGTTTTCAGACTCATCATGGATCCAGAGCCCCAAATACTCAGTCACAGGGCAGTGTGGCCCAGCAGCGTCGTACTTATCTACGGTGTGAGATTTATGGAAAGAATCACCCAGGGAGGTGCTTTTTCGAGGGGAAAAATTGTTATACTTGTGGGCAAGGTGGGTCACCTTCAGAAAGATTGCCCTTCTGCTGGAGGAAATGCGGGGGGACTAAGCCCCAAGCCGCGTCCATGGCTCCTCCTCCTAAGGGAGCTCCTTCAGCTGTCGGGAGCGGTCATAACCGGTTATATGCTTTAGCTAACCGCTAGGAGGCGGAAGCTTCACCAGATGTTGTCACCGGTACGTTATGAATCTTTTCTCGTGATGCTTATGTATTGCTTGATCTCGGGTCTACTTTATCTTATGTGACCCCCTATGTGGCTGTTGGTTTTGGGTTTGAGCCCGAAGTTATTGTAGAACCCTTCACTGTATCCACTCCTGTAGGTGATTCTATTGTTGCTAGAAGGGTTTATAGAAATTGTGTTGTGTCTATTCTTAATAGGGATACTGTGGCAGACTTATAGAACTTGATATGGTAGATTTTGATGCCATCCTTGGGATGGACTGGCTCCATTTGTGCTATGCCACACTTGATTGCAGAACCTGAAAGGTTACTTTTTCTTTCCCGAATGAGACGCAAATTGTATGGGCAAGGAGTTTTATGGCACCTAGAGGTCACTTTATTTCCTATCTTAGAGCCCAAAAATTCATCTTCAAAGGTTGTATGTACCATCTAATCCGAGTAAAAGATTCAAAAGTTGAAAATCTTTCCTCTTCAGTCAGTCCCTGTAGTGAAGGAGTTTCCAGAAGTATTTCCCGAAGATCTCCCAGGGATTCCCCTTGATAGGGAGATAGATTTGGCATTGATGTGTTGCTAGACACTCATCCTATTTTCATTCCGCTATATAGAATGGCTTCCGCGGAACTAAAGGAGTTAAAAGAACAGCTTGCAGACCTCCTAGACAAAGGTTTTATTCGTCCTAGTGTTTCCCCATAGGGTGCACCTGTACTTTTCGTGAGAAAGAAGGATGGGTCCTTTCGTATGTGCATAGACTACCGCCAGTTGAACAAGGTCACAATTAAAAACAAATATCCTCTTCCTAGGATTGATGATCTTTTTGACCAGCTTCAGGCTGCTAAGTGTTTTTCAAAAATAGACCTTCGTTCGGGCTATCATCAGTTGAAGGTTAGGGAGTCATACATCCCTAAAACGGCTTTCCGAACCCGATATGGTCACTATGAGTTCTTAGTCATTTCCTTCGGGTTGACTAATGCCCCTGCAGCCTTCATGGATCTTATGAATAGGGTGTTCCATTAGTTCCTAGACTTGTTCATCATAGTATTTATTGATGATATTCTGATCTATTCCAAAAGTGAGGAGGACCATGCCAATCACCTTCAAACTATCCTTCATACCCTTAAGGATCATCAATTATATGCTAAGTTCTCCAAATGTGAATTCTGGCTGAATGCTATTGCTTTCTTGGGGCATATTGTATCTAGTGACGGGATTAAAGTGGATCCCCAAAAGATTGAGGCAGTGAGAAAATGGCCCAGACCCACGACTCCAACCGATATTCGGAGCTTCTTGGGCCTGGCAGGTTATTACAGAAGATTCATAGAGAGTTTTTCTTCTATAGCTGCTCCGCTTACTAAATTGACTCAGAAAAAGGCAAAGTTTGTGTGGTCTGATATGTGTGAAAATAGTTTTGAGAAGTTGAAAGACAAGCTAACTACTGCTCCTGTTTTGACCCTTCCCGAGGCTGTAGATGTCTTTGTGGTTTACTGTGATGCGTCCCGTATGGGACTTGGTTGTGTATTGATGCAGCATGGTAAGGTGGTAGCTTATGCATCTAGACAGTTAAAGGTGCATGAGCACAATTACCCCACTCATGACTTGGAGTTAGCAGCTATGGTGTTTGCACTCAGAATTTGGAGGCATTATCTCTATGGAGTGCATGTTGATATTTATACTGACCATAAAAGTTTGCAGTATGTTTTCTCGCAGAAATAATTGAACCTCAGGCAGAGGCGTTGGATGGAGCATTTGAAAGACTATGATATGAACCTGCATTACCATCCGGGCAGGGCAAATGTTGTAGCCGACGCCCTCAGCAGGTTGTCTATGGGCAGTTTTTCTCATGTAGATGAAGGGAAGAAAGAAATGGTAAAGGATATCCACCGCCTTGCAAATCTGGGAGTGAGACTCTTAGATTTCGAAGATAGAGGGGTGATTGTTCATGAGTTAGCTAAGTCATCCCTTTGTGCTGAAGTTAAGCAGAAGCAGGTTGAAGATCCCATCTTGATGCAAATCAAGAAAGATATGGGTCAATAAAAGGTAATGCCATTCGAAATTAGTGGTGACGGTATTCTAAGATTTCAGGGTAGGTTGTGCGTTTCAAATGTTGATGGACTGCGGGAAAGAATCCTTGATGAGGCTCACACATCGAGGTATGTTGTACACCCAGGCTCTACTAAGATGTATCATGATCTGAACACTTTGTATTGGTGGAATAATATGAAACGTGATGTAGCTGATTTTGTTTCCAAGTGTTTGAACTGTCAACAAGTGAAGGTAGAACATTTAAGGCCAGGAGGTACTTCCCAAGAGATAGCTTTGCCGTTATGGAAGTGGGAGATGATAAACATGGACTTCATTACAGGACTTCCGAAGTCCCGAAACCAGTATGACTTCATTTGGGTAATTGTAGATCGGTTGACAAAGTCAGCTCACTTTTTGCCTGTAAGGACTAATTATTCGAGAGATGACTATGCGAAGTTGTACATTGAGGAAATAGTCCGTCTGCATGGAGCACCTGTCTCTATTATATCCGACCGAGGTACGCAGTCTTCTTCTCAGTTTTGGAGATCGTTTCAGAAAGGCCTAGGTACCCAAGTGAACCTAAGTACAGCATTCCACCCTCAGATTGATGGGCAAGCTGAACACACCATTCAGACCCTTGAGGATATGTTGAGGGCCTGTGTGATTGACTTTAAAGGTAGTTGGGTAGATCACTTGCCACTGATAGAGTTTGCTTGTAATAACAGCTTCCATTCTAGTATTAAGATGGCACCATTTGAAGCATTGTATGAGAGGAGATGCAGGTCTCCTATAGGGTGGTATGAAGTTGGTGAGACGAGGTTGTTTGGGCCTGATCTTGTTCATCAGGCAATGGAGGATGTGAAAATCATCAGAGAAAGACTTAAGATGGCTCAGAGTCGTCAGAAATCCTATGCCGACGTTAGGAGAAGAGAGTTAGAGTTTGAGGTTGGAGATTGGGTATTCCTTAAAGTTTCTTCCATGAAAGGAGTTATGAGATTCGAGAAGAAAGGCAAGCTGAGTCCTCGCTATATAGGATCATACCAGATTGTAAAAAGGATAGGTGAAGTTGTATACGAGTTAGTGTTGCCTGCAAATTTGGGTTCTGTTCACCCGGTATTCCATATATCCATGCTGAAGAAGTGCATTGGAGACCATTCTTTAGTGTTGCCTGTGGAGGAGATCAAGGTGAATGATTCCTTGACTTATGAAGAAGAGCCTATAGCAATCTTAGATCGTCAAGTGAGAAAATTGAGGAGCAAAGAGATAGCCTCAGTTAAAGTGTTATGGCGAAATCAGAAAGTTGAAGAAGCAACTTGAGAGTCAGAAAACGACATGAGAGTTAGATACCCAATCCTTTTTGATTCAGCGCATGGTAAGATGGAAGGTACAATTCTTGTTTTATGTCTTCTTTTCTATGTCTGAATCTACTTGAATTCGTGCATGCCTGTTTTTCCGTATCATCATTCGGGGACGAATGATCCCAAGGGGGGATAATGTAACGCCCCGTAAAAGCCGTGCATGTGTAACCTTACAATGGCTAGCACTAAGAGTAAGAAACTTGAAATTTATTCTAAGTGTAATGAGGACTTAGAGTCATTTTAGCTGGCAATCTTCGGGATACAACTTTTCAACCTTCCCGACATTCGTTTTTAGATTTTTTTGTTGCGTTGCGATGGGGCAAGGTTGTAGTACGTCTCGGAGGAGTTTTGGAATTTTTAGATGAGCCTAAGTCCGTGTTTGGGTTGGCAAAACAGTAGCTCTCTGCGATACAGGGGCGCCGCCCAGCTTAGAGAGCCTCTCTAAGCAAGGCACCGCCCTGGTTAGAGAGCCTCTCAGAGCAGGGCGCCGCCCTGCTAGTCCCGGGGTACCCAGTTTTCAGCCTTCAGCCTTCGAGCATTTGAAGGTATTTTGGTCATTTTCCCATACCCTATCAACTTAAACACGGGATTTAATCCCTCAAATACCAAAATATCATCACATTTATCAATTTTTCTCAAGAACTCTCTCAAGGATTTCAAAATAAAAACCCAAGCAACTCAAGACTTAACCGTGGGTTTTCAAAACAAATTGAAGATTTGGAATCCCCAAGTCGAGGGCATTAAGAAGCACCCTTTGAATTCCTAAATAGAGGTACGTGGGGTTATCCTAAAAATCTCATGGGATTTAAAAAATCATGTTTTCAAATGGGGGTTTTGAAATTTCAAATATGATTATGTTCTAAACGTTTTATGATATTGATTGGGTCCTTAGGCCTATTTTCAAAGTGATTTTCTATACGATATATGTATATGCATGTATTCCAAAAAAAAAAAAATGTTAACTTGAGAGCATGAATGATATGAAATTTCCTCTCTTGATGTGAATTTGTTTTAAATGTTCATATGATGTAAATTGCTTGAAAACATCTTGAAGAGCATGACATGAAATATTTTGAGAATTGATATGATTTTGACTTCAAAACGAGAAGGTTATTCATGTTGAATATAATGGTTGAATGAGAAGAATGATGTGATATTGATGGCTTGCAAGTCGGGTATGACGATACCCTACAGATTATGATATGTGATTGAATTAAATGAAGTTTGAATGCATTGATTTTACATGAGATAGGTGGATGCCCGAAGAAGGCGTTTGAGTGTAAGGGCTCATCGCTGGAAACCGTGTTTGCCGACATGGGAATTTGGTACCAGGCTAAGTGATCTTGTGTACTTGACTTTATGTCATTCCCAAATTGGGACTATGGGTAGGAGCCCGGGCTAAGTGATCTTGGGCACTAACACTGAGTCGAGACACCATGCTGTGTGATCTTGTGTGTCTCCCCCTCACGTATACTCTAATCTTGGCGGCAACCGGGGTTTGACAGTTGGTGTAAATTATGTAGGGTATTCCACCTAGCTTAGTTGCATTACATTGTTGTTGAAAACTATTGCATTGTACCTATGTGTTTTCAAATGATTTGATGTGAAACTGCTTTATAATGGCTCTCACCTATATTTTGTAAAGATATTATGTTTTTTTTTTATATCTCTGCGTACCAGTACTTTTGTATTGACCCCTTTCCTCTCAGGTTCGGAGGCGCAGTCTAGGGGTCCAGAAAATCAGTAGATTCCTCAGACAAAGTTGCAGAGTCACTTGGTGAGCCTTCTATATTTCAGAAGGCCTGATATCCGGCAGTTTCATTTATCATTTATTAGTTTTGGGTCTACTGGGGCCTTGTCCCAGTTTTCAAATAGCTATTTGTTTCAGTCATGTAGTAGATATTTCGCAGACGTTTTCAAGATGTTGATTGAGATTGTGGGACATTATTCCCCATTATTGTTTTCATATGATTCTTGACCATGTTTCCGCTATATTGTGTATCTTCCGCATTTCTTTACCATATGAATTATGTGCATGATTACCATACAAATAGGGGTGTTCCGGGCCTTTATGGTTCGGAATGCTCGTCACGGCCAGGGCCCCGGTTCGGGTCGTGACAGAGTCCCTTTCAATTCACTGGCCGAGAGCAGTTTCATTGCGCTGCATGTGGTCATGATGATTCTGTTCATGAGCATGATTACCTCAGTCACTTCGACTGTGCTGCGGTATCAGAATACTGTATGGAGAATGATTCATGGTTAAACTTTAATATCGACTGCAAACTCTGGCGACAACAAATCGTCGTCCTATACTTGCATGTCAACGATGTGGCCTGTGGGGACGTTACACATTTCTCTCATCACTATCCTCTCAAGGAATATCACTTGGCCAAGCCCCTGGCGTGCAGCTTGTGCAACATTGAATTTTCGACAAGATTTGCTTCTTGGTTCCTTCCATGATACAACATATGGTGCATCTCCAACATCCTCTCAAGTTAACTTGCTACTTGGATTTTCAAAATGAGAATATCAACTGCCCGGGCTGCCACAAAAAAATCAATAGCGGTCATAGCAGGGCATACTATTGTGCAAATTTATTATAAATCATCAGTGTGACCTTGACCCTGGCGGACAATGTCTCATACAAACTCTTCTTTGAATTTCCCTTTAAGCATGAGAATACAGAGATCAAGTGCAGCATTTGTTCCAAGAAAGCGGTGACCAAAAGCGGTTTGTTGTACTATAATCTAGATCATGCTGAAGTTTTTCACGTTTGTTGTGCCCTCAGAAGAAATCCAACAACAATGAGGCAAAGATGGATAAGTTATCAATTCAACGCTTAAATGATGCAAAGGTAGCTAAGTAAACCGAAATTAGTTCCTTCCCAAGACCGGAAGTTTCGTAAAGTTGCAGTGTATGGGTGTTTGTTTTTTGTGTTACATCTTGATATGTTTGTTTCTTTACTTTTTCCTTTTCTGATCCTTGCTGCTATGCTTTGTTTCTGTTGTGTGATTTAGTATTGTGACTGTTGATTACTTTTTTGTCTTCACAAATGTATGCTACTGGTTCGGTGTCTTTCCAGCCGAAGCCTGTGATACAATAGGAGTAGATGTTTGTGAAGTTGAAATGTATCTTATGCTCGTGTTCGGGTTTCTTATGCTTGTCAAACTCAAGCCATCACCAAGAAGCAATAGAACTGCGTCAGGGTAGGCAGGTAGTATGTTGATTTCAGAGTATAAATAGATGCATGTAAATTTGATTTTTTTTGGGGTAAAAACAAGGGATAGCCCACTAATTTGTCTAGTTCTTTTGGATTTAGTCGAGGAGCGCGAAAGCTGGCCTTATCTTCCAGTGAGGCCACGCCCTCCTTCGCTAGGATGTCCTCATTTATAATTTTATCTCTCCCGGTATACTCACACATCAATCGCAACATCCTCATCTCCATCACTTTCATCTTCTGAATGTGAGAATTCTTCGTTAGCCAACACTCCACCCTATATAACATAGTTGGTCTAACTACCATTCCGTAGAACTTGCCTTTCAATTTAGGTGGCACCTTCTTATCACACAAGACTAAATCAAAACTAGTAATACTATCAGGGACAAATAAAAACGACATTAGTATAGATACTTCTCAACATATAATACGCGTTCATCTGATTGCTCTTTATCTTCTGTATTGCCTTCATAAACCAAATACCGAAGAGCTATGGAGTATTTTGCAAGTTCAGTTCTTGCAGATTTGGCAACACCCAAATTGTTACCACTCCTAATAAGATATGATCCGAAGCCATCCCCTTCCATATGAAGAATCAAGCGAATATAAAGCAGCAACGTAACTCGAACAAATAAAACACAACCATTAGCTAAATATCAACAAGAAGAGTAGCTAAGTTACCATGAGGAGTCAACACGACGAGTATCGGGGAGTAGAAGCCGACATGGCCCCTTTTCACTAAGGTGCATCAAATGACTAATACTCAAGGGAAGTTTGCTTGCTCACTTAGCATACAAAATGACATTACCACATAAGACTAATACGTGAACTATCGCCACATAAGGCTAATAAAATTTGATGAGATAAAAACGATAAGATACGTAAATATTAAAGAGATATATTCATAGTGATTTAGTATATGCAATTACTTTCATTGTTGCTTCATTCTTGGGATTGAAACTTTTCCTAAGTGCATTCAGGAGGTTACATTCTTAATGCTCGAGTGTTAATTTAGATAACGGAAAAGGGTCAAAAATACCCTTAAACTATCTGAAATGGATCAAAAATACTCCTGGTTTTGACTCAAAAATATCCCTCCGTTAAATATTTGGATAAAAAATGCCCCTCCCTCTAACAAAATTCCAACAAGCATGCCACCTAGGTAAAAAAGGTCACGTAGCCGTGCCACATCACCATCCACGTGTAAAATTTCATCTTTAGTTTCACAGCCCAATTTAGCCATTCTGCATTTGCAAGAATGATAGACTGAGGAGCCATTATTGATTTTCTGTTTCAATTGAAAATGAAAAATCAAATAAATATTATAGTTGAGCAACTTGTACAATGAAACTGTAGTTGTTATAGAAACTCAATTTTCTGTACAATGTAATACTATTTTTTTTTTCCAAGGAATCTTTTATCCTTTGTTATTTGATCTTGGATCGGGTTATTATTATTATGGATCGGGTCGGATTATATATTGAATTGTGAAATTAAAAATGAAATTTTACATGTGTGGATGGTAATTTGGCATGACCTCGTGCCTTTTTACCTATGTGGCATGTTTGGTGGAATTCTGTTAGGGGAGGGCCATTTTTTAGTCAAATATTTAACAGAGGGGTATTTTTGAGCTAAAAAACTAACGAGAGGTATTTTTAATCTATTTCAAATAGTTTAAGGGTATTTTTGATCCTTTTTCGTTTAGATAATTTAAAATAGCGAAGAAGAGAACATGTCTGATTCTTTCCATTTCTTTATGGTGCCATTTGTTCTGCAATAATTTGTGTGAAACTGGAAGAGAAATACTTTGGTAAAAGTCAGAGACAATGTAAGAATAAAAGCTGTTGTTTGAGTAGCAGGCAAGCAAATGGAAAATTCCGAAAAGAAAAAAATTACTTTTCCCTTTTTTCTTCTTTAGAGTGTCTGCCTTCACAAGAAAGCATATATTCTGGAGCAGTCCTCACATGAGTTTGAGTGAAGCAAGATATGGAATCAGATGTTCACTACTTTGAAGTGTTAGCTAATCTACACTTCCAATTTAATGCTATTATTTTGACCCCACTCTTCCTATTCTCAAGCTGTTATAAATCTCAGTGGATATATTGCTTGGAAGAACACAACCAAATTCTCCATTGCCTCTCTTTAATCTTTCACTTTCGTGTCAAGTTCTACATTGCGCTCTTTCATCTTTAATTTTCATAACAAGTTCTACGCTGCTACTCTTTCACTTCATACCAAATTCTTCATTGCATCTTTCATTTTCATATCAAAGTCTACATTGCCACTCTTTAAGCTTTCATTTTCACACCAAATTCTCAAACACTGCTACTCTTCCATTTCATACCAAATTCTCTATTCCTACTCTCCGATCTTTCATTTTCGTACCAAATTCTTCATTACCGCTCTTTCAGCTTTCATATTCATACCAAATATTCCATTGCCGCTCTTTCAGCCTTCATTTCACACCAAATTCTCCTACACTACTTCTTTTTGACCATTCATTTCACATCACCTTTACTTCCCATTAACTAAGACAGAAAACACACCAGAGTTTGGATTCAGAGTTTAAAAAAAGCTTATTACTAAACTATAGCAGCTATGGAATTCTTAACTATTGTTGTAGAAAAATCCATAGATTGCTTGATCCATCCAGTTGCCCGAGGGTTTGGGTATTTGTTTTACTACAAGAGAAACATCAAATCTCTAGAAAAAGAATCTGAGAGGCTAGAGAATGTCAGAAATGGGGTGCAGCTACGAGCGGAGGCTGCCCAGAGAAACTTACATAAACTTGCACCAAACATCCAGGCTTGGTTAACTAGTGTTGATACCACTACTGCAGATGTAAAAGGTGTAATGCAAGGCAGAGCTGAGGTTGAAAGAGGCTGTTTCATTTGTTGGTGTCCAAACTTGAAGTCACGTTACTTGCTGAGCAGAAGAGCTACGAAAATTGCCTTGGATGTGATTGAACTTAGAACTGAAGGCAACAATTATGTTGATTTCTCCTATCCCGTACCACCTATAGAAGTTGAGGCTCTACCTAACAATGTTGAGGAGTTTGACTCCAGAAAAGAGAAAGAGGAAGAGGTCATGGAGGCTTTGAGAGATGAAAGGGTCGCTATTGTTGGGATATGTGGGATGGGTGGTGTCGGTAAGACGACACTAGCTGAGAAAATAAGAGCAAGGGCGAAAAAAGAAAAGTTGTTTAATGACGTTGTCATGGTGACTGTCAGCCAACAACCAAACTTTAAAAAAATACAGGGTGAGATTGCCAAAGGAGTCGGTCTGACATTAGAAGGGGACGATTTGTTCCAGCGTGGAGATCGGCTGCGTTCAAGGTTAATGTATAAGGACAGTCGCGTCCTTGTAATTTTGGATGATGTTTGGGAGGTTGTTGATCTAAAGAGGCTTGGAATTCCCAGTGGTAGCGACCACAACTACCGGTGCAAAGTTACATTGACAACGCGCCTCCGAGATGTTTGTCACGCTATGGAGGCTCAGAAGATCGTAGAAGTTGGAGTTTTATCTGAAAAGGAAGCATGGTTCCTTTTCAGGCAGAAAGCCGGTAATTCGGTTGACGATCCATCTCTTCTTCACATAGCAAAAGATGTTGCAGAAGAATGCAAGGGGTTGCCACTTGCAATTGTTACAGTTGCTGGAGCACTAAAGCGTAAAACCAAGCCTTCGTGGGAGGATGCCCTTAAACAGTTACAAAAATCAGCACCAAGAAACATCCCAGGAGTGCTTACAAATGTGTATCAACCTCTGAAGGTAAGCTATAATCACTTGGAAAGTGATGAAGCTAGGTATGTCTTTTTGCTTTGTTCCTTGTTTGATGAAAATTATTATATTTGGATTGAAGAATTATTCCGATACGGAATGGGGCTTGGCATCTTTTCTGAAATCAAAAATTTAGAACATTCAAGAAATAGGATGTGTCTTCTGTTAGAAACACTGATAGATAGTTTCTTGCTATCCCAAGATTCAGACAAAGATTATGTCACTATGCATGATGTGGTCCGTGACGTGGCTATTTATATTGCTTGTGAGGGTAATCATATTTTTATGGTAAGTCATGATGTGAACTCGGAAGAGTTCCCAAGAAAAGACTCTTATGAGCAATATAGTCACATGTCCATTGTTGCAAATAAATTTGATGAGCTTCCTACACCAATATTATGCCCAAAACTGAAGCTTCTAATGTTGAAGCTCAGATTTCGAGATCCATTCAAATTACAGGATGATTTTTTTTATGGAATGAGTGAACTCAATGTCTTAAGCATGAGCGGAAGCAAACATAAGGCCTCCATTCAGACTTTTCCAGCGTCCATTCAGATGTTGTCAAATCTGAGGTCGCTGTGGCTGAGTAATTTAAGGTTGGATGACATATCCATTGTTGGGGAACTTGTCAATTTAGAAATTATCAGCATCAGAGATTCTAAGTTAAAGGAGCTGCCAGTGGAGATAGGAAAATTGACCAATCTAATTATGTTAGAGTTTTGGAATGAGGATAAAGAACTCAAAAGGATTTCACCAGGGGTCTTATCAAGACTAGTTCGATTGGAGGAACTACATATGAAGAGTGTAAAACATTGTAGTTACTCCACCTTGAGGGAGCTGGAATCCACATCGAGATTGACTGCACTGACATTATACACATATTCCGGTAATGTGATTTACCGTAACTTGGGCCTTTCCTCCAAGTTGACACGGTACACTCTTCGTGTGGGTGGAGATGACATAGACGATTCAAGCATGGATAATTACAGCAAAATTATTGCTTTAGAGGTCACTAAGACTGCTCCATTGGGTGATTGGATCTGCCGCCTATTGAGGAAGAGTGAACTTGTACATTCAACAGGAGAGGGCTCCAAGAATGTACTGACCGAGTTGCAGCAGGATGAATTTCAGAATGTGAAAGATCTCCGCCTCTATGAATGTTATTCATTGACACATTCACTGAATATCTATTGCCAGAATAATATTCCGTTCCCCAAACTCGAAAGATTGGAGGTAAGCGAATGCGATGGTCTACAGTATATTTTTTGTGTATCATTGGCTAGAGGGAGTTCGACAGTAGCTTGCCCTGCTGATGATGAGGAAACGCAGATCTCTCACAAGACACATATCGGACAAGGAATAATCAAGTTTCCAAATTTATATGAGTTGAAACTTGATTGTCTACCATGCTTCACTCACTTTTGCAATGACACTGTCGAGGGCATTCAGTTCCCTCATTTACAAGTCGTGACCTTCAACACCTTACCCGAGTTCCAAAATTTCTGGCCAACAGTCATCAACTTCATCACTCACTCAAATCCTCTTTTTCATGAGAAGGTCTGTTTCTACTTCTCTTGTTTTTTCGTTTTTATTTGGTGGAGAGTTTTATGAATTAAAATTTTACCTTTAACTTGAGCATTAAAGACATTTACTTACACAATGTTTATTTTTTTTTAAAAAAATTATAGTATATGATTTATTAATTGTTTGGGTAGGTACTTTATCTGTAATTTAAATTAAAGTTAAATCTTAATGGAGTTGATACTTCATCCCTTCAATGCTTGCAGATTTCTTGTCCCAGCCTGGAAAAGCTATTTATCGATAAGGCAAACAACATAAATGCTCTATGCTCTCACCAACTTCCAACTGCCTACTTCAGAAAACTCAAAAGTTTGACAGTACGGAATTGTTGTAAATTGAGAAACTTGATGTCTCCATCAGTTGCCAGAGGTCTTCTGAATCTCCAAGCACTAAGTATAGGTGACTGCAAATCAATGGAAGAAGTGATCACAGAAGAGGAACAACGAGGAGAAATCATGACTAATGAGCCGTTATTTCCCCTATTGGAAAAGTTGTACCTTCTGGATCTACCTAGGCTAGGGCATTTCTTTCTGACTAAGTTTGCTCTTGAATTTCCATTTCTCAGGGTAGTGAATATTCGTCAATGCCATGAAATGAAGATGTTTGTCCGACAGGGATGTGTGAGTACACCAAGTCTCGAAAGTGTGAACTATGATAATAAGGTGAAAGTAGATGACACGATGTTCAATTCTAAGGTTTGTCTTGTCACTGTGTATAATTAACTAGAAATCTTCAGATAGTTGTTTTTGTTTGTCACCAGAAGCAACTTTCTTCAAGTAGTTTTTTCCTTCATGTTACCTTGATGTAAAATGAGATATAGTTCATATTTCATTTTGTACTTTAAGCTATATTGAATCTCCATCCGTTACATAAAATACAAGGCCTTACAACATTTGCAGGTTTCTTGTCCTAATCTGAAAGAGCTATTTATCTTGGGGGCTCACAGCATAACTTCTCTATTCTCTCACCAACTTCCAACTCCCTACTTTAGCAAACTTGATGAATTGATTGTATCTGGTTGTTCTAAATTGAGAAATTTGATGTCTCCATCAGTGGCCAGGGGTGTCCTTAATCTCCGAATACTAAGATTAGGGGACTGTCAATCAATGGAAGAAGTGGTCACAGAAGAGGAACAACAAGGAGAAGAAATCATGACTAATGAGCCTTTATTTCCCCGGTTGGAAGAACTGAAGCTTAGGCTTCTACCAAAACTGAGGCATTTCTTCTTGACGAAGCGTGCTCTTGAATTTCCATTTCTCAGAGAACTGTATATTTATGATTGTCCTGAAATGAAAATGTTTGTCCAACAGGAGGGGTCTGTGAGTACACCGAGTCTCGAAAGTGTGAATGATGATAGGGTGAAAATAGATGATCTGAATAAATGGATGCAAGAGAGGTTCAATTCTTAGGTTTGTCTTGCGTTGCTTGCTGTATAACTAATTAGTGCTCTCTTTCCGTCTTAATAGTAATATTCAGACACTTACTTATGTTTGTCACTTGAAGCAACTTCCTTTTACCTTCCCTAAATATTTCCAATTAGAAATTTAAAGTAATAGCACAGTCATCTCTATACGTTTGTAATTTCTACTCTCAGGATTCAGGAAGAAGTTATAAAGTGATGCGGCAAATCTGAAGCTTTAATCTAGTGATGGAAGAAACTAGTAATCGATGAAATAGTCCAAGTGTGTGCAAGTTTTAGCTCGAACATCACCTGATATATATGCTCATGATCGATGTAACACACAGAGGCCAGTCTACGTTTTAACCAAGGGTTCACATGAACCCAACAACTTTTGCCCAGAGACTTTGCATCTGTATTAGTAATTTTTAGAAATAGTTGATTGTGAGTGCAGATATTGTTGGACAAAAAATCGCATCCCTAGGCCTTGACCCTGGCAGATAATGTCTCACATGAGCTCTTTTTAGCATGAGATCAATTGCAACATTTGTTCCGAGAAAGTGGTGGATGTCATCCCTCTTTGTGTGTCTGTAACATCGATGAAGCTAGGATTTTGAGATTATTAGTGTTGTATTCTAGAAAAGCAAGCATACTGGATTCTCGATAAATTATTTATACATATTAAGTGAAATTTTTAAACACAAATACATGACAGAACCCGTAGACAGATTTGTAGCACCATCCCTATGCCTAGTGAGCAACCTTAATGAACTGTATACACACAAAGCTAAACAAAGTATCTAAATCAACTCCATCCTCAACAACAATTCCCTATTCTACATAACATATAAATCATTTCCAGTTATATTATGATTTCGGATAAATAAGAAGACAACCAGAATTCAATAAAAAACCACGACATGCAGCATCCACCACTGTTGCCATCAGAATCCGAATCCTGTCAGGGAACAATGATCCTCGTTCCCTTTAAAGATTGTGACTTTCCATAATTAGCGCTCAGGTTTGCAGTGAGCGTATTCTTGCTAATGATTTTATAAATTTCTGTTAAAACGGTCATGGATGCACTCTCGACGTTTGTGGATTGAAGGGCTGATGCTTCCATAAAGAAAAGATTCTCCCTTTCTGCGAATGCTTGAGCATCTTCAACTGGTAGAGCTCAACGACTTCCTAGATCACATTTGTTTGTAACAAGCATTATAAGTGTATAGGTTCTTGCCTGCATGACCCTTTAGTTCCTCCAACCATCCAGCCATATGATCGAATGACTGGCGTTTTGTTAAATTGTAGACTAGCTTCATGCCAACTGTAGAAATATCAACCTAAGTCTCTTATTTCACTTAACTATGGCCCATAAGTTCATCCTCTCCACGACATTACTACTACACCTCAAAATCTACTACATACCTTCTCACACATAGTACTAATTTACAACAACTAGAGCAAAGACAATCAAGGGGGTAAAGTCACATAATAGTGATAGTCGATCTTAATCTTATATTACATTCCATTACGATCTTATCAACATATTACTTTCTCACATCATATTTACTTACCCATGCATACATTTAGACTGCCTTCAAATTCCATCCACACCAATGAGTCTCTACCCATAACTTTTGACTAACCTACCCCCTTTCCATTCACAGCCTATAAATGATTTCTACAACTACCATAACTATCCATTCTGAGATTCTTCCCTATACTGAATAAATAGTAATCATAGCCAGTCACTTCCTTCACAGACTACCATACAATCTGCAAATATTGCTACCACATTAGTCTATCACTATAAAACGGCAACCCATCCCTCATTCAACGGTTATACAACTAAACTAGCTTCTTTATGCAAAAATTATCCCCATTCTAACTTCTAAGCTTGTGACTTCATATCACTAACTTCTGGACCATCTTGCAGCTCATAAGTTATGACAATTTATCACATACTATTATTCGGGTGGATATAATGTTCCAACACTTTGCCACACATCATTACCCATAAGCATGACATCTGCAACAAGGGCTTTGAAAGGGACTGGATACACTTCATACCTCAGGTTCAAACGCACGATTGATGTATATAGGGGTATAAGCTTAAATCAATACACTTTAAAGCACTTATGGACTCCTCTCAAGTCTTTTTGCAATTTCATAATCTTTTATGACTCAATTTGAAGGGACCACCTCATTTAGACTCTAAGATTTTACACTTGAATCAACTCGACAATGGGACATAGTTAATAAAATCAGAGTAAAGAAGGAATCTGGATAACTTCCAAATGGAGAACACAATGGCACGATCTAGGAGTATGAAAGAATGAGAAACAATCCTAAACGCCTAGTAGCTTCCTCCTTATAAGTGTGGCGCACTACACACCCATAAAAAGGACTCTATCCGACGTGAATTCGCAGACACCTTGGGACCATGAACCGTGCCTTGATACCAAGTTTGTCACGATCCGAACCGAGGCTCTGGCCATGACGGGCATCCCGAACCATGAAGACCCGAGAGCCCTTCTCTTTCTGGCAATCATCTACACAATTCATACACTGTTAGGAAATATGGAAAACATAGCAAAACGGAATCATGGTCATTCTCTTACTTCAACTGAACAATACGAAAATAAGTTCATAAACATTCCAAGGTCATCTAACACCAGTCTGCGAAATCTCTAACAATATGAAAGCAACGGGCCAACATCTGTCTAAAACTGGGACAAGGCCCCCGGTCGGACCATGAACTAAAATCAAATGATAATATAACATGAAACAAGGCCTTCTGAAACAAGGAGTCTCACCAACTTCAAACGCCTGACAAGACTGATCTACAACTTAGTGGGACCCCGAGACTGAGCCTCAGATCCTGAAATATAGAGGGTCAATACAAATATACTGGTATGTGAAACAATCCAAAATAACATCTTTTATTTCGCAACGTAGGTGAGAGCATTTTGTCAAACATTACATATAAGATAAGTAAGAACACATGGGCAGAATTTAGAAATTCAAATGCTTTCTTTCAAATCATGACTCAACACCTTGTTATTCTTCTGAGTTAATTAGTACACCCTACAATCTGTAATTCCATAGGCTATATGGAATCCGCCCTTGACTCGGCGGCCAAGCCTCCAATCCAAGTGTGCCACAAGGATTGAGTTTTAATAAGTTGGTATACCCCCTTACAAGTATACCATGGCATCACCCTTACATGACGTCCACATTATTCCCCTTTCGGGATAATACCCGTATCGGCAACTACGGTTTTCAACGACGAGTCCTTACATTCAAATGCCTTTTTTGGATAACCAATAAGCTCTCTTAAGCCCAATTTTTAGTTCTTCGAAATCATGCTTCATACTTTCAAAATGATCAATACTTATTCTATTAAGGGCATGTCATAATCGGGTATCGTCATACCCTGACTTGCAAGTCAATATCATATCGAATTCATAGCCCATCTCATTCAAAACATGCACATGACCGCCCAAGATTTTTATAACATCATAAGAGAGTCATCACTTTGAAGTCTCAAGGAAACTTATGAAATTATCCTCTTTCTTTGCAAGAATTAAACATGCGGTGGTCATGTCAATTTATTCAATTACATGCAATAATTCTTCTCTTTTAATGCAAGAGTGTAGTATTAGCAAGAAAACTCCCTCTCATCATATCATAAACCATGTCAAACACCATGATGTTGAGAAACTTACTTTCAAATCTTAATTCATGCATGCAAAATCACTCATAATGCAAATATACATTTTAAATTCGCAACAAGAGAGGGAATTCATTGTTCATGCTCTCAATTAGATATTCAAAACTATATACGTATATACATAAGGAAAAGTACAAAAATATCTCGTTAAAAATGTCCCTTTTGTGCAACTCGACCTCGATTGACGGTCTGGGTGACAGACCGTCACTCCAACCGTCAGTTTATGTCCAGAGGTTGAGCTTTCTGCCTGATGTTGATGGTCAGGCTTGACGGGCCGTCACTGGCTTGACGGGCCGTCACTGGCTTGACGGGCCGTCACTGTCTTGACGGTTCGTCAGTCTGGCCGTCGCACCTCGATAGACTGACACCTCTCTGGAAAATGAGCATAACTTTTTACCCTGATATCGGATTAAAGCAAAATTAGTGGCATTGAAAAGAAGACTCAATCACCTTTCATTTGATATATAGTAGGCCCTCTAACTCGTTATGTACAAGGAGTGTCGATGTAAATTAACCCATGTTGAGACATTCACTAAAATTTAATCGATAAAAAAGTTTTCAACTCGGCTTTGAGTTAAGGGAATCTCAATTCATGTACAAATAGATTTTCACACTACATAATTGATAAACATACTAATAATTACATAGGAGTCATTTGGTTCGGGTCTATACGCGTAGGAAAGACGGTTTAAATTCTAGCCCGAAGGTGCGGGGTGTTACACGAGGAAACGGAGATTTCTCACGAGACACATATCAAACCAGGAATAATCAAGTTCCCCAATTTATATAAGTTGGAACTTCATTTTCTTCACTCACTTTTGCAATGACGTTGTGGGCATTGAGTTCCCTCATTTACAAATCATGAGCTTCAAGTTCTTACCTGAGTTGCAAAATTTCTGGCCAACAACTACATCATCGACTTAAATCCTCTTTTTCATGAAAAGTTTTGCTTCTACTTCTCTACGTCCGAGTAATTTAAGGTTGGATGACATATCCATTACCGAGTTTGTTCTTCTTTTTTCATTTTTGTTTTATATTGGTGTTCTTGTTTCTTCTCTGTGATTTTAGTTCTTGTGAGAGATTGATTGGAACATTTGTTTTGAGAAAATTGTGGCTAAACATCAGTGTCGTCTCAATAAAATTAGTGGCCTAAAGTCAATCTTTAACAACAAACTTAAATATATAAATATAAATACAAAATAATATTATAATAATTTAGCGTTGTTTTTTTGTTATTGCATATTACTTGTTTTGGTGTAATATTTTTAAAAGACGCATAGCCTTTAACTCCACATATTATATGATTTGTAATAGTTTTAAAAGACACCTAGCCTTTAACTTCACATATAATATGATTATCAATAAAAGAAAGATTCATTCTAGTTAATAAGATGTTAGCCATTTGTTTGCAATACATTAAGTTGGATGTTGTTGCTAAAACATTAACTACTAATAAGAAGTTTGAGTTGTTTAATTCAAAGTTCTAAAACATTTCTAGTTAAAATTAGATAGTTCTTTCTTTCTGTATTTTGTAAGATAATGTATTTCACGATCTTCTTTATTATTTCAAGTGAAGTTGAAATCATACAATTTACTATTAATTCTCTTTGATGCCTCAAAATTTTAGGGTTCGAAAGCAAACGTTTTACTAGTCTTACACTTGAGCCACCTTTGCTAAAGACGCACCCTCAATTGGAGTCATGCAAAATTATGGCCAAGATGAATACGTTATTTTTCCTCAGCAAAACTCAAGTTTGTACAGGCACGGTGTTATAAACCAAACGGGAGAGCCCAAGCGAAAAGACAAGTCTAATAGGTTGGAGAACCCATTTGGCTTATAATCCCCTTAGAATTTCTCTATTTTTCCAATGTGGGACAATTGGTCTAATAGGTGGGAGAACCCATTTGGCTTATAATCCCCTTAGTATTTCTCTATTTTTCCAATGTGGGACAATTGGTTCCATAACAATCTCCTCCGCTTGAGAACCGACGACCTCGTTGGTCACGGGAGCTCAACCCAAAAGACTAGTCTAATAGGTAGGAGAACTCATTTGGCTTATAATCCCCTTAGCATTTCTCTATTTTTCCAATGAGGGACAATTGGTTCCATAACAATCGCCTCCGCTTGAGAACCAACGACCTCGTTGGTCACGGCTGGCACCCCTTTTAGGTCCAGGCCACCACTCCGAGTCGTGGCTCCACGCGTAGATTGATCCTCGTTGGTCACGGCTATGCCCGGTTGGTCACGGCTGGCACCCCTCTTGGGTCCAGGCCACCACTCCGAGTCACGGCCCAATGCGTAACTCCCCACACGTGGATCGATCCTCGTTGGTCACGGCTGGCACCCCTCTTAGCATTTCTCTATTTTTCCAATTTGGGACAAATTGGTTCCATAACAATCGCCTCCGCTTGAGAACCAACGACCTCGTTGGTCACACGGCTGGCACCCCTTTTAGGTCCAGGCCACCACTCTGAGTCGTGGCTCCATGCGTGGATCGATCCTCGTTGGTCACGGCTATTGCCCAGTTGGTCACGGCTGGCACCCCTCTTGGGTCCAGGCCACCACTCCGAGTCACGGCCCAACGCACGACTCCCCACACATGGATCGATCATCGTTGGTCACGGCTGGCACCCCTCTTAGCATTTCTCTATTTTTCCAATTTGGGACAATTGGTTCTATAACAATCGCCTCCGCTTGAGAACCAACGACCTCGTTGGTTACGACTGGCACCCCTTTTAGGTCCAGGCCACCACTTCGAGTCTGGATCCACGCGTGGATCGATCCTCATTGGTCACGGCTATGCCCAGTTGGTCACGACTAGCACCTCTCTTCGGTCCAGGCCATCACTACTGGCACACAGGCCACCACTCCGAGTCACGGCCCAACGCATGACTCCCCACACGTGGATCGATCCTCGTTGGTCACGGCTGGCGCCCCTCTTAGCATTTCTCTATTTTTCCAATTTGGGACAATTGGTTCCATAACAAACGCCTCCGCTTGAGAACCAATGACCTCGTTGGTCACACAGCTGGCACCCCTTTTAGGTCAAGGCCACCACTCTGAGTTGTGGCTCCATGCGTGGATCGATCCTCGTTGTTCACGGCTAATGCCCAGTTGGTCACGGCTAGCACCCCTCTTGGGTCCAGGCCACCACTCCGAGTCACGGCCCAACGCGCGACTCCCCACACGTGGATCGATCCTCGTTGGTCACGGCTGGAACCCCTCTAAGCATTTCTCTATTTTTCTAATTTGGGAAATTGGTTCCATAACAATCGCCTCCGCTTGAGAACCAACGACCTCGTTGGTCACGGCTGGCATCCCTTTTAGGTCCAGGCCACCACTCCGAGTCATGGCTCCACGCGTGGATCGATCCTCGTTGGTCACGGCTATATATGCCCAATTGGTCACGGCTGGCACCCCTCTTGGGTCAAGGCCACCACTCCGAGTCACGGCCCAACGCGCGACTCCCCACACGTGAATCGATCCTCGTTGGTCACGGCTGGCACCCCTCTTAGAATTTCTCTATTTTTTCAATTTGGGACAATTGGATCCATAACAATCGCCTCCGCTTGAGAACCAACGACCTCGTTGGTCACACGGCTGGCACCCCTTTTAGGTCCAGGCCACCACTCCGAGTCATGTATCCACGCGTGGATCGATCCTCGTTGGTCACGGCTAATGCCCAGTTGGTCACGGCTGATACCCCTCTTGGGTCCAGGCCACCACTCCGAGTCACGGCCCAACGCGCGACTCCCCACACGTGGATCGATCCTCGTTGGTTACGGCTGGCACCCCTCTTAGCATTTCTCTATTTTTCTAATTTAGGACAATTGGTTCCATAACAATCGCCTCCGCTTGAGAACCAACGACCTCGTTGGTCACGGTTGGCACCCCTTTAAGGTCCAGGCCACCAGTCCGAGTCGTGGCTCCATGCGTGGATCGATCCTCGTTGGTCACGGCTATATGTTCCCAGTTGGTCACGGCTGGCACCCTTCTTGGGTCCAGGACACCACTCTGAGTAACGACCCAACGCGCGACTCCCCACACGTGGATTGATCCTCGTTGGTCACGGTTGGCACCCCTCTTAGCATTTCTCTATTTTTCCAATTTAGGACAATTGGTTCCATAACAATCGTCTCCGCTTGAGAACCAAACTCCCTCGTTGGTCATGGGCTGGCACCCTTTTTAGGTCCAGGCCACCACTTCGAGTCGTGGCTCCACGCGTGAATGGATCCTCGTTGTTCACGGCTGGCACCCCTCTTAGCATTTCTCTATTTTTTAAATTTAGGACAATTTGTTCCATAACAATCGCCTCCGCTTGAGAACCAAACTCCCTCGTTGGTCACGGGCTGGCACCCCTTTTAGGTCCAGGCCACCACTCCGAGTCGTGGCTCCACGCGTGGATGGATCCTCGTTGGTCAAAGTTGGCACCCCTCTTAGCATTTCTCTATTTTTTCAATTTGGGACAATTGGTTCCATAACAATCGCCTCCGCTTGAGAACCAACGACTGGCATACAGGATGGCACTCCGAAGTCACGGCCCAACGCGCAACTCCCCACACGTGGTCACGGCTTCACCCATTTTTGGTCCAGGCCACCACTCTGAGTCGTGGCTCCATGTGTGGATCGATCCTCGTTGGTCACAGCTGGCACCCCTCTTGGGTCCAGGCCACCACTACAGGCACACAGGCCACCACTCCGAGTCACGACCCAACGCGCTACTCCCCACACGTGGATCGATCCTCCTTGGTAACGGGCTACAGGCACACAGGCCACCACTTCGAGTCATGACCCAACGCGCGACTCCCCACACAAGCACCCCTCTTAGCATTTCTCTATTTTTTCAATTTGGGACAATTGGTTCCATAACAATCACCTCCGCTTAAGAACCAAACTCCCTCGTTGGTCACGGGCTGGCACCCCTTTTAGGTCCAGGCCACCACTACGAGTCGTGGCTCCACGCGTGGATGGATCCTCGTTGGTCACGGTTGGCACCCCTCTTAGCATTTCTCTATTTTTTCAATTTGGGACAATTGGTTCCATAACAATCACCTCCGCTTAAGAACCAAACTCCCTCGTTGGTCACGGGCTGGCACCCCTTTTAGGTCCAGGCCACCACTACGAGTCGTGGCTCCACGCGTGGATGGATCCTCGTTGGTCACGGTTGGCACCCCTCTTAGCATTTCTCTATTTTTTCAATTTGGGACAATTGGTTCTATAACAATTGCCTCCGCTTGAGAACCAACGACTGGCACACAGGATGGAACTTCGGAGTCACGGCCCAACGCGCGACTCCCCACACGTGATCACGGCTTCACCCCTTTTAGGTCCAGGCCACCACTTCGAGTCGTGGCTCCACGTGTGGATCGATCCTCGTTGGTCACGGCTAGCACCTCTCTTGGGTCCAGGCCACCACTACAGGCACACAGGCCACCACTCCGAGTCACGACCCAACGCGCTACTCCCCACACGTGGATCGATCCTCCTTGGTCACGGGCTACAAGCACACAGGCCACCACTCCGAGTCACGACCCAACGCGCGACTCCCCACACGTGATCACGACTTCACCCCTTTTAGGTCCAGGCCACCACTCCGAGTCGTGGCTCCACGTGTGAATCGATCCTCGTTGGTCATGGCTGGCACCCCTCTTGGGTCCAGGCCACCAGTACGAGTCGTGGCTCCACGCGTGGATGGATCCTCGTTGGTCACGGTTTGCACCCCTCTTAGCATTTCTCTATTTTTTCAATTTTGGACAATTGGTTCCATAACAATCGCCTCCACTTGAGAACCAACGACGCGCTACTCCCCACACGTGGATTGATCCTCCTTGGTCACGGGCTACAGGCACACAGGCCACCACTACGAGTCACGACCCAACGCCCGACTCCCCACACGTGATCACGGTTTCACCCCTTTTAGGTCCAGGCCACCACTCCGAGTCGTGGCTCCACGTGTGGTTTGATCCTCGTTGGTCACGGCTGGCACCCCTCTTGGGTCCAGGACACCACTACGAGTCGTGGCTCCACGCGTGGATGGATCTTCGTTGGTCACGGTTGGCACCCCTCTTAGCATTTCTCTATTTTTTCAATTTGAGACAATTGGTTCCATAACAATCGCCTCCGCTTGAGAACCAACGACTGGCACACAGGATGGCATTTCGGAGTCACGGCCCAACGCGCAACTCCCCACACGTGATCACGGCTTCACCCCTTTTAGGTCCAGGCCACCACTCCGAGTCATGGCTCCACGTGTGTATCGATCCTCGTTGGTCACGGCTGGCACCCCTCTTGGGTCCAGGCCACCACTACAGGCACACAGGCCACCACTCCAAGTCACGACCCAACGCGCTACTCCCTACACGTGGATCTATCCTCCTTGGTCACGGGCTACCGGCACACAGGCCACCACTTCGAGTCACGACCCAGCGCGCGACTCCCCACACGTGATCACGGCTTCACCCCTTTTAGGTCCAGGCCACCACTCCGAGTCGTGGCTCCACGTATGGATCGATCCTCGTTGGTCACGGCTGCCACCCCTCTTAACATTTCTCTATTTTTTCAATTTGGGACAATTGGCTCCATAAAAATCGCCTCCGCTTGAGAACCAACGACGCGCTACTCCCCACACGTGGATAGATCCTCTTTGGTCACGGGCTACAGGCACACAGGCCACCACTCCGAGTCACGACCCAACACGTAACTCCCCACACGTGGATCGATCCTCATTGGTCACGACTGGCACCCCTCTTAGCATTTCTCTATTTTTCCAATTTGGGACAATTGGTTCCATAACAATCGCCTCCGCTTGAGAACCAACGACCTCGTTGGTCACATGGCTGGCACCCCTTTTAGGTCCAGGCCACCACTCCGAGTCGTGGCTCCATGCGTGGATCGATCCTCACTGGTCACGGCTATTGCCCAGTTGGTCACGATTGGCACCACTCTTGGGTCCAGGCCACCACTCCGAGTCACGGCCCAACGCACGACTCCCCACACATGGATCGATCATCGTTGGTCACGGCTGGCACCCCTCTTAGCATTTCTCTATTTTTCCAATTTAGGACAATTGGTTCCATAACAATCGTCTCCGCTTGAGAACCAACGACCTCGTTGGTTACGACTGGCACCCCTTTTAGGTCCAGGCCACCACTTCGAGTCTGGCTCCACGCGTGGATCGATCCTCGTTGGTCACGGCTATGCCCAGTTGGTCACAGCTAGAACCTCTCTTCGGTCCAGGCCATCACTACTGGCACACAGGCCACCACTCCGAGTCACGGCCCAACGCATGACTCCCCATACGTGGATCGATCCTCGTTGGTCACGGTTGGCGCCCCTCTTAGCATTTCTCTATTTTTCCAATTTGGGACAATTGGTTCCATAACAAACGCCTCCGCTTGAGAACCAACGACCTCGTTGGTCACACGGCTGGAACCCCTTTTAGGTCAAGGCCACCACTCCGAGTTGTGGCTCCACGCGTGGATCGATCCTCGTTGTTCACGGCTAATGCCCAGTTGGTCACGGCTAGCACCCCTCTTGGGTCCAGGCCACCACTCCGAGTCACGGCCCAACGTGCGACTCCCCACACGTGGATCGATCCTCGTTGGTCACGGCTGGCACCCCTCTAAGCATTTCTCTATTTTTCTAATTTGGGAAATTGGTTCCATAACAATCGCCTCCGCTTGAGAACCAACGACCTCGTTGGTCACGGCTGGCATCCCTTTTAGGTCCAGGCCACCACTCCGAGTCGTGGCTCCACGCGTGGATCGATCCTCGTTGGTCACGGCTATATATGCCCAATTGGTCATGGCTGGCACCCCTCTTGGGTCAAGGCCACCACTCCGAGTCACGGCCCAACGCGCGACTCCCCACACGTGAATCGATCCTCGTTGGTCACGGCTGGCACCCCTCTTAGAATTTCTCTATTTTTTCAATTTGGGACAATTGGTTCCATAACAATCGCCTCCGCTTGAGAACCAACGACCTCGTTGGTCACACGGCTGGCACCCCTTTTAGGTCCAGGCCACCACTCCGAGTCATGGCTACACGCGTGGATCGATCCTCGTTGGTCACGGTTAATGCTCAGTTGGTCACGGCTGATACCCCTCTTGGGTCCAGGCCACCACTCCGAGTCACGGACCAACGCGCGACTCCCCACACGTGGATCGATCCTCGTTGGTTACGGCTGGCACCCCTCTTAGCATTTCTCTATTTTTCTAATTTAGGACAATTGGTTCCATAACAATCGCCTCCGCTTGAGAACCAACGACCTCGTTGGTCACGGTTGGCACCCCTTTGAGGTCTAGGCCACCAGTCCGAGTCGTGGCTCCATGCGTGGATCGATCCTCGTTGGTCACGGCTATATGTTCCCAGTTGGTCACGGCTGGCACCCCTCTTGGGTCCAGGACACCACTCTGAGTAACGAGCCAACGCGCGACTCCCCACACGTGGATCGATCCTCGTTGGTCACGGTTGGCACCCCTCTTAGCATTTCTCTATTTTTCCAATTTAGGACAATTGGTTCCATAACAATCGTCTCCGCTTAAGAACCAAAGTCCCTCGTTGGTCACGGGCTGGCACCCTTTTTAGGTCCAGGCCACCACTTCGAGTCGTGGCTCCACGCGTGAATGGATCCTCGTTGGTCACGGCTGGCACCCCTCTTAGCATTTCTCTATTTTTTAAATTTAGGACAATTTGTTCCATAACAATCGCCTCCGCTTGAGAACCAAACTCCCTCGTTGGTCACGGGCTGGCAACCCTTTTAGGTCCATGCCACCACTCCGAGTCGTGGCTCCACGCGTGGATGGATCCTCGTTGGTCACGGCTAATGCCCAGTTGGTCACGGCTGATACCCCTCTTGGGTCCAGGCCACCACTCCGAGTCACTGACCAACGCGCGACTCCCCACACGTGGATCGATCCTCGTTGGTTACGGCTGGCACCCCTCTTAGCATTTCTTTATTTTTCTAATTTAGGACAATTGGTTCCATAACAATCGCCTCCGCTTGAGAACCAACGACCTCGTTGGTCACGGTTGGCACCCCTTTGAGGTCCAGGCCACCACTCCGAGTCGTGGCTTCATGCGTGGATCGATCCTCGTTGGTCACGCCATATGTGCCCAGTTGGTCACGGCTGGCACCCCTCTTGGGTCCAGGACACCACTCTGAGTAACGACCCAACGCGTGACTCCCCACACGTGGATCGATCCTCGTTGGTCACGGTTGACACCCCTCTTAGCATTTCTCTATTTTTCCAATTTAGGACAATTGGTTCCATAACAATCGTCTCCGCTTGAGAACCAAACTCCCTCGTTGGTCATGGGCTGGCACCCTTTTTAGGTCCAGGCCACCACTTCGAGTCGTGGCTCCACGCGTGAATGGATCCTCGTTGGTCACGGCTGGTACCCCTCTTAGCATTTCTCTATTTTTTAAATTTAGGACAATTTGTTCCACAACAATCGCCTCCGCTTGAGAACCAACGACCTCGTTGGTCACGGCTGGCACCCCTCTTGGGTCCAGGCCACCACTCCGAGTCACGGCCCAACGCAAGACTCCCCACACATGGATCGATTATCGTTGGTCACGGCTGGCACCCCTCTTAGCATTTCTCTATTTTTCCAATTTGGGACAATTGGTTCCATAACAATCGTCTCCGCTTGAGAACCAACGACCTCGTTGGTTACGACTGGCACCCCTTTTAGGTCCAGGCCACCACTTCGAGTCTGGCTCCACGCGTGGATCGATCCTCGTTGGTCACGGCTATGCCCAGTTGGTCACGGCTAGCACCTCTCTTCGGTCCAGGCCATCACTACTGGCACACAGGCCACCACTCCGAGTCACGGCCCAACGCATGACTCCCCATACGTGGATCGATCCTCGTTGGTCACGGCTGGCGCCCCTCTTAGCATTTCTCTATTTTTCCAATTTGGGACAATTGGTTCCATAACAAACGCCTCCGCTTGAGAACCAACGAACTCGTTGGTCACACGGCTGTCACCCCTTTTAGGTCAAGGCCACCACTCCGAGTTGTGGCTCCACGCGTGGATCGATCCTCGTTGTTCACGGCTAATGCCCAGTTGGTCACGGCTAGCACCCCTCTTGGGTCCAGGCCACCACTCCGAGTCACGGCCCAACGCGCGACTCCCCACACGTGGATCGATCCTCATTGGTCACGGCTGGCACCCCTATAAGCATTTCTCTATTTTTCTAATTTGGGAAATTGGTTCCATAACAATCGCCTCCGCTTGAGAACCAACGACCTCGTTGGTCACGGCTGGCATCCCTTTTAGGTCCAGGCCACCACTCCGAGTCGTGGCTCCACGCGTGGATCGATCCTCGTTGGTCACGGCTATATATGCCCAATTGGTCACGGCTGGCACCCCTCTTGGGTCAAGGCCACCACTCCGAGTCACGGCCCAATGCGCTACTCCCCACACGTGAATCGATCCTCGTTGGTCACGGCTGGCACCCCTCTTAGAATTTCTCTATTTTTTCAATTTGGGACAATTGGTTCCATAACAATCGCCTCAGCTTGAGAACCAAACTCCCTCGTTGGTCACGGGCTGGCACCCTTTTTAGGTCCAGGCCACCACTTCGAGTCGTGGCTCCATGCGTGAATGGATCCTCGTTGGTCACGGCTGGCACCCCTCTTAGCATTTCTCTATTTTTTAAATTTAGGACAATTTGTTCCATAACAATCGCCTCCGCTTGAGAACCAAACTCCCTCGTTGGTCACGGGCTGGCACCCCTTTTAGGTCCAGGCCACCACTCCGAGTCGTGGCTCCACGCGTGGATGGATCCTCGTTGGTCAAAGTTGGCACCCCTCTTAGCATTTCTCTATTTTTTTAATTTGGGACAATTGGTTCCATAACAATCGCCTCCGCTTGAGAACCAACGACTGGCATACAGGATGGCACTCCGAAGTCACGGCCCAACGCGCAACTCCCCACACGTGGTCACGGCTTCACCCATTTTAGGTCCAGGCCACCACTCTGAGTCGTGGCTCCATGTGTGGATCGATCCTCGTTGGTCACGGCTTGCACCCCTCTTGGGTCCAGGCCACCACTACAGGCACACAGGCCACCACTCCGAGTCACGACCCAACGCGCTACTCCCCATACGTGGATCGATCCTCCTTGGTAACGGGCTACAGGCACACAGGCCACCACGTCGAGTCATGACCCAACGCGCGACTCGCCACACAAGCACCCCTCTTAGCATTTCTCTATTTTTTCAATTTGGGACAATTGGTTCCATAACAATCACCTCCGCTTAAGAACCAAACTCCCTCGTTGGTCACGGGCTGGCACCCCTTTTAGGTCCAGGCCACCACTACGAGTCGTGGCTCCACGCGTGGATGGATCCTCGTTGGTCACGGTTGGCACCCCTCTTAGCATTTCTCTATTTTTTCAATTTGGGACAATTGGTTCCATAACAATTGCCTCCGCTTGAGAACCAACGACTGGCACACAGGATGGATCTTCGGAGTCACGGCCCAATGCGCGACTCCCCACACGTGGTCACGGCTTCACCCCTTTTAGGTCCAGGCCACCACTTCGAGTCGTGGCTCCACGTGTGGATCGATCCTCGTTGGTCACGGTTGGCACCCCTCTTGGGTTCAGGCCACCACTACGAGTCGTGGCTCCACGCGTGGATGGATCCTCGTTGGTCACGGTTGGCACCCCTCTTAGCATTTCTCTATTTTTTAAATTAGGGACAATTGGTTCCATAACAATCGCCTCCGCTTGAGAACCAACGACTGGCACACAGGATGGCACTCCGGAGTCACGGCCCAACGCGCGACTCCCCACACGTGATCACGGCTTCACCCCTTTTAGGTCCAGGCCACCACTCCGAGTCGTGGCTCCACGTGTGTATCGATCCTTGTTGGTCACGGCTGGCACCCCTCTTGGGTCCAGGCCACCACTACAGGCACACAGGCCACCACTCCGAGTCGTGGCTCCACGTGTGGATCGATCTTCGTTGGTCACGGCTAGCACCCCTCTTGGGTCCAGGCCACCACTACGAGTTATGGCTCCACACGTGGATGGATCCTCTTTTGGTCACGATTGGCACCTCTCTTAGCATTTCTCTATTATTTCAATTTGGGACAATTGGTTCCATAACAATCGCATCCGCTTGAGAAACAACGACTGGCACACAGGATGACACTCCGGAGTCACGGCCCAACGCGCGACTCCCCACACGTGATCACGGCTTCATCCCTTTTAGTTCCAGGCCACCACTCCAAGTCGTGGTTCCACGTGTGGATCGATCCTCGTTGGTCACGGCTGGCACCCCTCTTGGGTCCAGGCCACCACTACAGGCAGACAGGCCACCACTCCGAATCACGACCCAACGCGCGACTCCCCACACGTGGATCGATCCTCCTTGGTCACGGTCTACCGGCACACAGGCCACCACTCCGAGTCACGACCCAACGCACGACTCCCCACATGTGATCACGTCTTCACCCCTTTTAGGTCCAGACCACCACTCCGAGTCGTGGCTCCACCTGTGGATCGATCCTCGTTGGTCACGGCGGCACCCCTCTTGGGTCCAGGCCACCACTACAGGCACACAGGCCACCACTCCGAGTCACGACCCAACGCGCGACTCCCCACACGTGGATTGATCCTCCTTGGTCACGGGCTACAGGCACACAGGCCACCACATCGAGTCACGAGCCAACGCACGACTCTCCACACGTGATCACGGCTTCACCCCTTTTAGGTCCAGGACACCACTCCGAGTCGTGGCTCCACGTGTGGATCGATCCTCGTTAGTCACGGCTGGCACCCCTCTTGGGTTCAGGCCACCACTACGAGTCGTGGCTCCACGCGTGGATGGATCCTCGTTGGTCACGGTTGGCACCCCTCTTAGCATTTCTCTATTTTTTAAATTAGGGACAATTGGTTCCATAACAATCGCCTCCGCTTGAGAACCAACGACTGGCACACAGGATGGCACTCCGGAGTCACGGCCCAACGCGCGACTCCCCACACGTGATCACGGCTTCACCCCTTTTAGGTCCAGGCCACCACTCCGAGTCGTGGCTCCACGTGTCTATCGATCCTTGTTGGTCACGGCTGGCACCCCTCTTGGGTCCAGGCCACCACTACAGGCACACAGGCCACCACTCCGAGTCGTGGCTCCACGTGTGGATCGATCTTCGTTGGTCACGGCTAGCACCCCTCTTGGGTCCAGGCCACCACTACGAGTTATGGCTCCACACGTGGATGGATCCTCTTTTGGTCACGATTGGCACCTCTCTTAGCATTTCTCTATTATTTCAATTTGGGACAATTGGTTCCATAACAATCGCATCCGCTTGAGAATCAACGACTGGCACACAGGATGACACTCCGGAGTCACGGCCCAACGCGCGACTCCCCACACGTGATCACGGCTTCACCCCTTTTAGGTCCAGGCCACCACTCCGAGTCGTGGCTCCACGTGTGGATCAATCCTCGTTGGTCACGGCTGGCACCCCTCTTGGGTCCAGGCCACCACTACGAGTCGTGGCTCCACGCGTGGATGGATCCTCTTTTGGTCACGATTGGCACCTCTCTTAGCATTTCTCTATTTTTTCAATTTGGGACAATTGGTTCCATAACAATCGCCTCCGCTTGAGAACCAACGACTGGCACACAGGATGGCACTCCGGAGTCACGGCCCAACGCGCAACTCCCAACACGTGATCATGGCTTAACCCCTTTTAGGTCCAGATCACCACTCCGAGACGTGGCTCCACGTGTGGATCGATCCTCGTTGGTCACGGCTGGCACCCCTCTTGGGTCCAGGCCACCACTACAGGCACACAGGCCACCACTCCGAGTCACGACCCAACGCGCGACTCCCCACACGTGGATCAATCATCCTTGGTCACGGGCTACAGGCACACAGGCCACCACTCCGAGTCACGACCCAACGCGCGACTCCCCACACGTGATCACGGCTTCACCCCTTTAAGGTCAAGGCCACCACTCCGAGTCGTGGGTCCACGTGTGGATCGATCCTCGTTAGTCACGGTTGGCACCCCTCTTGGGTCCAGGCCACCACTACAGGCACACAGGCCACCACTCCGAGTCGTGGCTCCACGTGTGGATCGATCTTCGTTGGTCACGGCTGGCACCCCTCTTGGGTCCAGGCCACCACTACGAGTTGTGGCTCCACGCGTGGATGGATCCTCTTTTGGTCACGATTGGCACCTCTCTTAGCATTTCTCTATTATTTCAATTTGGGACAATTGGTTCCATAACAATCGCATCCGCTTGAGAAACAACGACTTGCACACAGGATGGCACTCCGGAGTCACGGCCCAACGCGCGACTCTCCACACGTGATCATGGCTTCACCCGTTTTAGGTCCTGGCCACCACTCCGAGTCGTGGCTCCACGTGTGGATCGATCCTCGTTTGTCACGGCTGGCATTCCTCTTGGATCCAGGCCACCACTACAGGCACACAGGCCACCACTCCGAGTCACGACCCAACGCGCGACTCCCCACACGTGATCACGGCTTCACCCCTTTTAGGTCCAGGCCACCACTCCGAGTCGTGGCTCCACGTGTGGATCGATCCTCGTTGGTCACGGATGGCACCCCTCTTGGGTCCAGGCCACCACTACGAGTCGTGGCTCCACGCGTGGATGGATCCTCTTTGGGTCTCGATTGGCACCTCTCTAAGCATTTGTCTATTTTTTCAATTTTGGACAATTGGTTCCATAACAATCGCCTCCGCTTGAGAACCAACGACTGGCACACAGGATGGCACTCCGGAGTCACGGCCCAACGCGCGACTCCCCACATGTGATCACGGCTTCACCCCTTTTAGGTCCAGATCACCACTCCGAGACGTGGCTCCACGTGTGGATCTATCCTCGTTGGTCACGGCTGGCACCCCTCTTGGGTCCCGGCCACCACTACAGGCACACAGGCCACAACTCCGAGTCACGACCCAACGCGCGACTCCCTACACGTGGATCGATCCTTCTTGGTCACGGGCTACAGGCACACAGGCCACCACTCCGAGTCACGACCCATCGCGTGACTCCCCACACGTGATCACGGCTTCACCCCTTTTAGGTCAGGCCACCACTCCGAGTCGTGGGTGCACATGTGGATCGATCCTCGTTAGTCACGGCTGACACCCCTCTTCGCATTTCTCAATTTTTAAAATTTGGACAATTGGTTCCATAACAATCGCCTCCGCTTGAGAACCAACGACGCGCTACTCCCCACACGTGGATTGATCCTCCTTGGTCATGGGCTACAGGCACACAGGCCACCACTCTGAGTCGTGGCTCCACGTGTGTATCGATCCTCATTGGTCACGGCTGGCACCCCTCTCTGGTCCAGGCCACCACTACAGGCACACAGTCCACCACTCTAACTCACGACCCAATGCGTTACTCCCCACACGTGGATCTATCCTCCTTGGTCACGGGCTACAGGCACACAGGCCACCACTCCGAGTCACGACCCAACGCGCGACTCCCCACACGTGATCACGGCTTCACCCCTTTTAGGTTCAGGCCACCACTCCGAGTCGTGGCTCCACGTGTGGATCGATCCTCGTTGGTCTTGGCTGGCACCCCTCTTGGGTCCAGGCCAACACTATGAGTCGTGGCTCCACGCGTGGATGGATCCTCGTTGATCACGGTTGGAACCCCTCTTAGCATTTCTTTATTTTTTCTATTTGGGACAATTGGTTCCATAACAACCGCCTCCGTTTGAGAACCAACGACTGGCACACAGGATGGTACTCCGGAGTCAAGGACCAACACGCGACTCCCCACACGTAATCACGACTTCACCCCTTTTAGGTCCAGGACACCACTCCGAGTCGTGGCTCCACGTGTGTATCGATCCTCTTTGGTCACGGCTGGCACCCCTCTCTGGTCCAGGCCACCACTACAGGCACACAGGCCACCACTCTAACTCACGACCCAACGCGTTACTCCCCACACGTGGATCTATCCTCCTTGGTCATGGGCTACAGGCACACAGGCCACCACTCCGAGTCACGACCCAACGCGCGACTCCCCACACGTGATCACGACTTCACCCCTTTTAGGTTCAGGCCACCACTCCGAGTCGTGGATCCACGTGTGGATCGATCCTCGTTGGTCTTGGCTGGCACCCCTCTTGGGTCCAGGCCACCACTATGAGCCGTGGCTCCACGCGTGGATGGATCCTCGTTGATCACGGTTGGAACCCCTCTTAGCATTTCTTTATTTTTTCAATTTGGGATAATTGGTTCCATAACAATCGTCTCCGTTTGAGAACCAACGACTGGCACACAGGATGGCACTCCGGAGTCAAGGACCAACACGCGACTCCCCACACGTGATCACGGCTTCACCCCTTCTAGGTCCAGGCCACCACTCCGAGTCGTGACTCCACGTGTGTATCGATCCTCATTGGTCACGGCTGGCACCCCTCTCTGGTCCAGGCCACCACTACAGGCACACAGGCCACCACTCTAACTCACGACCCAATGCGTTACTCCCCACACGTGGATCTATCCTCCTTGGTCACGGGCTACAGGCACACAGGCCACCACTCCGAGTCACGACCCAACGCGCGACTCCCCACACGTGATCACGGCTTCACCCCTTTTAGGTTCAGGCCACCACTCTGAGTCGTGGCTCCACGTGTGGATCGATCCTCGTTGGTCTTGGCTGGCACCCCTCTTGGGTCCAGGCCACCACTATGAGTCGTGGCTCCACGCGTGGATGGATCCTCGTTGATCACGGTTGGAACCCCTCTTAGCATTTCTTTATTTTTTCTATTTGGGACAATTGGTTCCATAACAACCGCCTCCGTTTGAGAACCAACGACTGGCACACAGGATGGTACTCCAGAGTCAAGGACCAACACGCGACTCCCCACACGTGATCACGACTTCACCCCTTTTAGGTCCAGGACACCACTCCGAGTCGTGTCTCCACGTGTGTATCGATCCTCATTGGTCACGGCTGGCACCCCTCTCTGGTCTAGGCCACCACTACAGGCACACAGGCCACCACTCTAACTCACGACCCAACGCGTTACTCCCCTCACGTGGATCTATCCTCCTTGGTCACGGGCTACAGGCACACAGGCCACCACTCCGAGTCACGACCCAACGCGCGACTCCCCACACGTGATCACGGCTTCACCCCTTTTAGGTTCAGGCCACCACTCTGAGTCGTGGCTCCACGTGTGGATCGATCCTCGTTGGTCACGGCTGACACCCCTCTTAGCATTTCTCTATTTTTTATATTTGGGACAATTGGTTCCATAACAATCGCCTCCTCTTGAGAACCAACGAACCGCTACTCCCCACACGTGGATTGATCCTCCTTTGTCACGGGCTACAGGCACACAGGCCACCACTCCGAGTCACGACCCAACGCGCGACTCCCCATACGTGATCACAGCTTCACCCCTTTTAGGTCCAGGCCACCACTCCGAGTCGTGGCTCCACGTGTGGATCGATCCTCGTTGGTCACGGTTGGCAACCCTCTTGGGTCCAGGCCACCACTTCGAGTCGTGGCTCCACGCGAGGATGGATCCTCTTTGGTCACGATTGGCACCTCTCTTAGCATTTCTCTATTTTTTCAATTTGGGACAATTGGTTCCATAAGAATCGCCTCCGCTTGAGAACCAACGACTGGCACACATGATGGCACTCCGGAGTCACGGCCCAACGCGCGACTCCCCATACGTGATCACGGCTTCATCCCTTTAGGTCCAGGCCACCACTCCGAGTCGTGGCTCCACGTGTGGATCGATCCTCGTTGGTCACGGCTGGCTCCCCTCTTGGGTCCAGGCCACCACTACAGGCACACAGGCCACCACTCCGAGTCACGACCCAACGCGCGACTCCCCACACGTGGATCGATCCTCCTTGGTCACGGGCTATAGGCACAAAAGCCACCACTCCGAGTCACGACCCAACGCGCGACTCCCCACATGTGATCACGTCTTCACCCCTTTTAGGTCCAGGCCACCACTCCGAGTCGGGGCTCCACCTGTGGATCGATCCTCGTTGGTCACGGCGGCACCCCTCTTGGGTCCAGGCCATCACTACAGGCACACAGGCCACCACTCCGAGTCACGACCCAACGCGCGACTCCACACACGTGGATTGATCCTCCTTGGTCACGGGCTACAGGCACACTGGCCACCACTCCGAGTCACGACCCAACGCGCGACTCCCCACACGTGATCACGGCTTCACCCCTTTTAGGTCCAGGCCACCACTCCGAGTCGTGGCTCCACGTGTGGATCGATCCTCGTTGGTCACGGCTGGCACCTTTCTTGGGTCTAGGCCACCACTACGAGTCGTGGCTCCCTGCGTGGATGGATCCTCTTTCGGTCACGATTGGCACCTCTCTTAGCATTTCTCTATTTTTTCAATCTGGGACAATTGGTTCCATAACAATCGCATCCGCTTGAGAACCAACGACTGGCACACAGGATGGCAATCCGGAGTCACGGCCCAACGCGCGACTCCCCATACGTGATCACGACTTCACCCCTTTTAGGTCCAGTCCACCACTCCGAGTCGTGGCTCCACGTGTGGATCGATCCTCGTTGGTCACGGCTTGCACCCCTCTTGGATTAAGGCCACCACTACAGGCACACAGGCCACCACTCTGAGTCACGACCCAACGCACGACTCCCCACACGTGATCACGGCTTCACCCCTTTTAGGTCCAGGCCACCACTCCTAGTCGTGGCTCCACGTGTGGATCGATCCTCGTTGGTCACGGCTGGCACCCCTCTTGGGTCTAGGCCACCACTACGAGTCGTGGCTCCACGCGTGGATGGATCCTCTTTCGGTCACGATTGGCACCTCTCTTAGCATTTCTCTATTTTTTCAATCTGGGACAATTGGTTCCATAACAATCGGATCCGCTTGAGAACCAACGACTGGCACACAGGATGACACTCCGGAGTCACGGCCCAACGCGCGACTCCCCACACGTGATCACGGCTTCACCCCTTTTAGGTCCAGGGCACCACTCCGAGTCGTGGCTCCACGTGTGGATCGATCCTCGTTGGTCACGGCTGGCACCCCTCTTGGGTCCAGGCCACCACTACAGGCACACAGGCCACCACTTCGAGTCACGACCCAACGCGCGACTCCCCACACGTGATCACGGCTTCACCCCTTTTAGGTCCAGGCCACCACTTCGAGTCGTGGCTCCACGTGTGGATCGATCCTCGTTGGTCACGGTTGGCACCCCTCTTGGGTCCACGCCACCACTACAGGCACATAGGCCACCACTCTGAGTCACGACCCAACGCGTTACTCCCCACACGTGGATCGATCTTCTTGGTCACGGGCTACAGGCACACAGGCCACCACTCCGAGTCAAGACCCAACGCGGCCACCACTCCGAGTCACGACCCAACGCGGCCACCACTCCGAGTCACGACCCAACGCGTTACTCCCCACACGTGGATCGATCTCCTTAGTCACGGGCTACAGGCACACAGGCCACCACTCCGAGTCACGACCCAACGCGGCCACCTCTCCGAGTCACGACGAGTCACGACCCAACGCGACCACCACTCCGAGTCACGACCCAACGCGGCCACCACTCCGAGTCACGACCCATCGCGTTACTCCCCACACGTGGATCGATCTCCTTGGTCACGGGCTACAGGCACACAGGTCACCACTCCGAGTCACGACCCAACGCGCGACTCACCACACGTGATCACGGCTTCACCCCTTTTAGGTTCAGGCCACCACTCCGAGTCGTGGCTCCACGTGTGGATCGATCCTCGTTGGTCTTGGCTGGCACCCCTCTTGGGTCCAGGCCACCACTATGAGTTGTGGCTCCACGCGTGGATGGATCCTCGTTGATCACGGTTGGAACCCCTCTTAGCATTTCTTTATTTTTTCAATTTGGGACAATTGGTTCCATAACAATCGCCTCCGTTTGAGAACCAACGACTGGCACACAGGATGGCACTCCGGAGTCAAGGACCAACACGCGACTCCCCACACGTGATCACGGCTTCACCCCTTCATGTCCAGGCCACCACTCCGAGTCGTGGCTCCACGTGTGTATCGATCCTCATTGGTCACGGCTGGCACCCCTCTCTGGTCCAGGCCACCACTCTAACTCACGACCCAACGCGTTACTCCCCACACGTGGATCTATCCTCCTTGGTCACGGGCTACAGGAACACAGGCCACCACTCCGAGTCACGACCCAACGTGCGACTCCCCACACGTGATCACGGCTTCACCCCTTTTAGGTTCAGGCCACCACTCCGAGTCGTGGCTCCACGTGTGGATCGATCCTCGTTGGTCACGGCTGACACCCCTCTTAGCATTTCTCTATTTTTTATATTTGGGACAATTGGTTCCATAACAATCACCTCCGCTTGAGAACCAACGAACCGCTACTCCCCACACGTGGATTGATCCTCCTTGGTCACGGGCTACAGGCACACAGGCCACCACTCCGAGTCACGACCCAACGCGCGACTCCCCATACGTGATCACAGCATCACCCCTTTTAGGTCAAGGCCACCACTCCGAGTCGTGGCTCCACGTGTGGATCGATCCTCGTTGGTCACGGTTGGCACCCCTCTTGGGTCCAGGCCACCACTTCGAGTCGTGGCTCCACGCGAGGATGGATCCTCTTTGGTCACGATTGGCACCTCTCTTAGCATTTCTCTATTTTTTCAATTTGGGACAATTGGTTCCATAAGAATCGCCTCCGCTTGAGAACCAACGACTGGCACACAGGATGGCACTCCGGAGTCACGGCCCAACGCGCGACTCCCCATACGTGATCACGGCTTCATCCCTTTAGGTCCAGGCCACCACTCCGAGTCGTGGCTCCACGTGTGGATCGATCCTCCTTGGTCACGGCTGGCACCCCTCTTGGGTCCAGGCCACCACTACAGGCACACAGGCCACCACTCCGAGTCACGACCCAACGCGCGACTCCCCACACGTGGATCGATCCTCCTTGGTCACGGGCTACAGGCACACAGGCCACCACTCCGAGTCACGACCCAACGCGCGACTCCCCACATGTGATCACGTCTTCACCACTTTTAGGTCCAGGCCACCACTCCGAGTCGTGGCTCCACCTGTGAATAGATCCTCGTTGGTCACAGCGGCACCCCTCTTGGGTCCAGGCCATCACTACAGGCACACAGGCCACCACTCCGAGTCACGACCCAACGCGCGACTCCCCACAAGTGGATTGATCCTCCTTGGTCACGGGCTACAGGCACACTGGCCACCACTCCGAGTCACGACCCAACGCGCGACTCCCCACACGTGATCACGGCTTCACCCCTTTTAGGTCCTGGCCACCACTCCGAGTCGTGGCTCCACGTGTGGATCGATCCTCGTTGGTCACGGCTGGCACCTTTCTTGTGTCTAGGCCACCACTACGAGTCGTGGCTCCCTGCGTGGATGGATCCTCTTTCGGTCACGATTGGCACCTCTCTTAGCATTTCTCTATTTTTTCAATCTGGGACAATTGGTTCCATAACAATCGCATCCGCTTGAGAACCAACGACTGGCACACAGGATGGCACTCCGGAGTCACGGCCCAACGCGCGACTCCCCACACGTGATCACGGCTTCACCCCTTTTAGGTCCAGGCCACCACTCCGAGTCGTGGCTCCACGTGTGGATCGATCCTCGTTGGTCACGGCTGGCACCCCTCTTGGGTCCAGGCCACCACTCCGAGTCACGACCCAACGCGCGACTCCCCACACGTGATCACGGCTTCACCCCTTTTAGGTCCAGGCCACCACTTCGAGTCGTGGCTCCACGTGTGGATCGATCCTCGTTGGTCACGGTTGGCACCCCTCTTGGGTCCACGCCACCACTACAGGCACATAGGCCACCACTCCGAGTCACGACCCAACGCGTTACTCCCCACACGTGGATCGATCTTCTTGGTCACGGGCTACAGGTACACAGGCCACCACTCCGAGTCACGACCCAACGCGGCCACCACTCCGAGTCACGACCCAACGCGGCCACCACTCCGAGTCACGACCCAACGCGTTACTTCCCACACGTGGATCGATCTCCTTGGTCACGGGCTACAGGCACACAGGCCACCACTCCGAGTCACGACCCAACGCGGCCACCTCTCCGAGTCACGACGAGTCACGACCCAACGCGACCACCACTCCGAGTCACGACCCAACGCGGCCACCACTCCGAGTCACGACCCATCGCGTTACTCCCCACACGTGGATCGATCTCCTTGGTCACGGGCTACAGGCACACAGGCCACCACTCCGAGTCACGACCCAACGCGCGACTCCCCACACGTGATCACGGTTTCACCCCTTTTAGGTTCAGGCCACCACTCCGAGTCGTGGCTCCACGTGTGGATCGATCCTCGTTGGTCTTGGCTGGCACCCCTCTTGGGTCCAGGCCACCACTATGAGTCGTGGCTCCACACGTGGATGGATCCTCGTTGATCACGGTTGGAACCCCTCTTAGCATTTCTTTATTTTTTCAATTTGGGACAATTGGTTCCATAACAATCGCCTCCGTTTGAGAATCAACGACTGGCACACAGGATGGCACTCCGGAGTCAAGGACCAACACGCGACTCCCCACACGTGATCACGACTTCACCCCTTCTAGGTCCAGGCCACCACTCCGAGTCGTGGCTCCACGTGTGTATCGATCCTCATTGGTCACGGCTGGCACCCCTCTCTGGTCCAGGCCACCACTACAGGCACACAGGCCACCACTCTAACTCACGACCCAACGCGTTACTCCCCACACGTGGATCTATCCTCCTTGGTCACGGGCTACAGGCACACAGGCCACCACTCCGAGTCACGACCCAACGCGCGACTCCCCATACGTGATCACGGCTTCACTCCTTTTAGGTTCAGGCCACCACTCCGAGTCGTGGCTCCACGTGTGCATCGATCCTCGTTGGTCACGGCTGACACCCCTCTTAGCATTTCTCTATTTTTTATATTTGGGACAATTGGTTCCATAACAATCGCCTCCGCTTGAGAACCAACGAACCGCTACTCCCGACACGTGGATTGATCCTCCTTGGTCACGGGCTACAGGCACACAGGCCACCACTCCGAGTCACGACCCAACGCGCGACTCCCCATACGTGATCACAGCTTCACCCCTTTTAGGTCCAGGCCACCACTCCGAGTCGTGGCTCCTCGTGTGGATCGATCCTCGTTGGTCACGGTTGGCACCCCTCTTGGGTCCAGGCCACCACTTCGAGTCGTGGCTCCACGCGAGGATGGATCCTCTTTGGTCACGATTGGCACCTCTCTTAGCATTTCTCTATTTTTTCAATTTGGGACAATTGGTTCCATAAGAATCGCCTCCGTTTGAGAACCAACGACTGGCATACAGGATGGCACTCCGGAGTCACGGCCCAACGCGCGACTCCCCATACGTGATCACGGCTTCATCCCTTTAGGTCCAGGCCACCACTCCGAGTCGTGGCTCCACGTGTGGATCGATCCTCGTTGGTCACGGCTGGCACCCCTCTTGGGTCCAGGCCACCACTACAGGCACACAGGCCACCACTCCGAGTCACGACCCAACGCGCGACTCCCCACACGTGGATCGATCCTCCTTGGTCACGGGCTACAGACACACAGGCCACCACTTCGAGTCACGACCCAACGCGCGACTCCCCACATGTGATCACGTCTTCACCAATTTTAGGTCCAGGCCACCACTCCGAGTCGTGGCTCCACCTATGGATCGATCCTCGTTGGTCACAGCGGCACCCCTCTTGGGTCCAGGCCATCACTACAGGCACATAGGCCACCACTACGAGTCACGACCCAACGCGCGACTCCCCACAGGTGGATTGATCCTCCTTGGTCATGGGCTACAGGCACACTGGCCACCACTCCGACTCACGACCCAACGCACGACTCCCCACACGTGATCACGGCTTCACCCCTTTTAGGTCCAGGCCACCACTCCGAGTCGTGGCTCCACGTGTGGATCGATCCTCGTTGGTCACGGCTGGCACCTTTCTTGTGTCTAGGCCACCACTACGAGTCGTGGCTCCCTGCGTGGATGGATCCTCTTTCGGTCACGATAGGCACCTCTCTTAGCATTTCTCTATTTTTTCAATCTGGGACAATTGGTTCCATAACAATCGCATCCGCTTGAGAACCAACGACTGGCACACAGGATGGCACTTCGGAGTCACGGCCCAACGCGCGACTCCCCACACGTGATCACGACTTCACCCCTTTTAGGTCCAGTCCACCACTCCGAGTCGTGGCTCCACGTGTGGATCGATCCTCGTTGGTCACGGCTGGCACCCCTCTTGGATTCAGGCCACCACTACAGGCACACAGGCCACCACTCTGAGTCACGACCCAACGCGCGACTCCCCACACGTGATCACGGCTTCACCCCTTTTAGGTCCAGGCCACCACTCCTAGTCGTGGCTCCACGTGTGGATCGATCCTCGTTGGTCACGGCTGGCACCCCTCTTGGGTCTAGGCCACCACTACGAGTCGTGGCTCCACGCGTGGATGGATCCTCTTTCGGTCACGATTGGCACCTCTCTTAGCATTTCTCTATTTTTTCAATCTGGGACAATTGGTTTCATAACAATCGCATCCGCTTGAGAACCAACGACTGGCACACAGGATGACACTTCGGAGTCACGGCCCAACGCGCGACTCCCCACACGTGATCACGGCTTCACCCCTTTTAGGTCCAGGCCATTACTCCGAGTCGTGGCTCCACGTGTGGATCGATCCTCGTTGGTCACGGCTGGCACCCCTCTTGGGTCCAGGCCACCACTACAGGCACACAGGCCACCACTCTGAGTCACGACCCAACGCGCGACTCCCCACACGTGATCACGGCTTCACCCCTTTTAGGTCCAGGCCACCACTTCGAGTCGTGGCTCCACGTGTGGATCGATCCTCGTTGGTCACGGTTGGCACCCCTCTTGGGTCCACGCCACCACTACAGGCACATAGGCCACCACTCCGAGTCACGACCCAACGCGTTACTCCCCACACGTGGATCGATCTTCTTGGTCACGGGCTACAGGCACACAGGCCACCACTCCGAGTCACGACCCAACGCGCGACTCCCCACACGTGATCACGGCTTCACCCCTTATAGGTTCAGGCCACCACTCCGAGTCGTGGCTCCACGTGTGGATCGATCCTCGTTGGTCACGGCTGACACCCCTCTTAGCATTTCTCTATTTTTTATATTTGGGACAATTGGTTCCTTAACAATCGCCTCCGCTTGAGAACCAACGAACCGCTACTCCCCACACGTGGATTGATCCTCCTTGGTCACGGGCTACAGGCACACAGGCCACCACTCCGAGTCACGACCCAACGCGCGACTCCCCATACGTGATCACAGCTTCACCCCTTTTAGGTCCAGGCCACCACTCCGAGTCGTGGCTCCACGTGTGGATCGATCCTCGTTGGTCACGGTTGGCACCCCTCTTGGGTCCAGGCCACCACTTCGAGTCGTGGCTCCACGCGAGGATGGATCCTCTTTGGTCACGATTGGCACCTCTCTTAGCATTTCTCTATCTTTTCAATTTGGGACAATTGGTTCCATAAGAATCGCCTCCGCTTGAGAACCAACGACTGGCACACAGGATGGCACTCCGGAGTCACGGCCCAACGCGCGACTCCCCATACGTGATCACGGCTTCATCCCTTTAGGTCCAGGCCACCACTCCGAGTCGTGGCTCCACGTGTGGATCGATCCTCGTTGGTCACGGCTGGCACCCCTCTTGGATCCAGGCCACCACTACAGGCACACAGGCCACCACTCTGAGTCACGACCCAACGCGCGACTCCCCACACGTGGATCGATCCTCCTTGGTCACGGGCTACAGGCGCACAGGCCACCACTCCGAGTCACGACCCAACGCGCGACTCCCCACATGTGATCACGTCTTCACCCCTTTTAGGTCCAGGCCACCACTCCGAGTCGTGGCTCCACCTGTGGATCGATCCTCGTTGGTCACAGCGGCACCCCTCTTGGGTCCAGGCCATCACTACAGGCACACAGGCCACCACTCCGAGTCACGACCCAACGCGCGACTCCCCACACGTGGATTGATCCTCCTTGGTCACGGGCTACAGGCACACTGGCCACCACTCCGAGTCACGACCCAACGCGCGACTCCCCACACGTGATCACGGCTTCACCCCTTTTAGGTCCAGGCCACCACTCCGAGTCGTGGCTCCACGTGTGGATCGATCCTCGTTGGTCACGGCTGGCACCTTTCTTGTGTCTAGGCCACCACTACGAGTCGTGGCTCCCTGCGTGGATGGATCCTCTTTCGGTCACGATTGGCACCTCTCTTAGCATTTCTCTATTTTTTCAATCTGGGACAATTGGTTCCATAACAATCGCATCCGCTTGAGAACCAACGACTGGCACACGGGATGGCACTCCGGAGTCACGGCCCAACGCGCGACTCCCCACACGTGATCACGACTTCACCCCTTTTAGGTCCAGTCCACCACTCCGAGTCGTGGCTCCACGTGTTGATCGATCCTCGTTGGTCACGGCTGGAACCCCTCTTGGATTCAGGCCACCACTACAGGCACACAGGCCACCACTCTGAGTCACGACCCAACGCGCGACTCCCCACACGTGATCACGGCTTCACCCCTTTTAGGTCCAGGCCACCACTCCTAGTCGTGGCTCCACGTGTGGATCGATCCTCGTTGGTCACGGCTGGCACCCCTCTTGGGTCTAGGCCACCACTACGAGTCGTGGCTCCACGCGTGGATGGATCCTCTTTCGGTCACGATTGGCACCTCTCTTAGCATTTCTCTATTTTTTCAATCTGGGACAATTGGTTCCATAACAATCGCATCCGCTTGAGAACCAACGACTGGCACACAGGATGACACTCCGGAGTCACGGCCCAACGCGCGACTCCCCACACGTGATCACGGCTTCACCCCTTTTAGGTCCAGGCCACCACTCCGAGTCGTGGCTCCACGTGTGGATCGATCCTCGTTGGTCACGGCTGGCACCCCTCTTGGGTCCAGGCCACCACTACAGGCACACAGGCCACCACTCCGAGTCACGACCCAACGCGCGACTCCCCACACGTGATCACGGCTTCACCCCTTTTAGGTCCAGGCCACCACTTCGAGTCGTGGCTCCACGTGTGGATCGATCCTCGTTGGTCACGGTTGGCACCCCTCTTGGGTCCACGCCACCACTACAGGCACATAGGCCACCACTCCGAGTCACGACCCAACGCGTTACTCCCCACACGTGGATCGATCTTCTTGGTCACGGGCTACAGGCACACAGGCCACCACTCCGAGTCACGACCCAACGCGGCCACCACTCCGAGTCACGACCCAACGCGGCTACCACTCCGAGTCACGACCCAACGCGTTACTCCCCACACGTGGATCGAGATCTCCTTGGTCACGGGCTACAGGCACACAGGCCACCACTCCGAGTCACGACCCAACGCGGCCACCTCTCCGAGTCACGACCCAACGCGACCACCACTCCGAGTCATGACCCAACGCGGCCACCACTCCGAGTCACGACCCATCGCGTTACTCCCCACACGTGGATCGATCTCCTTGGTCACGGGCTACAGGCACACAGGCCACCACTCCGAGTCACGACCCAACGCGGCCACCACTCCGAGTCACGACCCAATGCGGACCACTACAGGCACATAGGCCACCACTCCGAGTCACGACCCAACGCGTTACTCCCCACACGTGGATCGATCTCCTTGGTCACGGGCTACAGGCACATAGGCCACCAAGGAGTGGTGGCCTATGTGCCTGTAGTGGTACGCATTGGGTCGTGACTCCCCACACGTGGATCGATCTCCTTGGTCACGGGCTACAGGCACACTGGCCACCACTCCGAGTCACGACCCAACGCGGCCACCTCTCCGAGTCACGACGAGTCACGACCCAACGCGGCCACCACTCCGAGTCACGACCCAACGCGGCCACCACTCTGAGTCACGACCCAACGCGTTACTCCCCACACGTGGATCGATCTCCTTGGTCACGGGCTACAGGCACACAGGCCACCACTCCGAGTCACGACCCAACGCGGCCACCACTCCGAGTCACGACCCAACGCGGCCACCACTCCGAGTCACGACCCAATGCGGACTACTACAGGCACATAGGCCACCACTCCGAGTCACGACCCAACGCGTTACTTCGAGTCACGACCCAATGCGGACCACTACAGGCACATAGGCCACCACTCCGAGTCACGACCCAACGTGTTACTCCCCACACGTGGATCGATCTCCTTGGTCATGGGCTACAGGCACACAGGCCACCACTCCGAGTCACGACCCAACGCGGCCACCACTCCGAGTCACGACCCAACGCGTTACTCCCCACACGTGGATCGATCTCCTTGGTCACGGGCTACAGGCACACAGGCCACCACTCCGAGTCACGTCGGAGTGGTGGCCTATGTGCCTGTAGTGGTCTGCATTGGGTCGTGACTCCCCACACGTGGATCGATCTCCTTGGTCACGGGCTACAGGCACACTGGCCACCACTCCGAGTCACGACCCAACGCGGCCACCTCTCCGAGTCACGACGAGTCACGACCCAACGCGGCCACCACTTCGAGTCACGACCCAACGCGTTACTCCCCACACGTGGATCGATCTCTCCTTGGTCACGGGCTACAGGCACACAGGCCACCACTCCGAGTCACGACCCAACGCGGCCACCACTCCGAGTCACGACCCAATGCGGACAACTACAGACACATAGGCCACCACTCCGAGTGGTGGCCTATGTGTCTGTAGTTGTCCGCATTGGGTCGTGACTCCCCACACGTGGATCGATCTCCTTGGTCACGGGCTACAGGCACACTGGCCACCACTCCGAGTCACGACCCAACGCGGCCACCTCTCCGAGTCACGACGAGTCACGACCCAACGCGGCCACCACTTCGAGTCACGACCCAACGCGTTACTCCCCACACGTGGATCGATCTCCTTGGTCACGGGCTACAGGCACACAGGCCACCACTCCGAGTCACGACCCAACGCGGCCACCACTCCGAGTCACGACCCAATGCGGACCACTACAGGCACATAGGCCACCACTCCGAGTCACGACCCAACGCGTTACTCCCCACACGTGGATCGATCTCCTTGGTCACGGGCTACAGGCACACAGGCCACCACTCCGAGTCACGACCCAACGCGTTACTCCCCACACGTGGATCGATCTCCTTGGTCACGGGCTACAGGCACACAGGCCACCACTCCGAGTCACGACGAGTCACGACCCAACGCCGTCACCACTCCGAGTCACGACGAGTCACGACCACGGGCTACAGGCACACAGGCCACCACTCCGAGTCACGACGAGTCACGACCCAACGCCGTCACCACTCCGAGTCACGACCCAACGCGGCCACCACTAGTCACGACCCAACGCGTTACTCCCCACACGTGGATCGATCTCCTTGGTCACGGGCTACAGGCACACAGGCCACCACTCCGAGTCACGACCCAACGCGGCCACCACTCCAAGTCACGACCCAATGCGGACCACTACAGGCACATAGGCCACCACTCCGAGTCACGACCCAACGCGGCCACCACTAGTCACGACCCAACGCGTTACTCCCCACACGTGGATCGATCTCCTTGGTCACGGGCTACAGGCACACAGGCCACCACTCCGAGTCACGACCCAACGCGGCCACCACTCCGAGTCACGACCCAATGCGGACCACTACAGGCACATAGGCCACCACTCCGAGTCACGACCCAACGCGTTACTCCCCACACGTGGATCGATCTCCTTGGTCACGGGCTACAGGCACACAGGCCACCACTCCGAGTCACGACCCAACGCGGCCACCACTCCGAGTCACGACCCAATGCGGACCACTACAGGCACATAGGCCACCACTCCGAGTCACGACCCAACGCGTTACTCCCCACACGTGGATCGATCTCCTTGGTCACGGGCTACAGGCACACAGGCCACCACTCCGAGTCACGACGAGTCACGACCCAACGCCGTCACCACTCCGAGTCACGACGAGTCACGACCACGGGCTACAGGCACACAGGCCACCACTCCGAGTCACGACGAGTCACGACCCAACGCCGTCACCACTCCGAGTCACGACCCAACGCGGCGTTGGCCACCTCTCCGAGTCACGACCCAACGCGGCCACCTCTCCGAGTCACGACCCAATGCGCGTCTACCCACACGTGGATCGATTCTCCTTGGTCACGGGCTGGCACCCCTCTTGGGTCTAGGCTACCACTCCGAGTCACGACCCAACGCGTGGGACTCTCAATGAAAGCACCAATGTTATAAACCAAACGGGAGAGCCCAACTCAAAAGACTAATTTAATATTTGGGAGAACCCATTTGACTTATAATCCCCTTAGCATTTCTCTATTTTTCCAATGTGGGAGAATTGGTTCCATAACACACGGGTTCACCATACTAGTGTCGTCAGTCTTGGTGTGTTTATAACTTTGTCGGATGTAGAATTTTGAGTTTACAAGTGTTGTATCCTTGAAAAGCAAGGATAAATTGTTTATACATATTACGTAAAACTTTTAACTCAAATACATGACAGAAGCCGTAGACAGGCTAGTAGCTCCGTCCCTGATGCTGAGTAAACAACTTAATGAACTGTATACACACAAAGCTAAACAAACTATCTAAATCAACTTCAACATCAACAACAATTCCCTATTCTACATAACATATAAATAATTTCCAGTTACATTATGATTTCGGATAAATAAAAACACATCCAGAATTCAATAAAGAATTCACGATGACATGCAGCAGCCACCACTATTGCCACCAGAACCTGAGTCCTGTCCGGGAACAATGATCCTTGTTCCCTTTAAAGATTGTGACTTCCCATAATCAGCTCCCGGAGTTGCTATGAGCGTATTCTTGCTAATGATTTTATAAATTTCTGTTAATATTGTCATGAATGCACTCTCGACGTTTGTGGATTGAAGAGCTGATGTTTCCATAAAGAAAAGATTCTCCCTTTCTGCGAATTCTTGAGCATCTTCAACTGGTACAGCTCGAAGACTTCCTAAATCACTTTTGTTCGCGATGAGCATTATAACTATGTTCTTGTCTGCGTGACCTCTTAGTTCCTCCAGCCATCTAGCCATATGATCAAATGATTGGCGTTTTGTTAAGTCATAGACTAGCATCGCGCCAACTGCACCTCGATAATATGCACTTGTTACTGCTCTATACCTGAGAGAGAGATGAAAGATTCATTGAGTCACAACAATTATCTAATTGTCATGTTGCTCTGACTCTTCAAAAGCCGGTCCTTCCAAAGTAGAGCATTTTGGATAATCCGACTTGGATGAGGCAACACGAGAGTCTGAGCAACATAGCTCAACAGAAGGAACATGTTAATATGCCAGACATAAAAAGTATTCGCTTATGTACTATTAACATAACGATGAATTAAGGACCGATTTTCAAGTTAAAATTTGGTAGAAATATGACTAGTCCTGAAAACTTAAGCAATTGATCATGAAATATGTTTTAAGTTCTGCAAACCAGCACAGGCTCAACAAAGTCCCAATCACTGTGAAAATGTCATACATTTATTATAGTTCAAGGATTATTCATATTATTTTTATGAATTGTACGTAGCAACAACAACATACCCAGTATAGTCCCACGAGTGGGGTCTGGGGAGGGCAGTGAGGTAGCCACATACAGTGAAGGATTGTCAGTTAAACACCTTGGTCGAAAAATGATATTCTATCTACAAAATATTATACGAAGTATATAGGTCACAAATTACTTTTCGTACATATATATTAATTCATGAACATCCTTCGTGAAATTTCTGGTTTCTTCACTCGAGGAGAGTAAAATGTGCACAAACCTTACCCCTACCTTTGCAAAGTAGAGAGGTTGTTTTCGCTAGACCCTCAGCTCAAAAGAGATGAATTGTGAGACCGGTACTTTTTACGATGATAGTAACCAAAACTCGACAAGAAACATACATATGGAAGTCAGTATCGCGTTATAAACCACTCGTTAGGAATATTTGTCACAACAACAGCACATCAATCTCAAACAAGTTGGAAGTCGGCTATCTGAATCCTCACAAACCATGTCATTCCATTTAGGTTCATCTCAAATCAATATAACACAAGAAAAAGGGCAGCCCGATGCACTAAAGTTACCGCTATGTGCGGTGTCCGGGGAAGGGCCCCACCACAAGGGTGTATTGTACACAACCTTACTTTGCATTTCTATCAGAGGCTATTTCCAAGGCTTGAACCCGTGACCACCAGAGGCTATTTCCAAGGCTTGAACCCGTGACCTCTTGGCCACATGGCAGCAACTTTAACAGTTACTCCACGGCTCCCCTTCCAAACCAATATAACACAAAATAAAAATTAAAAAAAAACGCACTAGGAGTTCTCTATATCTTTTTATACCTTTGCCAGAACTAAACAACTCCTAGAAAACATAGGACCTAAAGTGAACATAATAACTCCTAGAACGCCTCGATATAATCTCAAGCAAGTTAGGATCGGCTATCTGAATTCTCACTTACCATGTTATTCCATTTAGGCTCATCCCAACCCCAAATATTACACAAAATAAAAATAACTTCCAATAAACATATATAGAACCTAAAGTAAACGTATTAACATCCATAACACATAATCCTAACAAATTTATTGAATCGAAAAATGAAAAATAAAGACGATATATATGCATAAAATTTCAAAAATTAAAAACCGAACGTAGAAAAATTGAAAAAATTAAACTAACCTTTCTTGTCCCGCGGTGTCCCAAATTTGTGCCTTAACAGTTTTATTATCAACACTCAAAGTTTTTGTTTGAAATTCAACCCCAATTGTAGCCTTTGAATCTAAAGTAAATTCATTTCTTGCAAATCTAGATAATAATTGAGATTTTCCAACTGCAGAATCTCCAATTAAAACAATCTTAAAAACATAATCAATCTTTTGATTATAATGATCTCCATATAAATTCGACGACATTATAACACGAAAAATTTCCCCTTTAACCAAAAATTTGTATCAATATCTCTTCCCAATCTCCAGATTTTAGCATATGATTGGAAATTAAAGATGTGTTTATCAAAATTTGTATCTTAAAAAATACAAATAAATCAAGATCCCAGTATATATTGAAATAACCAAGATCAATAATTTCTCATGAATTTGAAATTATGTGGGAAATTATTTACAACTTGTTTCATGCATGCATGGGAGAATTGATAGAAATTAGGAAAAGTACCAACGGTTAATGTGGGTCCCCTTCAACTGTTTTCTGAAAAATGGAAAAATTATATAAGGAAAAAAGTATTTCTTTTTATTTTTATTATTATTATTATTATTTTTGTGGATTTTCTAATACATTGCTAACATATTTAGTAAATATTAAAAATTTATATAAATTTAGTAAAATCTTTTTTTTTCCAATCTTATATTGAAAATTTCTACTCCATTTGATTAACGGATATAATTAAAAATAAAATGGATCGCATATTTGTATGTTTCGTTTCTAGATAATATTTGTCGAGGTGAAAGAGTCCTAATTTATGGCACATATTGTCCGATTTGGTCCAACAGACTTTAAGGACTTATAGTTTGAGCTACTCGTTATCAAGTCTAAAAACACACGCACCATTGAATCTATTGCACTTATGTTTTATAAAGTTCTTCCCTTTTACTCTTTCAAGTGAGATTTATCTAAGGTATTTAAAAGTTTGTCAGACTACAAGTCTATCGATTCTTCTTGTGGGGTCGATATCATGCCTTATAATTGGCTGCAAAATTTGACAGAAAGGTCATTGGCTAACAATTTTTTCAAAAAGTAATGCCTGCAAAGTTGAAAATGAGAGTAGGGTCATTAATTGTGTTGAAATATCATCCTCAATGGTGTCACTGGTGACATCAATAGAGACGATTTTTAGCCTATAAAAGGAGCTCAATTTAATACACCAAACAGAGAGAAAAATAATATATAGATAGCAGTGAGGTATTCCACAGATTGTGATTAAAAAAAATAGAGAGAGCGATATTTTAGTAAGGTAAGAGTCAAAAAAATGTTATTTCTTTTGAGTGTGTGATAGTCACTTTGAGTATTGTACTTAAAATTCCTTACTATAGTAATACCGGTTGCTCCTCTTGGTCCGTGGTTTTTTTCTTAGTTAAAAGGTTTTCACGTAAAATCCTTGGTGTCATTATTTTTTATTATTTTCCTATTATTTTGCCATAAATACTTTTATTGTTATTCCGCGTTTTGTCCAACAAATTGGCATCAGAGAGCACACGGTTTACAATATCTGTATTTTTTGATAAACGATGGATGCCAACACAAGTAGAATGGTTACTTTGAATAGCATTAACTATGTCATTTGGAAAGAAAATATGAAAGATCTACTCTATGTCAAGAATTTTCACCAACCAGTATTTGACATCATAAAATCTGAAAATAAAATCGACGATGAGTGAAACTTGTTGCACAGACAAATTTGTGGTTTTATTAGGCAGTGGATTTATGACAATGTGTTGAACCATATTTCTGGGGAGACACATGTTCGGTTCCTATGGGAGCATCTTGAAAGTTTGTATGCTCAAAAGACTAGAAATAATAAGATGTTCTTGATAAAACAAATGTTGGGGTTACAATACCATGATGGTTCTCCGATAATAAATCACCTGAATAACTTTCAGGGGATCATGAACCGGTTATTTGCTACGGACATTAAGTTTGATGAAGAAATTCAAGGCTTGTTTCTACTTGGTTCCCTACCAAACTCTTGGGAAACATTTAGAACTTCATTATCAAATTCTGCTTCCGATGGCGTGATCTCTATGAATTTTACCAAAAGCAATGTTCTTAATGAAGAGATGAGACGAAAGTCTCAAGGTTCCTCTTCGTCTGATGTCTTGGTGACTGGAGCTAGGGGAGAAGCAAGAATCGTGGTTCTCAAAATAGAGAACACTATAGAAGCACATCCAGAGGCAAATTTAAAGATATTGAGTGTTATCATTATGGGTTAAAAGGGCACACAAAGAAATTTTGCTAAAAGTTGAAGAAGGAGAATACAGACAAAAAGGAAAAGAAAGAAGATAACAATGAAAATTGCATAGCCACCGTCACCACTGAAGATCTTGTTACTATTCTTGATGCAAATATAATAAATATTCTTTGTGATGAATCAAGCTGGGTTATGGATTCTGGTACCGCATCTCACGTGACATCAATGAAGGATTTTCTCTCATCTTATACTCCAGGTAACTTTGAAACCTTGAGTATGGGCAATGAGACTGTTTCTAAAGTAGTTGATATTGGTACAATTTATTTAGAAACTAGTACTGGATCTAAACTAGTTTTAAATAATGTAAAGCATGCACCTGATCACTTGCACTTGATTTTTGTTGGCGTGTTGGACGATAAGGGATATGTTAGTACCAATGGTGGTGTAAAATGGAAATTCATTAGGGGTTCTTTGGTTGTGGCTATGGAGACAAGCGACATGGTCTATATTGGACTATGACTTCTACTTGTGCTAACATGGTGAATGCAGTTGAAAGCGCTAGCTCTTCAACATTATGGCATAAGAGGCTTAGCCACATTAGCGAGAAATGACTTAATGTCCTGGCCAAGAAGAAATTACGGATAGATTTTGAAAGTGCAAAATTAGAAAAATATGAGCACTGTTTGGCGAAAAAACAAAATAGAGTTTCTATCAAATCTCATCCTCTTTCAAGAAAGACAGAGTTGTTTGAGTTGGTGCATTCAGATTTATGTGGTCCAATAAAGATAAGGACTTTGGGTGGTGAACTTTACTTTGTTACTTTTATTGACGATTGCTCAAGAAAGCTTTGGGTCTATGTCTTAAAGACTAAAGACCAAGTGTTGGGTGTCTTTCAGCAGTTTGAGGCTTCTGTTGCAAGAGAAATGGGGAAGATGCTAAAGTGTATTTGTACTAATAACGGTGGTGAATATTGTGGACCATTTGATGAATATTGCAAGCAATAAGGTATCAGACACCAGAAGACTCCTCTTAAGACTCCTCAACTTAATAGTTTGGCGGAGAGGATGAACAGAACCTTGATGGAAAGAGACAGATGTTTGCTTTCTAAAGCAAAATTGTTGAACTCTTTTTGGGGTAGTGTTTTATTGACCGCTACAAATGTTATTAACCTATCTCCTGTTGTTGCTTTGCAAAGTGATGTACCAAATAAAGTTTGGTATGGAAAGGATGTTTTCTATGATCATTTGAGAGTATTTGGTTGCAAAATTTTTGTACATGTGTCTAAAGATGAAAAGTCAAAGTTAGATGCCAAAACAAGGCAGTGTATCTTCATCGGTTATGGCCTTGATGAGTTTGGTTAGAGGCTATATGATCCAGTTGAGAAGAAACTTGTAAGAAGTCATGATAGTGTATTCATGGAAAATCAAACTATTGAAGATATTAATAAAGCGGAGAAGCTAGAATCTTCAAGTTCTGATGGTGTATTTAGTATTGATCAATTTCCTCATACAAGTGTGTATGACATTGATAGGATAGATAATCATGCTAACGCCCAAACCATGTTCCAAATCAGTATGTTGATGTTGATAATGATAATGATATTGTTAAAAATGCTTCAGTTAAAGAAGTTGTGGACGAGTCAAATGCTCCACTTAGAAGGTCTACAAGACAGAGTATTCCTTCTTTTCATTATTCTCTTAATGAGTATGTGTTACTCACCGACGGGGGAGATACTGAATGTTATGAGGAGGCCATGGAATATGAACATAAGGATCAATGGATTGAAGCCATGCAAGATGAGATGAAATCTCTGCATTAGAACCACATTTATGAGTTGATGAAATTGCCTAAAGGCATGAGAGTTTTAAAGAATAGGTGGGGGTTCAAAGTAAAATTTGAAGAACACAACTTGAAGTCCAGATACAAAGTCAGATTGGTTGTCTCAAGATTTGGTCAAAAAAAGGCATTGACTTTGACGAAATATTTTTTTCTATCGTCAAAATGACCTCTATTCGTACAGTTCTTGGTATGGCTGCTAGTCATGATTTAGAGATTGAGAAGATGGATGTGAAGATAGTTTTTCTTCACGGTGACCTCGATGAGGAGATTTATATGAAACAACCTGAGGGTTTCAATATAAAAGGGAAAGAAAACTATGTATGCAAACTTAAGAGGAGTCTTTATAGCTTGAAGCAGGCTCCCAGACAGTGGTATAAAAAGTTTGAATCTGTCATGGGGAAGCAAGGCTACAAAAAGACTTCTTCAAATTACTGTGTATTTGCACAAAGTTTTTCTGATGATGATTTTATCATCCTCTTGCTATATGTAGATGATATGTTGATTGTGGGCAAGAATGCTTCCAAAATTTGATGAGTTGGAGAAACAGTTATGCAAGTCTTTTGCTATGAAAGACTTGGGTAATGCTAAGCAGATTTTGGATATGAGAATTACTCGTTTCAAAGAAGAAAGAAATATTTACTTGTCACAGGATAAGTACATTGAACGTGTACTGGAGCATTTCAATATGAAGAATGCTAAGATTGTTATACACCCTTTCCTAGTCATATGAAGTTGAGCAAGAAAATGTGTCCTATAACGAAGGAAGGGAAAAGAGTGACGTTAAAGTTTCATATTCCTCCGTTGTTGAAAGTTTAATGTATGCAATGGTGTGTATCAGACACGATATTGCTCATGCAGTTGATGTTATGAGCAGATTTTTTGAAAATCCAGGAAAAAAGCACTGGGAAGCAGTCAAATGGATATTAAGGTACCTAAGAGGAACCTCAGAAGGTTGTTTGTGTTTTGGAGGATCTGATCCAATCTTGAAGGGCTATACAGATACTGATATGGCGGGTGATCTTGATGACAAAAAATTTACTACTGAATTTTTGTTTACATTTTCAGGGGGATCTATATTATAGCAGTCGAAGTTGCAGAAGTGCATCGCACTATCTACAACTAAAGTTGCGACTGAAGTTGGAAAGAAAATGATATGGCTTAAACGGTTCCTTCAAGAACTTAGATTGCATCAAATGGAGTACGTTGTTTTTTGTGACAGTCAAAGTGCAATAGACTTGAGCAAGAACTCTATGTACCATGCAAGAACAAAACATATTGATGTGAGGTACCATTGGATTCGTGAACAAGTGGAGAATGAATCGTTCCATGATAAGAAGATTCATACGAGTGAAAATTCCGCTGATATAATGACGAAGGTGGTACCAAAAAACTAGTTCGAACAGTGTAAAGAACTTGTCAGCATGAGATCTCTCTAAAAAGACGAGGATACCTCCTCCAGATACATGGAACCGGAGGGGGAGATTTGTGGGGTCCATCCTATGCCATATAAAATCCTAATTGGTTGTAAAATTTGATAGAAAGGTCATTGGCTAACATTTTTTTCAAAAGTAATTCCTGAAAAGTTGAAAATGAGAGTAGGGTTATTAATTGTGTTGAAATATTATCCTGAGTGATGTCACTTGTGACATCAATAGAGACGATCTTTTTTGCCTATAAAAGGAGTTCATCAGCTAGTTGGTTTAATACATCAAACAGAGAGAAAATAATATAGAGAGAGCGGTGAGGTATTTCACAGACTGTGAAAAATAGTCTGTGAAGGAAAAATTAGAGTGAGCGATATTTTAGTAAGGTGAGAGTAAAAAAGAGGGTTATTTCTTTGAGTGTATAGTAGTCACTTTGAGTATTGTACTTTTGACTATGGTGTAAAATTTCTTACTATAGTAATATTAGTTGCTTCTCTTGGTCCGTAGTTTTTTCCTTATTTTAAAAAAAAATTACGTAAAATCCTTGGTGTCATTATTTTTCTATTATTTACCACAAATACTTTTGTTATTATTGTGTACTTTGCCCAACACTTCTGTGATTCTTTCTCATCGATCTATCCTCTGTTACGGGTGTCACAAAGAGATTGATATCTAGTACATTCATGGTTCGGAAAAATAAAAATACCTTTATAAATCGAATATACATTTTATTGTGGGATTATACTGACTACTGAATATTAATTAAATCTTAGTTAATTAATTTATAATATATTAAAAGTGTGAAAGAACTTATACATGTTGTTTGAACTTTTTGTCCTCCATTAAAAAAATTTATTTTAAGCAAAATCGTCTTTTCACTATTTTTTCTAATAATTAAGAGTTAAAAATTAATTAAATAATTTTATAGTGAAACTTTTCCTTTTTAGAAGTCATCAGAATTAATGACAATTAATATTTTTTTTATTAGTTTAAGAATTCTAAATCAACTAAATTTTATTTTAAGAAGATTTGAAAAATCTAAAAATAAATATAAAAATGTTAGAATAAGAAAAAATAAGAAATACCAAATTTTTAAAAGTTTTAAGTACATAATAAGAATGTAATCAATGATTTTGTAAAGATTTAACTTTAAAAATAAGGAAAGATTTAAAAAAAAAAAAAAAATAACCGTACCACAAATATGATTCAAATTGATGTGCCTCTCTTAGTCTCTGCCAACAAGGAAAAGAAGAAACGCAAAAGTGATGATCTAGCAATCACTTGAAACTTCTGGTAATAAAATATATACGTGCTTACACTAAAATATATGTTTATATTTATATTATTATATTATATTAAAGCGCGAAGAATTTTTGAAAAGTGATTTAAATTTTTACACTTTATTAAAAATCTCCGCAATAAATAAAATTATTTTATTTTAAATAATCAAACGTTACACATGCAGTTAAACTAGTATAATAAAAAATTAGTTGCTACGTGTAATTAGCCCAATCCATTAGGTGCATCTTTCAAATCTTCGACATAATCTTGTTCTAATTTATAAATTGACTATAGGAAAAAATACATAAAGTAGCATATTTAAGTATTAAATTACAAAAAATAGTAATAAATTTATCAAATTACATTTTATAGCAGATGTATTTATATGTATTTGTATTTTTGTAGCAACAGTTTGCAAAAATACAAAATACATATTGATCATAAAGGCAGTAAAAATCATATGTATTTGTATTTTTGTAGCAACTTGCAAAAATACAAAATACAACTTGTTATATTATGTAATTATGAAACTGTTGCTATGAAACTTATAATTAAGTGGATAAGTAAAACTCATAATTAAACTGTTGCTTGAATGGATTTTGGATGAAACTTCTTGGGCCCGTCCCGGACGGCCTATTAAGTGGATCGTATTGGTTTGAAGGAGAGCGGATTTTTTTTATTTATTTATTTTTATTTTTATTTTATTTTATTTTTATTTTTATTTTTTGGGGGGAGGGGGGGGTTGAAGGTTTTTTTAAGACATATGAACGAAATACTAAAAAATGAGGATTTTTTGTAGTTTTCTGTGGTGTTTAGCCTACGAATTGATGGGTGGGTATCATACTAACACCCATATTAATTCGGTAAATTACATTAATCTCAACTTTTTTCCAAAATTACTAAGAATCCTTGATTTAGTCCATACATATACATCACATTTTTTCAGATACATCATTAAATTTTATACGAATACATCACATTTTTCAGTAATATATTCGAACTTTTAAGTAAAATTAGAAATTTATATAATCATATTTAAAAGATTTAAAATTTTAAATAGTTATAATAAATTGAGTTTTAGTATGATGTAATTTTTCCTAAACAAATAATTTTCCAGAAACATGATTGTGCGTTAGACATTAAATACTCCATCCGTTTTGTATTAGTTGGTCCATATAGACTTGGCGCATCAATTAAGAAAAATATTTATTAGGGGTTTATTTTACTAAATTTGTCTTATTAATTATACTTTGAAAATATAAATTTAAATATATACAACTTGTTTAGTCATTTAATGATAAGGGCATTATTGGAAGAACATATTAAAATCCTTTTGGTTTCATCAATGCGACAACTAAATTGAAACAAGAATTTTTAGAAAGAGGCCAACTAAAATGAAACGGGGAGTACATTACTAATTAATTAGCTTGTCGGCAGCTATATTTATGATCTTATAATATAAATATTTATGTTCAGCTCAATAATATGATCATAGTGTAATATAACACCGTTAAACACACATGGTCACGTTTGTCTGAATTCAAAAGAGAATAAATCAAACGAGTTAAATAGTAAATACTTAAATTTGTGACCTTTTGTATTGGTGAATAGCAATATATTTATATACTCATGTTGCATGAAACTATTGGACATATATATATATATATATAATTTTTTTTATTTATTTATTTTTTGAAAATAAACTGATTTCATTTATCAAAAATGATATTTACATCTCAAGACAAAATTAGAAATGCTGGTTTAGAAATTGTAGTGGTGGATATATATATAACATTTACCATTTTGGGGTGGGGGTGTTCATCTGATGTCCGATACCCATATTGGAGCCCCGATTAATCTGGATCGCGCACTGCAGGGCCCATTTTGGGAGTGGCGCTTCCAATAGAATTTTCTTCATACTCAGAGTTCGAACCTGAGACCTCCGGTTAAGGGTGGAGTAGTCCCACCACTATACCACAATGATGTTGGTACATTTACATATTTAATATCGAGTTAAAGATAGATTTCAAAATTTAAATTACTGAATTCAATTATTAAAACTCTTAGCATCATATTCATTATTTTTAAAAACATGGATTTGGATTTATTATTTGTTACAATTTTGGTTAAATTTATAATTTTATATTTAAAATATTAGATTCTGATGAACTCGATATCATAATAAACATAATACGTTTCTTTAGAAAGAGAAACACGAGAATAACGATTTGGAAACAACCCAACAAAAACCACTAATTCGTATTATTTCCCGGTGGTTCAATTTGTGTGATGCATTATTGAATACTGAATTAAAAACTATATTATAAATAAGTTTTAGTTATTTCTATAATTATAAATTATTTTATTAAACTTAAAATTAAATACTTTTTTGGGGACACACTAACTATATATTCTCTCCATCTTAAATTATCTATCGTATTTCTCTTTTACATGTCTCTTAGAAAACTATTAAATTAAGAAGGATCTTAATAATCTTACTCTTATTTATGTCTTAATATACAATCTCTATTCATTAAAATTTACCTTATTAATATATGTATGTCAACTCATAATTGAATAGGCTTTAGTCTTCAAGAACAATTACTCTCTCCGTTTTAATTTGATTGTCTGATTTTGACTTGATATGGAATTTAAGTAAGTAAAAAAGATTTTTGAATCCTATGTCTTAAACTAAAGATATATTGTACGAGTATAATCTATCAAAATTTAATCTCATAGTTTTAAACATGTCATATGAAAAATTAGAATTAAAAAATTACCAAAAAAAAAAAAAGAAAGATCGAGGCATTCCTTTTTAAGCCGACTAAAAATGGAAGTAAGACAAACAAATTGAAAATGAAGTGAGTTTTAATTAAGGATAAAATAAAAAGGAATAATTAATTAATCCTGAATTTCTAAAATGACAAATAACTTGAAATAATTATTTCCAAAAATCACGACAAATAATTTAAGACACTAAAGTATATAATAGACCACGTACGCAAGAAACTGTTCAGACATCAAATCACTTAGCCTGTTCTCTATATTTTTGTCATCCTTTCTAATATATACTATTGTTGACACTCATGTTGTCACATTTGTAAATTTATAAGAGAAATGGGGATGATGATGGAGATTATGAGACATCCAGATGAATTATATCCATTAATGAAGCTCATTCTATCAGCTAAACTCGTCGAGATGAAGACTCCAGTGTGGCTGTCGCAGCCACACTGGGCCTTCTGCTACGCTACTCTTCGCAAAGTGTCTCGTAGCTTTGCCCTTGTCATTCAACAGCTCCCTAGTGACCTCCGCGACGTTGTGAGTTAAATAAGATTTCCTTTCTCGAAAGTCAAATTGCATGAACTTGAATTCGGTTAAAAGTAAGGAAAGGTGTAAGTTAGAGAAAACAATAAGTTAAAATAAAATTTTATCGCACACAGCCTTACCGTGCATTTTTGCAATTCAACTATGCAGGTTTGTGTTTACTATTTGGTTCTTCGAGCGCTTGACACTGTTGGTATGTTCATCTCTCAATAGTTTAAATTTCATGAATATACGATACTAAATCTATTACTGGACTTCACTTGTGAGATTACACTGTATATGTCGTTGTATTATATTGTACGAAAATTGGTTGATTGATGTAAGTATTAATGTTGTTTTCACTAATTTTTTTTTATTTATTTTTTACCTTGAAATGTACAGAGGATGATACCAGCTTAGACACTGAAATTAGAGTACCTATATTGAGAAAATTTTATTGCCATTTCTATGATCCTGAATGGCATTTTTCATGTAAGTTTTCTTAATTAATCTTAGTTTTGTTCTTCACTCTGATAATCAACTTGCTAATTTTGCAACTATGTTATTGTTGCTTTGAGTAATTAAAAAGGCTCGATTTGGAAAATATTTGACAATCAAGTGTTTTTGGTTTGAGTTTTAAGTTAGGAAAAATGTTCTGTTTCCATCCTGAACTATACATGAAATTGCTGAGACACACCCGAACTTTAGGAGGGTCCAGTTCTCTAAGTTTCTGCTATGAGTCCATATCTGCTAAAGGTTGTTTCCACAACTCGAACCTATGACCTCCTTGTCTCATGGAAGCAACTTTACAAGTTACGTCATGGCTCTCATATACTCCATCACTGTATTACAAGAAAATCTCTAGCTAACCAACCTTCTTATGTATTCTTTCTTAACATCGGGCTTATAGCTACTAGATAGATATAATAAGATAACTCCAACAATTTCTTTGTTTCAACACGAGTACTAACTAGGGTCTCGAATCAGTAACCAATGGCTTTTAACGATAGACATTTTGCCACTAAGTTGGTGGGCTTATCGTGAATTAAGTTGGGGTACTAGTGGCTTGGGGATACTATAATTTTTACATTACTGGGTCATGATAGCCAAAATGCAGGGATTCACAGAGGAATCCGAGGTTTTAGCAGCTGGACATGAGTTTTTACGGAGAAAAGTCGAGTAATCAACTATGGGGGCGGATTAGGAAAGAAGATGAAAATAGAATTCAATTAGGAAAACTGTATTATTGTTCAAATTATGATCATTATTGTAGTTCATACAAGTATTTGTAGTAACCAACTTTCTCTGCTATCTAACAACCACTTAACCAACTAACTAATAGCTAAACTGATCAACTAATCAGTTATGATGACTCATCCATGACTCAACTAACTAATGTTGACTCAGCTAACTACTTCACTGCCAGGGGCGGATTCAGGATTTTCAGTGAGGGGGTTCAGTAGTACATATACGGACTAGTCGAAGAGGGTTCAACCTCTACTATTTATACATAAAAAAAAAATTACCATGTAAAAATAGTATAATTTTCACTGCATTACAATATTCTCATATCAGTACTCCCTATAATAAGAGATCCTTGACCTCAAGGATCAAAGTGAGGGAACCTAGTCTTAAGGATGGTTGCAAACTCCCAAGTAGCATGATCTGCAGATAAGCCTTGCCACTTGACCAACACCTGGACAACAACCTTATTGCCTTTCTTAACCATTCTCCTCTGTAACACAGACTCAGGATTTGGGCACTGGGGATCAGTAATATCAGTGGTAGGAGGATAGGAGATTTGGTCCGGAACAGCATGACATTTCTTGAGGAGAGATACATGTACAGTAGGATGAATCTTAACAGATGAAGGAAACAAAAGAGTGAAAGTAACAGATCCAACTCTTTTAATGACTTGAAATGGGCCATAGTATTTTGCTGCAAGTTTGTGGAAAGAATGTTGAGCAATAGTGACTTGTCTATAAGGTTGCACCTTAAAATAGACCCAATCCTCCACTGCAAATACCCTGTCACTCCTATGACCATCTGCTTGTTGTTTCATCCTCGCTTGAGCCCTCCCAAGGTGATGTGTAAGTAGTTGCAGTTTCATTTCCCTGTTAAGTAATGTGTTGTCAACCTCTGAGGAAGCGGATTCACCAGGTAAGTATGGGAGGTGTAGAGGAGGAGGACGTCCATATAAAGCTTCATATGGAGTGGTTTGAATAGCTGAGTGGAAGGAAGTATTGTACCAGTACTCAGCCATGGGTAAACAAGAATACCAATCAGTGGCATGTTCATTACAAGAGCACCTCAAATACGTCTCTAAGCACCTGTTCAGGACTTCAGTCTGGCCATCAGATTGTGGATGATAAGCTGAAGAAGTATATAATTGGACTCCCTGTAGTGCAAACAACTCTTGCCAAAAAGATCTAAGGAAAACAGCATCTCTGTCACTCGTGATAGCATCGAGAAAACCATGCAATCGTACAACGAAATCAATAAATACCTTGGCCACAGATTGAGCTGAATAGGGATGTTTCAAAGGGATGAAGTGACCATATTTGCTTAACCTGTCCACAACCACCAAAATAACCTTATGACCATTTGATTTAGGAAGTCCATCAATAAAATCCATGCTAATATGAGACCACACAACTTCGGGAATGGGCAATGGTTGCAGCAACCCAGGGTAAGCAGCCAAATCAGCTTTGTTTCTTTGACAGGTATCATATTTTTGCACAAAGTACTTGACATCTTGTCTAATACCCTTCCAATAGAACAATGTGAGTAACCTCTTCAAAGTCGCATCCACCCCTGAGTGACCCTCTTGAGAAGTACTGTGCCACAATGTGATAATAGATTCTCTTAAGTTTGGCACTCTTCCCACCTCCAATCTACCTTTTCTTCTAAGTTGATTGTTATGCCAAGTGATAAGGGAAAGACAAGAGAAGGCTCAAAAACTACTCAAAACAGTCCACAAATCAACTAGAACCCGAGGACCCCTTTGAGAGCAACTTTCGGCCAACAATAACAACACAAGGATTACAAGATACAAGGTGTATTTTAACACCAAAACAGCAACAATGACACAAGATGAAACAAGTCACGGATTCAACACAAACACAAGGAAAATTGCATAGAAAATAAAGATAGATAGTGAGACCAAGATTATTACAAGATTAAGAACCAAGTGTATTTCAACACTAACCCCTAATGAATGTAACAATCAAAACCACACTCTTACCGTGACCACCAAGGGAATGAACTCACCTCAAGATCTACCGTTTCCAAGCAAAGATCAATATTGGCTTTTCCAAGCCCTATGCTAAGGATGGTTTTTCCAAGCCCTACAACTAAGGGTGTTACACTCTCAAAAGAGAGAAAATATGTCTTTCAATTCTTCATCATTCAAAATTTGCAAGGAAATGAGCTAAAATGACCTATTTATAGTGTATTACAAAAGAAGACCAAAAAGACCACTTTGCCCTTAATGATAGGTGCGGCCATGGTGTGTAAATACACCATGTGTAATGTCCAAAATGCCCTTAATTAAGCTCCAAAACCGTGATTCCTTAATCTTAAATGCTCCACACAATCTTCCACACGCGAGATTGTTTTAAGTTATGCTCAAAACGGGTCCTCCATGCATGTTCTTGTATTCTCGAGGTGACCAAGTCTTGAGCCTCTATATGTTGGCCTCCAAAGATGTCATCAAAAGATAAGATGTTCATTTGTCCCGTATCACCAAGTGAACTGAGAGATGCTAGTACCAGCTTTTAATTGCTCAACAATGTGCTTCATGTCAATATCTGAATCCCAACTAGATATAATCCTTTGCATTAAATCAGAACTTGAGGGTGAAATTATTAAGGACATAAGCTCAGAACTAGTAATCCTGGATAAAGCATCAGCCACTTTGTTCTCTACTCCTTGTTTATACTCAATAGTGTAGTCAAAAGGCATCAATTTCGTCAGCCCCGTTAGTTGAGATTTGGTATGAACTTTCTGCTCCATTAAGTACTTCAATGCCTTTTGATCAGTCCTGATAATGAACTTTTGACCAAGAAGATATTGGGGCCATTTTTTCACAGCATGCACAATTGCTAAAAGCTTTCTATCATTCACAGACATGGCAGCATGTCTGTTAGAGAGGCCCTTGCTAATGAAGGCAATGGGATGACCTTGTTGCATAAGGACTGCTCCAATACCATATCCACTAGCATCTGTTTCCACCATAAAAGTTTTACTAGCATCGGGTAGTGCTAATACAGGAGCTCTTGTAAATGCTTTCTTCACTTGAACAAAAGCAGAATCAGCTTCAGTAGACTATTTGAAATTGTCCTTTTTGAGAAGATCATTAAGTGGTTTGCATATCACCCCTCTCCTGTAATAACCAGCCAATCCTAAGAAGCCTCTTAGTTATTTTAGAGATATTGGTACTGGCCAATTTTGAACAGTCGTGACCTTTTGAGGATCAGTTGCTACCCCAACTTCAGATATGAAATGGCCCAAATATTCAATTCTAGGAACCCCAAAAAAACACTTGCTCTGCTTAGCAAACAACTGATGTTTCCTCATTTCAAGAAATACACATTTAAGGTGTGCAAGGTAATCATGTAAATTCTGACTGTATATCAGAATGTCATCAAAAAACACCAGTACAAACTTCCTAAGAAACTGCTTGAACAAAAAATTCATTAGTCCTTGAAAAGTTACAGGTGCATTAGATAGACCAAAAGGCATTACCAGATATCCAAAATTTCCTGAGTGTGTCCTAAATGCAGTTTTAGGAATGTCCTCCACTGCCATCCTCAATTGATGGTATCCAGCTCTAAGATCTATTTTAGAAAAAATCTTAGAACCACCAAGCTCATCCAATAGATCTTCAACCACAGGGATGGGAAATTTATTCTTCACTGTATGTTTATTCAAATCTCGATAATCAACACATAGTCTCCATGTCCCATCCCTCTTCCCCACCAACACAATAGGCAATGCAAAAGGGTTGCTGCTAAGTTGTATTAGTCCTTGATCTAACATTTATTGGACCATTTCCTCAATGATATCTTTCTTAACTATTGGGTATTTGTATGGCCTCTTATTGATGGGTTCCATTCCCTATTGCAATACTATGGTGTGATCAAAAACACCTCTTGAAGGTGGTAACTATTTAGGATCATCAAATACCTCTTGGAACTCATTCAACAAGCTTAAAATCTGAGGATCTTTATCAGATGCACCTTGTACCTCTAATGAGTATCACTGTAATTTGTTACACCCCATAGGTACCACCTGAATCATACATAATTGAGATTCAATACCTGTGAGTTTTTCCCATTTACCAGTACTAGAAGTTGTGATTTATTTTCCTGCATCTCTTAGCAAGTGTTTCCTTCCTTTGTACCAGAAATCCATAGTGAGATCCCTGAAGTTCATTTTGATATCACCACCTAGTGTCAACAACCACTAGACTCCAAGTACTACTCCACAAGATCCCAAGGGTAGGAGTAAGAAATCGGCTTTGAATTCAACACCCTGCGGTAACCATGAAATTCTACAGACTTGGTTTACCTGCATACGGTTCCCATTAGCAGCAGCCACCAATTGAGGATTAGTTTCCTTGACCTTACATCCCAAAAGTTTCACCAATTCAGGGTCAATAAAATTATGGGAACTCCTAGTATCCACCAATATATGCAGTGGTTTTTTTGAGTGATAACCAGTTACTCTCAGTGTCCTATATCCCAATGACCCATTCAAGGCATGAATCGAGATTTCCATCTACTCCATAACTGGCTCTTGTCCCAACTCTTGGCTTTCACCGTAATCTAACTCTTGATCCATCATTTCTTCTTTCTCTTCAATCTCCAAGATATACAACTGTTTCAAATTCGTGCATTTGTGACCAGGGTTATACTTCTCCGAACAGAAGTAACATAACCCTTGTTCCCTCTTTTCATTCATCTCTTCAATGCTTAACCTCCTCTTATTCACCCCCTTCTGAGCTACTGGAATACCAGGATTTTGTGTTGATAATAAAGGTTTATTATGAAACCTTGGATCACTTGATCTCTTGGATGAAAAATTTTGAGTATTAGCGAAAGAATTCTGTTTGGCTTTAGCTTGAGCAGTCAAGTAGGCTTCCTGCATTCTAGCAATTTTGAACACTTGCGGTAAACTAGTAGGATTGGTCAGTTTCACAGCTAGATTTAACTCATCTGTAAGCCCTCCTAAAAAGCAACTAATTGCATTTTCTTGAGATAGATTTACTCTTGCCAATTTGCTCTCAAAGATAGCTTGATATTCTTTCACTGAACCTATTTGCTTAATCTTCTTGATCTCCTCCATAGGATCATCATAATCGACCCCAAATCATTCCACCAATGCCATTGCATATTCATTCCAAGTAGGCGGGTGGGTGTACTGTCTATACCTCATAAAAGATTGATGCCATTGAATAGTTTCACCTTCTAGATGTATTGATGCCAATCCCACTCTTTGATCCATAGCAATTTCATCAAATTTAAAGAATTGTTTGACTCTAAACAACCAGGATTTCACATCTTCCCCTGAAAATTTTGGAAAATCAAGTTTAGAGTAACGAGCAATACCTTGCTGGTACCCCAAAAGGTTTCTGTTTCTGGGTTCCTCTTCCATTGGTTGTCTCTCTCTTGACTGTCTAGCCCCAGAAGCCTCAACTCCATATTCTACAAGAGAATTATCCCTTCGATTTCCTTCGAGTTGTTCCTTCAATTCTGATACCGTTCGATCCAATTTCTTCAACGATGCTACCTCACCTGTAAGGACTCCCATTTCCGAAACTAATTTCTGCATCATTTCTCTTAATTCCCCCATTTCCGTTGGAGAATTATCATTAGACCTTGTTGATTTCGTCATTGTGGCCAAGAATCTGAGTGGCTCTGATACCAATGATAGCCAAAATGCAGGGATTCACAGAGGAATCCGAGGTTTTAGCAGCTGGACAGGAGTTTTTACGGAGAAAACTCGAGTAATCGCCTATGGGGATGGATTAGGAAAGAAGATGAAAATAGAATTCAATTAGGAAAACTGTATTATTGTTCAAATTATGATCATTATTGTAGTCCATACAAGTATTTGTAGTAACCAACTTTCCCTGCTATCTAACAACCACTTAACCAACTAACTAACAGCTAAACTGATCCACTAATCAGTTATGATGATTCATCCATGACTCAACTAACTAATGTTGACTCAGCTAACTACTTCACTGCATTACAATATTCTCATATCAGGTCACCAAAAGATATAAGTCTCCTTAAAAAGTTGTTGCATTCTTTGGAAATTAGACAAATTACCTGCTATAACAAGTAAAAGTCGATCTGATGGTGTAAAAATTTCTTATACTGACTGTATATATAACTTAAATTAATTTGGTTTTCTTAACTTCATCTTCTAGAATTAGTTATTTCCCTTACATTGTTGTTTCCTAGTCCTCTTCTATATTATTTGAGCCTTTTCTTTCTTATTTTATGATACTTATGTTATGTTTATTTATTAGGTGGTACAATGGACTTCAAGGTTCTTATGGACCGATTCCATCATGTTTCCACTGCTTTCCTGGAGCTAGATAAAAAGTGAGTTCTGAAAAAAAAAAGTTGTTTGCTTTCCGGTATTGACATACTGTTGCAGATTGAAAATTGATCGTAAAATATTTGGACGATTTGTAAGAGTTAAAGGTACAAATATAACAGTCCATGTATAGTAGTAACACAATACTATATAAAAAAAGAGAAGCCCGGTGCACTAAAGCTCCGTGTCCGGGGAAGGGCCCCACCACAAAGGTGTATATTGTACGCAACCTTACCTTGCATTTCTGCAGGAGGCTATTTCCAAGGCTTGAACCCGTGACCTCCTGGTCACATGGCAGCAACTTTACCAGTATTTGTATTTGTAAATGAAACGTTCTGCGTATTTTGCAGTTATCAGGAGGTGATTAAGGATATTACGAAGAGGATGGGTGAAGGAATGGCAAAGTTTCTATGCAAGGAGGTGATCCGTGGAATGTTAACGAACTTCATTGCATATGTTAACTAGAATGGACGGGTTCAAGTCTTCGTGTCTTTATTTTGCTATTCCTCTCCGTGTTTCAGATCCCTCGAAAAAAATCAGTCGATGAACAAATTACTAGTACTTCTGCTATTAAAATTTCAGTGATATAAGAACTACTGGCCTATTATGAATTATGTGTTTTGTTATGTTTGAGTGATCTTCCATGTATGTGTAGAGACAAGAAACAAAAGTAATTAACAGAATGTACGTATGAGAAATGCTTGATCTTTGGCTATATTGGTTTTAGTCTTGTTAGTCGTTACGCTTTTGATTGTGGATCTAGTACAGGTGGACTCAATTGAACTCATTGCTTTCGGATTGAACTATGTATGCATATGCAAAAAAGATTAAATGTATGCATGATAAGATCAAACTTATTCTGAACTCGGTGACTCTAAATCCTGAACTCACTCATGCTTTTATGATCACTCGTCCCCTTAATCCTCGTAAATTTCACTTACAAATCATTTGGTTTCATGCAGGTAGAAACAATCGAAGATTATAACGAATATTGTCACTATGCAGCTGGACTTTGTGGATTAGGTTTGTCAAAACTTTTTTACGCCTCTGGAAGAGAAGATTTAGCACCAGAATCCCTCTCGATTTCCATGGGATTATTTCTTCAGGTATTCGCTCCTAACATGTTAAATGCTCTGTCTACTGGCTAGTGATACGAGTATATTTGGCGATATGTTTCAGAAAATAAGCATCATTCGAGATTATCTAGAGGACATAAATGAAGTTCCCAAGTGTCGTATGTTTTGGCCCCGTCAAATTTGGAGCAAATATGCTAACAAACTTGAGGTTTGTTTTCATTATAAGAAGTGCTATTACTTGTTTGAAGTTCATATATTGATTCGTTGATCTTTAACAGCCATCTTCTTTACGTGCCTCAGGATTTTAAGTATGAGGAAAACTCGGTCAAGGCAGTACAATGTCTAAACGAAATGGTCACTGATGCTTTATTGCACGCAGAAGATTGCCTGATTTACTTGTCTAATGTACGAGATCCAGGTCTCTTTCGGTTCTGTGCAATTCCCCAGGTATAAATCCTGTCCTGTAAGTCCTATTCTTTTGTACCGCGCATATTAGTCTGCTAACGCTTTTGAAAATGTGACATGTTTCGTTCTGGAAAGTGTAAACAAAATCAAATTAAGCTTTACATATACGTACTGAGAGTGATCACTGCCTTGTGACTTTCTTATACTACCAGATCATAAATATGGGGAATGTGGCGATGTACTACAACAACGTTGAAATTTTCAAAGGTGTTGTTGAAATGAGACGAGGTAAAGATACATCGACTTACCAATATACATGCCAATTGTTTCTTACCGGCTAAATTGCTGACGTTAAGGTGTCTTGATAATTTTCTGTGAATAACAACAATTTCTCACTATGTTTCGTTTACTTGTATCTTCTTTCTAGGCCTCTGCGCTAAGATTATTGATCAGACGAAGACAATGGCTGATGTCTACAGAGCTTTCTTCGACTTCTGTTGCATAATGGAATCAAAGGTTTTACATGTACTATTATGTATACTATATGTTCGATCTCATTGGCTCCCTCATGTTTACTTCTTTGTATTGTGACTCACCTTAGTGAAAATCCCGACTTCATCACTGTATAGAGGTATTGACTGAGTTTAGAACTGCTCAATTTTCCTGTTTAAACGAAGCGGTGAAGATTCATATATCCAGCGATGGCTCAGGGAGGGAAGGCGCAGTGCTACTTGGTTAATCACGTAATCGTTGTGGAGTGCTGTAAGTGCACAAACTTAGCCAAGCTACCGAGTGTGAGAACAAGAATTCGAGCATTCACTTTATCGAAAAACAGACTGACTCTCTAAAAAGGGAAAAAGCTTCATAGTCTTCTCAGGAAGCTTGCCCGCGGCCAAGATAGGGAATTGCTCCCGCAGAAAGGCAAGAAAATGTGCTCGAGCAGAAGGACTCACGTACGGTGATTCAGGAAGACTGAAGAGCAGTCCCAGTTAGCAGTGATCCCAGTCCTGCCTGGCGCGAGCCATAAGAGTAGAAATCCGCGAGGGACTCCTACTCGTTTGACAGTGAGGCGTAGTTATTGTCTCATGAAGAGATGGACCGTAATTTTAAATTAGTCCATCTGATATATGAAACCTTTGATGTTTAGCTGAAAACTTCTTCTTTGTGTCAAGTTTTGATTCTTTTAATTTCATCATGCTCGATGAAAAACTTATCAATCGATTCCTTCAGGTTGATCGTGATGATCCAAATGCATCGACTACTTTGAAGAGGCTTGAATCAATCTCGAAAACCTGTAGAAACTCTGGAACCTTGAAACAAAGGTCTTATATTTGCTTGTCATTTTTTTCTGGAAATTTATTTTTCATTATCAGTTTACGACTCTTTATCTTCTACCAGGAAATTTTACATATTCAACCATCAGCCTGAATTTATTATTCCATTTTTGGTGAGATTTTGAAAAAAAAAAATGTGATATTTAATTTATGCTTTACACACCAGCCTTGGAGTAACTGGTAAAGTTGTTGTCATGTGACCAGGAGGTCACAGGTTCAAGCCTTGGAAACAGCCTCTTGCAGAAATGCAAGGTAAGGTTGCGTACAATACACCCTTGTGGTGGGGCCCTTCCCCGGACACCGCGCATAGCGATGGCTTTAGTGCACCGGGCTGCCCTTTTTACACATGCATTCAATGTTTTCTTATTATATTCCAATTTCTTTTGCAGATTATGTCCTTTCTCATCATGCTGGCTATTCATTTATCAACAAAAATACCTTAGAAACCTTAGGTGAGCATTCAGATGACTATGTATTCTTACTTGATTTATACAAAAAAAAAAAAGAATTATTAAAAAAAAAAAAAAAAAACAAATCAATAATAATATCCTATCATAATCAAAACTTTTGTGCTATGTTCAATATTTTTGGTCTCTATTGCAAGGTAAGGCCAGTGCCGGAGCCAGGATTTTCGTTAAGGGGGTTCAGAAGTAAACATAAGAACTAATCGAGGGGGGTCAGCCTCTACTGTATATACATAAAAAATAATTTTAACTATATATAAATAGTAAAAAAAATTCGCAAAGGGGGTTCGGATAAACCCCCTTGGCCAAGTGTAGCTCCGCCCCTGGGTAAGGCTGCATATAAAAGACCCTTGTGGTTTGGGAGCTTTAGTGCATCGGAATGCCCTTTTTTGTTTTTCTAAATTTAAGAACAACCATTCCTAGTATCACTCGTGTGCGGATCTAGAGAATGTGTTATGAGTTCACATGAACACAGAAGCTTTTGTTGGTATCATATATTCACTAAATACATACAAATATTTGACTATGAACTCAGTTATTATTTTCTTTAAAACCTATAAACTTCAAATCTTGAATCCGCCTATAGTTTCTCTAAATTTCAAGATATTAGAATTAGCTTTTCAATGGTAACTTTTGATTAAACACAAGAAACATGGGGTTAACACTGCTAATATTTCATAATTTGGGAAATACTACCCTATTTATTTTCCTTCAATATGTTTAATTTGCCCATTTTCAATGACAGAAAGGATGGATTATGTCGAATTCCAAGCAAGCTGAGATCGGTTATATGAAACTCTCATTATTTATGCGGAATTCCAACCAAGCTGGAATCGGTTATATGAAATTCTTTTGATTTTTATGTCGCTTCATTTAAGCTCATTTCAATCCATCTAAGATGAACTATTTAAACTTGTTTCCATCTAACGCACATATAATACTCTCTTAATTATTTTAGATTCATTCTCGATAAATTCTAAAATGTAACCATTCCTTCGTTGGAAATTATACTATATGAATCGAATATGAAGAATTATTTTCGTGTATTTATATAAACCGTTGAGTTGCCTCGACTCTGAGTGTTGGGCATGCATTGGTGTGCGCCTAAAAAAAAAAAAAAAAAAAGTTAAATCAAGAAACAAGAGAATCGAAGTATAGTGTTGAACGAGTAGGTGTAACTGTTGAGTTCTACAGTGGTGAATTCAGCGGCGTCAGTTATAGTGATCCTGCTGCTGTGAAAAAATATGCTAGACGTGCTCAGTTGGATGAAATTTTTGAATTAGATCGTGCTACTTTGAAATCCGATGTTGTTTTTCGTAGCAGTCCCAAGGGGTTGGTTTGCTTTTGGGCATGCTTCGTTTGCTTTGCTCTTCTTCTTCGGACATATTTGGCATGGTGCTAGAACCTTGTTCAGAGATATTTTTTTTTTGCTGGTATTGACCCAGATAATTTTTTTTTGTTGGTATTGACCCAGATTTAGATGCTCAAGTCGAATTTGGGGCATTCCAAAAACTTGGAGATCCAACTACAAAAAGACAGCAGCCTGATACAACATTGCTTTGGTATCTTTCTTTTTCCCACTATTAAAGTAAGACAAACACAATTCTCCAACAACAATATTAAAATTTTATGTCGCCCAAATTATATCCCGCTATAATTTGTCAGAAGCTTATAGTTGGCAAACCACGATAAAGGTGATTCAAAATTACTTTTTAGGTAGGATGTTTGATCCTTCACGTGTTAGTCTTTTATTACAGCAGCTTACAGAATAAAGTCAGTGGTGTGGGGCTGTCATAGGGGCCCAAAGGTGTCATGGATCTTTGCACTTTTGTTGTCACATTTCCACCCAAAAAACTGATATGGTATGACCATTCCCAATGCAACCCCAACTAACCAATTCAACGCAATGAATTATATCACAACCCCTTTTTCTAATTGGGCAACAAAAGAGGCATAGCAGTAAGCAGAGGTGTTGCTTAAACTTTTCTGGTCATTCAAATAATTGAATAGTGTTAAGAATGGTATGGACCTTTATGTTTTTGAGTTTAGGATCTATTTGTATGCATGTATTATATAAGTGTGATTTAATGAGCTGTTTCGGATCATTCTTATACATACAAAATTGAGACTATCATTTCCAACATTGTACTCTCTCTTCATTATAGTGAATGCCTCTGCCTCTGCCTGTGGTTTTTTTCGCACAAAATTGAGACTATCGTTTCCAACATTGTACTCTCTCTTCATTATAGTGAATTCCTCTGTCTCTGCCTGTGGTTTTTCCCGCAAGAATTTTCACGTAAATCTGTATGTTCTTATTTTTCTTTTGCGTGTGGTTTACTTATTTTCTGCCCGATCATAACAAATAGAATCAACGTATCAAAGGGCGCGGCCTAATAGTCAATAAAATAAATTGAGAATTATGAAATTATGGATAAAGTTATTTAGTATTTGTGTTGGTGTAAGGTATTAGTTATCCTATAAAATCAATCGATGTTCGCAAACCGGTCAAAAACACCATGATTATCAAATAAAAAAGAGTTATTGGTTGAAAACACACTTAAAATATCCTGATTTTTTTGAGTTTCATACCTGACTATCAAGCGTGTAAGTGTCCTGAACTATCATCAACTATATAGCAAAACACACCTCAACTATCAATTGTTCAACTTTCCTATCTGAATAATGATGATATTTCAGGTAGGAAAAGTGAACAATCGATATTAAAGTGTGTTTGATAACTTATGATAGTTCAGGTAGGAAACTCATACACCTGGTATTTCAGATTGAAACTCAAAAAATCAAAATACTCTAGGTCTATTTTGACGGTCCACTAAAAAATAAAATTAAAAATAGGATAGGAATCAGATAAGGTTACCATAAGAGAAGAAAGAGACACAAAATGCCATACATGCAGTTAAAGGATTGAGTCATATAGGCTTTAATATTTTAGATATGTTTGACTTCCACCAATAACTAACTAATTGCCATCAGCATTCTTATTGGTTGGTCTATAAATGGAAAGAAGGGATCTAACAGCTCATATGTGAGATCAAGTGGCTAAAAAGAAGCATTGACTTTTGTGCTAATTCACTCTTAACTTTGCACTCAGTCGCAGTCGCGGAGTCAAAACTTTCACTAATAGAAATTCAAAATATAAAGAAATAAACACATAAAGAAGCCAATGCGATGCGACTAAGGAGCTCCGCTCCTGTCAGTGCGCGGATGGACAACGTAACTTTCAGTATCTAACCTGATATGGTGACCTCAAAAACAGGTTAAGTTATCTGTGATAATCGACTATAAATTACATCGATAGTGTAAAAATTCTTTGTGAAGGGGAGCCTTGGAGTAACTGGTAAAGTTGCTGCCATGTGACCAGGAGGTCCGGGTTCAAGCCTTGGAAACAGCCTCTGGCAGAAATGCAAGGTAAGGCTACGTACAATACACCCTTGTCGTGGGGCCCTTCCCCGGACACCGTGCATAGCGGTAGCTTTAGTGCACTGGGCTGTCCTTTAGTGTAAAAATTCTTTGTGCTATAAATGTATATAACTTAAAAGAGAAAAAGGAATGAATAATCTTATTCTTGCATGTTCTATGCAACTAATGTACACTTTTCCCAACTAAATATGTTTGTTTGAACTTTGAAACATTGCTAGTCTATACCATCTACCAAAACAACAGCCAAATATCTGTCTTTTTTCTTCTTTGTAGTTATTCCTTGTAACTTTTTCTTAAAGTTTCTAGCCTCTACTCTTTTGAAAAATGAACTCCATTTAAGTATACTCCTTCACTTAAACTCTTCTCCATTGTACAGAAGAAGCAAATTCTGCTCTTTGTTTTCAATCTGGCTTCTGCATTGCTGAACATTTGCAGTTCGCCCGACAATCAGTGAGTACCTATAACCATAACATAGATGTGTGAGAAGTTTAAAAGACAAAATTGAGTAAAGCAGATTATGGATTTACGTTGTTTCAAGAGTATACCTTGTACTGTTTTTGGAGGCCTTTAATGTACTCGACAGCCAAGTCTAGCATGTCTGCGGTGTTTGTTTGCTGTCGACATGAATTATACACTTAGTAAGACTTCACTAAAAGAAAAGAGGAAGTGTTGAAATTGAAGGAAATATACCTTGTCCATGTTGGGCACAAGCTCTTGTAGCTTTCTCATTCGTTCACTTATACGCGTTCTTCTTACCTGAAATATCACCATATAGTCTTATCTCACGAATTCGACTAAGATTGTTACAAGATTTTGACAATAATGAACTTAAAAGTTAGAATATTGGACTAAACATATATCGGACCATATGTATAACAATGTTCGTGTATGGTCCTACCCTTTCTGCGATGCTCCTAGGATGAGTAGCACAGCCACGTTTGGCGCGGATCTTACAAGGAATAGTGTCTTGAAAATGCAATAACTTCTCCATAGCTGCTATATCAGCTGGTGTCTTTGGTAAACTTAGATGGTGTGACAAAATCGGAGGCCGATTTCCAAGTTCTTCAATCTGGTTGTACACAAGATTTTCGATTCAAAATCTACATAATGTAACGAAATGGATGCAGAACCATACTCTACATTTGTTCTCATCATACCTGAGCATTAGCGAATAGCTTATTCCCCTCACTATCTAACTCCCTTTTGTGGCCTATGAGCGTCTGCTGAAACTGTGAAGAATCATTCCAAGATGTAAAAGGAAATCCCATATTGTAAAGTTGAGCTTCTGAGTTTGCATCTCCACACTTCTCATCATCATCGAGGGCAGTTGCTATGCTGCTCTCGTTATCGACCTCTGAGATTCGAGACAACATTCCTAACGAAGAAGGTGTCACTGATGGGAAGCTAAAATGGCCTTTCAACCTACTCGAAGATGGACTTGAATCTCCATTGACACCATTTGCCATTCTATAACCTCCAGTGCCGCCTTTCAATGTGGCATAGCCTGCAAATTGCCATTCAACCAACTCAATCAGGACTAGAGAACGAAGGTAGTGAGAAGCGGAAAAATCAATAAGAAAATGGCTATCGTTCGATGTTTCTACCTAACAACCCTTGGTTCTGCTAAACAGATCACAATTACAAATACCTCGACGAATACCAACAAAACGGATGAAATACGAATTTGCTAATATGTTGAACACTTGCCTAATCTTGAATCTTAAAAGTTCGAGCTTCTAAGGAAACTAATAAAAGGATCATTCTGATGTAACTTATCCACTCAAACAGTACAACAAGAACATACTCCGCAGTCCCACTAAGTGGGCTTTGGGGAGGGTAGACTGTACGTAGATCTCATCCCTACCTCAAAGAGAGAAGAGATTGTTTCCGATAAACTCTCGGCTTAAGAAAAACAATCCAAATCAGTCCAGAAAAAGAATAAACGGATGTCAAACCATAACAAAGCATTTTGAACAGTTACTACAGCAAAATAATATGATGATCGAAGTACAAGAAACAAAAGATAGTAATACTGAAAGAAGAAGAAAAAAGAAACAAGACTACCATCATCTACTCCAAACAGATATAAGAGCAGAATCTAATAAATCAGGGCAAAACCAAAGACATCAACATAAATATACTCTTTGACATTTATCCATCTGCTTAGTCTTTTAGCAACTACTAGAAACTCTAATTCCACACCATTAAATAGCAGCCCGGTGCACTACGCTCGCGCTATACGCACGGGATCCAAGGAAGGGTCGGACCACAAAAGTCTATTGTACGCAGTCTTTCCCTGCATTTCTGCAAGAGGCTATTCCCGCTGCTCGAGCCTCTGACCTCCTGCATCAAGTCTAATTTCATACCGTTAAAGGGAAAGCCAGGTGCACTAAGCTCCCTCTATGCACGTGATCCAAGGAAGGTAGGGACCACAAGAGTCTATTCTATGCACCCTTACCTTGCAAGGCTATTCCCACAGCTCGAACCTCTGACCTCTTGCATCAAGTCTAATTGCATACTATTAAAGGGAAAGCCAGGTGCACTACGCTCGCGCTCTACGCATGGGATCCAAGGAAGGACGGGACCACCAGAGTGTATTCTACGCAGTCTTACCTTGCATTTCTGCAAGAGGCTATTCCCACGGTCTAATTGCATACTATTAAAGGGAAAGCCAGGTGCACTACGCTCGCGCTCTACGCATGGGATCTACGGAAGGACGGGACCACAAGAGTGTATTCTACGCAGAGGCTATTCCCACGGCTCGAACCCATGACCTCCTGCATCAAGTCTAATTCCATACCATTGCTATGCAAAAAAGAACAGAAAGTACATATATAACAGTACTCGAACTATTAATGAATGCACAAAAGAACAAAAGATTGCCCTACAAATCAATAGTACTACTTTCCAAAAGAAGAACAACAAGAATATGAAAACAGTACCATTTAGAGAATTGAGCTGAGAGAATAAGCCAGCTGGAGAACTGTTTTGCCTCATAAGATTTGATCCCACCAATTTATTTTGTCCACCTTGATGAATGTTATTACTATTACTACTACTTCCCAATACTCTATACCCCCCACCACCACCCTCCATAGACCCCACCACATGAACACTACTAGTACTAGAATTTTGCCTTGGATATTGAGGTGGCAAATTTGCACACAGTACTTTACTATCAAGAGAATTCTGAGACACCAATAACTGGTTACCAAGATTGAATTTTGAGCCCAACCCTTTATTCTCTATAGAAATATTTGCATTATTACCAACTCCATCAATGAAATTTTCAAGAAATGAACTTGGAGCTGATCTAAACCTTAATAAACCAGAACTGGTCTGGTTTTTTGCAAACTCTGATGAGTCCATTTTTGTCACCAAAAAAAAAAAAGAAAAATTTTCTTTAAATATGTGTTTTTTGTAGAATATATAGAACAAGAATCAAAATAAAATCTCCATACATTGGAAAAGTTAAAAAGAGTATTTGTATACAAAAACAGCTTGTTTGTTAAGCAGTATGGAGGTACAAAAAAACTTCAAGAACAAGCAATAAAGAATAGTTCTTTAAGAATTTTTTAAATTTTTTGCAAAGAAGAGGCTTTTAGTTTTACATTTGTTAGCTTCTTTGGAGTGTTTTTTTTTTTTTTCATGAAAGGAAGTAGCAAATTATAGAAAAAAGTGATGGGAGAATTTTGGGACTTTTTTCTTTGGGGGGCAAAGAAGTGGGGGATCTAGAAACATAATGAGCAAGAATAATTATGGTGGAGTGCATGGCGGTGTCAGAAATTTTACTAAGAATGTTCAAGAATTAACACATATCAATATAAATAGTAATTTATGATAGATATATGTCACGATCTGAGTCGGGATCCTGTAATGTATGAATTAACACATATCAATATAAATAGTAATTTATGATAGATATATGTCACGATCTGAGTCGGGATCCTGTAATGTATGGTGGTACAGGCATTTCGAATCACGAAGGTCCGAGAGATCCCAGACCCTTGTACCTTCCCAACTCACTAGTGATATTGTATGCTCTGGGCCCACGCTCGCACGGCTTTAAAACACGTTATTAGGGAGTAAGGTTTTCTTACTTATATACTCAGCATCCCTCTTGTGTTCTATCGATGTGGGACTCCTTCCTAAGTTGGGGTGTTATAATATAGTTTATATAATTTTTTATGAATAAAGTATAACTTTTCGACTAAGAATATTCAACTAATCATCTTTCGTTGTATGTAACTACATCATCAATGGAGCGATAAGTATTTGTTTGAACCACCAGAGTTGGCATAGTGGTTCAGCGTTATGTCCCTTAAGCAAGAGGTCGGGGTTTTGATCCCCACCTCTGGCGAATGGAGCAAACTCTGTGACCAGTTTCCTACCGTAAAATGTGTTGACCGAGGAACGGAGGATTAGTCTCACCGCTGTCGGCTATGCTTGGAAAACCAAAAAAAAAAAAAGATAAGTATTTGTTTGAGTTAGGGAGCGTTTTATCTCAGTATGAGATTTATTAGTGTCTATTTAGATTGGGATAAGACATAAAAAAAAATGTATATTTTTATATATAGTTGGTATTAATTTAGGTAGGAAACAAAAACATAAATATGTCATAATTCATATATAAAATTCACAAAAACATGATTTAAGTATATTTTTGATCGTTAACTCAATTAAACTCTAATATAGATACATCACATCGAGTGGAGAAAAACAGAATGACCTCAAAATTTGAACGGATTTTCGTCACTCTTTTATATAAATTCCGTTATAAATATGACTATTGAACACCGAATGAAAAAATTAAAATAATGAAGTATTTTTTTTAAAAAAAAAGAACTCTGAATGACCTCAAAATTTGAACCAGCTGATTCCCATTACTGTATTATAAAATATATTTTTTAAATCTAGTGAATTTAAAAAACTTTTTGAAAGTTTTGGTTGCATGTATATGTATTACTTGACGTTTCATGACATCAACATAAAGCAAAAGATATTTTGATTTTATAATGTGACAAAAAGCTGTTGCAGCTTTTGTTTAACTTTTTAGATTAAATTAAATTGTGAAATACAGTAAATTAATTTGGAATATGACAAATAAATTAACTTTTACAAAGACACAGCCATAAATTTCAGACTAAATATATTTTTGAATTTTTCAAAGCAAAAATTGCAGGAGTTTTCTGTTGTTTCTAATTTACAACATAGCATATATATTCTCTAATCATTATGAGGTTGACCAATTCCATAACAATGAGTAGAAGAATTAACAGTCCCAGAGCCAAGATTTTCATTAATAGGTTCAAAAGTAAATATGTAAACTAACCGAAGGAGATTTAACATCTATAATATTTACGTAAAAAATAATTTTAACTATAAATAAATGATATAATTTTTCGCCGAAAGGAGTTCGAATGACCCCCTGGCCTAAATTCATTCTTAAATTAACCTCAATATTAATTGTCTCTTATCCCTCGTATCAAACGAGTATATAGTAGGGATGTGAAAAAATTTAACCGATCAATAAATTAAATTGATAAAAATGTTATTAGTTTATTGTTATTGGGTTAACGATTTTTAATGATTTTATAATCTTTTTTATTGGGTTACTGGTTAAGTTATGCTTTTTTCTTATTCGGTTATTGGGTAAATCGAAAACCCAATATGAATATACTAAAATACTACTTTCACTATATATATGTGCGTGTTAATTTCTACAAACTAACAAACCTATTTAATTTCCTGAACTAACATTCAATTTAAACTTGGAGATTCTAGTAAATTAAAACACTTCACGAAGGACTTTGACTGCAACTAAGATTTCATCTCTTTTCATGTTAGTTGTTATTACTTATATTTTATGAGTATTTTTTTATTGGTTAAATTGAAAATCAATAATCGTTAAAGACTATAAATCAAAAATCGATAAAAAAATATCTTATTAATTTAACATATTTAAAAATTAAAAATCAATAAAATCGAATTAATAATACGCAAAATCAAATCGAATCAAATCGATGGATAAACACCCTAGTAGAGAGTATAAATAACAAACTACATATTATATGATACATTGATTAGGCCACCACTTACCACTAAAAGGAAGTCCTGTGCACTAAATTTTGGCGGAAAAGACAAATTATATTTTTTTTTATCCCCATTTAGTAAACGGAGGCCACTTTGATTTTGGTGTTGTACAGACAATGACATGTGATTAGCAAGCTTAAAACTACTAATTAGATCAAATCAATTATTACCTAATAAACAATAGTAAGAAACTGTTGGTTTGTAATTTTGTATTAAAGGTTGGTGGTCCCGAAATAAAATAAAATAGGTAAATCGTCATTACATGAAAAAAAAAAAAAAACAATAAAACAGAAATAGAGTTTGGAAATAGACATAAACAAACTATTTGCATCATGCTGAGTTAAATATTGACAAGTAAAATAATTAAAGAAGCATTATTTTTGTTTTAATTTATTTAGTTAATTTAAATTTAATACGAAATTTAAGAAAATAAAAGAGAAATTTTGACTAAACCTTCAATTGGCCATTTGGCTAACCATAATTGGATTTATGTTTAAAGACATATGATCAAAACAATAAAAACTGAGGATTTTTTTTGTAATTTTTCATGTGTGTTAGTCTATGAATTAATGATTGGGGCGGGCGTCCGAAAGGATTTTGGGTAAAACTCTGGGCGAAACTTATCGAGCGATCTCCCGCAGCCTATTAAATGATCAAGTTATTTTGGCGGGAATGAGGAAGCCATTTTCCAAGTCAAACGGGTGAAACGGTAGGAATTGCGGGTTTTTACGACTTTTGATAGGTGTTAGCCCATGATTTGGGGGGTTGGGATCGGGCTAAAAAAAATGGGGGTGAAACTTCTCGAGCGGTCTCCCGATGACCTATTAAATGGATCGAGTTGCTTTGGCGGGAATGCGAGAGCCATTTTCCAAGTTAAATAGGCGAAACGACAGGAATTACGATTTTTGCGACTTTCGATGGGTGTTTACTCACGGTTCGGGGGAGGAAAAATCTGCGCGAAACTTCTCAGGCGGTCCCCCGACGGCCTATTAAATCAATTGGGTTTCTTTGGCGGGCCGGGGGAGCCATTTTCAAGTCAAACGGGCGAAACAGTAGGAATTGCGGGTTTTTTTGCGACTTTCGGTGGGTGTTAGATCACGATTCGTGGGTGGGCTCGAGCTTCAGAAAAAAAACTGGGCAAAACTTCTCGGATGGTCCCTCAACAACCTATTAAATGGATCGAGCTTCTTTGGCGAGGCTGGGGGAGCCATTTTTCAAGTTAAACGGGCGAAACGACAGGAACTTGAACAATCATGTCTATGCATTGCCTTCACTTGGCCCTTGGGCTAACCAATAACTGAGAGGCCCATCAACTATCCATTGTACCTAGGCCCAAATAGAAAATGAACAATCATGTCTATGCATAACCTTTACTTTGGCCCAATCATGTCTATGCATTGCCTTCACTTGGCCCTTGGGCTAACCAATAACTGAGAGGCCCTTTGACTATCCATTTACCTAAGCCCAAGTAGAAAATGAACAATCATGTCTATGCATAACCTTCACTTTGACCCTTGGGCTATCTATTTTCACTTGGCGCAAATAGAAAATAAACAATCATGGCCTTCACTTGGACCTTTGGGCTATCAATTTTACCTGGCCCAAGTAGCAAATGAGTTGAATGGAGCCCATGAATCCATAAACATAAAGTGGGCCTATTTTTCTGGCAAATGTCTATAAGTGATCTTCAATAGAGAGACAAACAAGATATTTAACGTACAACAACATCATTGGCCACCTTTATCTGTGTGTACTATTAAAAACTTAACCATTATTAATAAAGGCCCATTGGGCCCTTGATGGAGACAGTTGTGCTGTTTAGTGACATTGACTTGTAGATATTGTCAATTCCTCATTGTTGGGCCTGCTAATGGGCTCCATATAAGATAAAATTTACAAAGAGTCACTTCCACTTTTTAACTCTTGTATTGAAAAATAATCATTGTCACGAAGTTTCAAATTTTACATGTAAAACTTTAGAATATTATTATGAGTATCACATTTTTAAAACGTGGAAATTCTTTAATGGTCAGCACTCTGTACTATACTATTGTATAGGACAGAGTACTGGCAAGTTAAAAATGCCAACGTTCATAAAATAAAAATAACGCCGAGGATGTTTCATGTGGTTGTATGGGCATGCTACGATAGATATGCTTAAGAACGAAGTTAAAGAGATAGGGCGGGAGTGACCACTATAGTAAATGAAACGAGGGAAGTGAGGATGAGATGGTTTATACACGTGAAGAGGAAGCGAAGATACACAAATGTCAAGATTCATGTTAAAATTCCACAAGTAAACTCTGGTACAATATCATAAATTTTTAACGGTAAAATTTCAATCTTCATTAAGATAATTTTCCTATTTTTTTATTATAATATTGAAAAGTGGCTAGTCCGCGCTATTACTACGTACATTTTTAATGGGGCCCAATGTACATTTTTTTTTTTTTTCAATCTAGAGTACATAATTTCATAATTCATTGTCTCCATTAATTCATTTGGTCCGTGAAAAACAGCTGTATTTTGGTTTAGTCATTTTCAAAGTCTGGACTAAACTGAAGTTTGTTTTCCTGTTTCCCATGTGGAGCCCAATAGCCCACTTACTAATATTTTAAAAATAGCCACTTTTAAGCTTCGTAATTTAAAAAATAATAATTTTATTATAGTCTTGCTTAGAAATATCCATCATAGTCTGTTGTTTATTGTGTTTAGATGATCGCATTATTTTGTTGTTGTTTTTGTTTCTTTTTTGTAGCATTTGTACTGTTTTTTTTATTAATTGTTATAATTTCTTCACTGTTTCCTTCTCTTTTTTTTACCTAAATTTACTGCATTTGAGCCGATGTTCTTTCGAAAACAGTCTCTCTACCTCCATAAGATAGTTGTAAAATTTACGTACACTCTACCCTCCCAGAATCTCATGATTTCACTATATATGTTATTATTGTTATTAGAGTTTCAATTTCTAGAAGTGAATTCCAACATAGTGTCATTAAGTTTTCATTGAAAGATAATGATTATTTTACAAAGACGGTTGAAAATAAGTCAAAAAAATACAAAATGAATAGGGTCATGTATTTAATTAATGTTTTGCTCTTAAATGGGTGTGGACAGGGCCAAGCATCCTCAATCCAATGATCACTTTTACCCAATTGAGATAGGCCCACTTACAAGGTAGGCCTTTCAATTAAAAAGGACAAATAAGTTGTCCAATTAAGTGAAAGTCCTCCAAGTTTTTAAAATTACGTGGGAGGGACAAAAGTTTTTTGAGTTTTTTTTTTTTAAGTTTTTTCGTTTCAACAACTTGTCTCAGTTGTAGAACAACTTTGGTAGTTGTTTGACAACTAGGCGCAGTTGTCAAACAACTAAGCGCAGTTGTTCGACAACTGAGAGAAGTTGTTCAACAACTGTGCGAAGTTGTTCAGACAACTAATGTAGTTATCCAACAAGGGCCTTAGTTTTTTTAAGGGACAATTTTGTGGGACCCACTTGTCCCCTTTTTTTAATTGAAAACTTGGAAGACCCTTCTGGCTTATTTTTCTCGGCAATTACGCATTAACTTTTTCACTTTTGAGGAATGAAAATATATGGAAACAACAACAATGTATTCAGTAAAATACCACAATTAAGATCTGGAGAGGATAACATATATGCAAATCTTATCACTATCTTGGAGAGACAGAGAGATTGTTTTCAAAAGATCATCAACTCAAGTATAATAAATTCAGGTACAAAGCAAAGGAATCTAATGCAGATAATATGGCAAGCAAAATAATAATAATAATATGGTATCACACTATTTGAGATAGCCTATCTACCTATAAGGTAGTGTAAAAGTCGAGAAAAATGAGCCTATAGACCCTCTCAAGTCTTTAATTAAAAAAAAAAAAGAACAAATGAGTCCCACAATATTATTAAGTTAAAAGAAATAAAGTCGTTTAAACAATTAGAACAGTTGTTCGACAACTGCATTAGTTGTCTCAACAATTATCAAAGTTGTCCGACAACTTTGCACAGTTGTCGAACAACTTTGATAGTTGTTGCACAACTGTGCAAAGTTGCAGACTACTTTGATAGTTGTTGAGGCAACTTTTTTAGTTGCTGGAGCGAAAATATTTAAGAAAAAAAAAATGAAAAAAAATTGTCCCTTTTACACAATTTTTAAGACTTGAAGGACTCTCACCTAATTGAGTAACTAATTTGTCTTTTTTAATACCACATCCCGTAAAAAGTCTGTGTACACTCTATCCTCCATGAAATTACACTAAGTATGTTGTTGTTGTTGTATGACATTATCGATTTTGGTCTCATGAATCTCATTCCTAATAGGTTAGAAGTTACCCCATTTGGTCATGAAAATCATAATTTTTCGAAGTTGGAATTGCAGTTGAAGTTGAAGTTGAAGTTGGAGTTGTAAATTAAAGTTGTTTTTGAAATTTTGTGAGAGAAGTATGAGAGCAAAAAGTGTTTTCAAATATAATATCGAAATTGTGTTTGAAATTTTCATGATCAAACGCATCTTATTTTTACTTTTTTCATTAAAGTGAAATAATTTTTCAAAAAAAAAATAATATTTTTCATGACCAAACACCAAGTGCGTGCACTTACTTTTTTTTCTTGATAGTATGATTAGGAAAGCTATTTGTTTCTGCTAGACTTGTCTATTAGGTAAATTCTTTTTCAGAAGTGGATAAAAAGAAAACTTATACTTATTAAACATGCGGAATTTTATAATAATTTAATTCATCAATGACAACTACATATGAAATAACCTTAATTGGTACTTCTGAACATCCAAAATTAAAATAATAGATTTAAGCAAAATATAAAAATCAACGTAATGTATAATTTCCAATAAAATAGAATCACTTCTAGCCTGACTGAACCCTACAAATTTGATGAACAGATTTTCCTTCAAGGGCATTAAAAAAAATTAAAAAAAAATAGGCCTACCATTATAATTATTATTATAAAGAAAATTTGAGAATTTGTATTACTTTTTGGACTTGGATTTTTCTATGTGTGTGATGCGTAAAAGCAATTGTTTTGAATCATTAAATCTTCTAAAAGAATTAAATTTATTTTCCATTCCAATTTATTGTATTTTTTTAGTTTCAATTTATGTGATGTATTTGTTTCTACAAGTAGTAATATTTTTCTATATTTATAAATAAATCAATATTAAAATTATTAATTTAAATATTTATGTATTAAACATGCATTTTTAAAAGGGAAAATGACACTCTATAGCATTTTTTAAAACAAATAGCCCAAGTTTTAAAACTTTTCAAAAAGTGGTCAGTTGGATATAGTATTTTCGCTTTATAGTCATTTCCTAATTTGGGTCATTTTGGCCTACATAATCCATATATAGTCTATATACAATACTGATATGATATTCAACTTGGACAATTCGGCCTTTTAAAAACATTTCAAATTTTTTTTGCTATAAATTTTTTAACTGATCAAATATTCTGTTTTTTTATTGTTTAGAAATAATAATTAAATTATATAAAACCGATATAATTGTTAAATAGAATATGTATCTATATCTTATATATGTATAGAAATTGTATATTTCTATCAAATATGTATATGTGTAAAATATATATAAAAAATATATAGAAAGTGTATGAAACTTATATAATTGTTGTATAAAACGTGTAAGAAAAATGTACGGTTATTGTATAAATTGTGTATCAAAATTGTATAATTTTCATATAGAATATTTATATGTATAAGATTTGTATAGAAGATGTGTAGAAACGGTATAGAATAAGCCAGTAAATTGAAATGACTAAAAAATGAAATTTAAATTCCATGATCATTTTTATAAAAATAGTTTAATTTGAAGTGTCGTTTCTGTCCTTTTCACTTTTTAAAATGCATCACATAAATTAATACGAAATAAATAATTGTAGTTGTCAATTTTTGTACGACTAGATAATTCCACGTAAATGGACCTACATTTTTAAAGTTTTGCAAACTGTCTTTGTCTAAAAGATCAATTTATTTATTTATTTTCAATTTGGTCCTTTTCTAATAAGTGGAATATTATTTATCGAAATAGAAGGCCGATTTCAACTTGTCTATAAAATTAGATTTATAAATGTGCAAGAAACATAAATATACTCAAATATGTGTTATATATGACAATATAGATCGATCGATATCGATTGCAAAAATTATAGTTTTATTCTCTATTCTTAGTTTGCTTTAAAGACACTTTCGCAAATAAAACGACACAATCTTGATTCTTGTATGGGCTAGTGCCCATTCTCGTCCGCTTTCGGTTAGTGTTTAGCGATGAGTGATCGCTAGCTATCTGAAAAAATAAAAAGGGTTTAATCAAACAGATCACACTCGACTCTATCAAAGCAAGACGAATATACCGTTATTGTAAAACTGAAACTTATAAGTGAACTTCTTTTTTCCAATTACATCGATCTCTATTCCAATATTGATTAAATAACCAAGTATTGATTAGTGACATGATACGATAGATATGAGTATAAACTTGTGTCATGCCTAGGGTAAGACTCATGGGAGTTAGGGTGGCTTCGATCGGAATCATGATCTAATATCGCGCTTGTTTGATGGATTAGTTAATTAAAGAAAATTGTGATCTTGTAATTGGCCATAACTTTTGACTCGTTGATAATAATCGCTGGATTTCGAGACTAGTAGCAGGGCTATCCATCAAAACTTTCGATAATATATACGTCAAAATTATCTATACTAAATTGTGACTTCAAAAATTGAACTCCTAAGTTTTGATACAACAACAACAATATATATATCCAGCGAAATCTTACAAGTGAAGTACTCAGGAAGGATAGAATATACAACTATACACAGATAATATGCTATCTCGGGGAGGTAGAGAGGTCCAAACTTTTGATACCAAGACTATTTTCTGATAATTATTATTTTAAAATATGATTATAAGATGGAAAATGATCTTATTACCCTAGAAATATTGGACCTTAATGGGCTACGAGTGTAAAAGGGCCCATCTCCACGTGAAGAGCACGAGGTTAATGGGCCATTGCTATGGTCGTTAGGCTGTTTGATTATGATTTTTTTTTGAAAATTATATTTTCCCAGAAAAAGATTTAATTATGTGGTCCAGCCTCTGAAAATGAGACATATAAACTAATTTGTACAAAAAAATAATAACTTTAAAAAATAATGTGGATTTTCTTGGACACTTACATGACTAATCACTAATCAGTAACAACAAATTCAATATAATTCTACAGATCACAAGTGGAGTTTATTATTATACTACAACGATCAAGTTTTATTTGCAACAGATTTTCATATTAGGTTATATTATATATTTTTTATAATATCTTGTTATAGCAATCAAAAATTGTGTGTACTGACTATGTTGTTGTAAGGAGATTTGATTGTCTATATTTGAAACTTAAAGTCATTTTCTTGTGTAGCTCTCAATCATGTTTTGCTTCTAAAAGGATATGTTTTTTTACTTATGTATTTATTTAATAACATGCACAATGATAATTATAGTAAAATGAGAAAAAGGAGAAACAACTAAATATTCATAAGTTGAAATATCGTTATAATATGTACATTGATTGATTGGAATTTATGTGTTGTAGCATTTTGAAGAGTCCGAGCAACATAGCTGATAAGCTAGTAGAATATATGTAACAACATAGAATTAATGAGCATAGTCCGAGCAACATAGCTGATAACATAGTCCAAGCACATTATTCGAATGCACTGATAGGCTACTTAATGATTATACTAGAATTTTGAAGGTAAAAATATACTACGTCTTTTTACGAAATGATTAAGACATATATATATTCTTGCTTTAATTTTTTCACCATATGGAATTGTATAAATATTTATACCAACTACAATCTCTAGCTATTATATATATTCGCAAAGGACAAAAAGAGAGAAAATTGATTTATCAAACAATAGAAGAATATATATATTTATTTATTTTCCCTTTCTAGTATTAATTCTTTCATTGTTTGGGACCATAAACATTATGAGTAGCTTTTATTTGCAGTCTTAAATATATGTCTTCGACCTGCAGAACTTTAAATATTTTAAATCATCAAATGCAGTAACCTTTATTACATTTTGTAGAATTTTAATAAAAAACATAAATTTTATTTTTGTAATATAAAAAAAAACTTCTAATTAATTCCATGGTCCAATTTACATAAAATTGAATATATTGTCCTTCTTATTTTGAGTTCTGCCACATAAAATGAAACCGAGGGCGAGAAGTAGTACAGAAACTATAAAAAAAAATAAAAAAATTAGGCAGGGCGAACGCATAGTTAAAGTTACGAGTTTGTTGGAACCTAATAATTTTAATTCAAAATCCATTGCTAAATGTTATTTGTGATGACATAAAAGTGTGCCCCTATGTTTCCAACATAATTTAATTCATCTAAAATAAATTTCAACCACAAATAAAAATATGAAGAAACAACAATTTTATTGATAAACGGGGTGGTTACAAATCTGTTCATTCTTTCTCTCGATTTTCTCCGTAATTCGAGGGCCGTTAGTGGCGTATTTCTCGAACATAGGATGATCTCTTTATGAATATCCCATGATTTTATGGGATATTGGAGATCCCTATTTTTTTACGAATACCCATCAGTTTATAGGATATTCAAGATGTCTGTTTTATAGGATGATCAATGATTTAATATAATGTCTTTTCGAATTTATAAAATTTAGATTTTGAATCCGTCACGATAATAATATTTAGAGATAATACATAAATATGATCCTAAACTTGACATCAAATTATAATTTTGACCTTAAACTTTGATAGTGCACAAGTAGGACCTTTAACTATTCAAAACCTGAACAAATATGACCTCTGATTTTGCAACCCTCATGCGTGAGTTTCAATCGCGCCTATGTGAAAAGGTAATCCAATCACATGGTGCCGCGTCGTTAAAAGGGCTGACTTGGAGGGAGGTCATATTTCTGAAGTTTTGAATAGTTAAAGGTCATATTTGTGCACTGTCAAAATTTTATTTTTTGTGTTAAAACGACATCATTTTTATTATTATTATTATTATTATTTTATTTATTTAGGGATCGAACCCGCACAGTAGGCTGAAGGAAGCGTCCAAGAAGAACAAATAACACCACTGGGCTATCTAAGTGTCTTGTTTCATGTGGCTCAACATTAATATACGTACATAAATATAGATTTTCTACCTTATATATACAACATAATTTTTTTACTGAGGGGTTTCGGGTGAACCCCGTGGCAATCACGTAGGTCCGCCCCTGTGTTAATTTAATAACGTTAATTTACTAACATTTTAATAACGTTAATTTAATATACTACTACTACTATCCTTAATAATGTTAATTTAATAACGTTTTATTAAAACTATAATTTTTTTATTATTAGTATGGTCTCATCTTTAATTTAATATTTAACTAAATTATATTTAGATATATTATATAACTTAAATTCACCCTCTGTTATAATATATATACATACTCGCGCGATTTTTTCGTATGAGGCTGACCCACCTAATTAATAAATTCAATATTGCTCTTTTTCCGCAATGACAAAAGAAATTAGATGTCATTTTAATCTTTGAGCCAAAAATAATAGTGAAAAGTCATTTAAAGTTCATATTTGGGCAGTTTGAATAGTTAAAGGTCATATTTGTGCACTGTCAAAGTTTAAAGTCAAAGTTATAATTTGGTGTCAAGTTTAGGATCATATTTATGTATTATGCCCTTAGCTTTTAAGTTGGACGCGCCTAATTTTGCGTGTTGAACACACGTTTTGCGACGTAGGATCGGAGGTCATCTTTGTGCAGTTTCGAATAGTTAAAGGTCATATTTATGCACTGTCAAAATTTAAATTCAAAGTTATAAGTTGGCGTGAAGTTTAGAGTCAATATTTATGTATTATCTTTAGTATTTATGGTAGCAAACAATTGACATGACATGTCGAGAAATCTTAAGAGATTAGGATATTGTTGTCCCATCTCCCTATATATATTGCTTACTACTCAACTTGTAATAGAGTAAGACATTTTTGTGTCCTTTTTCTTTTTGAGGAATTTGTTGGTCATTTTCATATAGGTTTTTTTTTTTTTTTTTTTTTATTGTTTTCCCCTTTTTATAAAATAGCTTTAAATGTAATAATGGAGGTCAAATTATAAAAGTTAAATCCTCATTTTTTAAGTACTAATTACTTTAAATCATAATTTTATAGTCACATAATTACTAAGTGTTATTCCTTTGGGGGTTCTTCTTTTGTAAGAATTCACTTTGTGTCAAAATAAGTGTTGTTTTTCTTTTTCAAGTGTCAATTTGGTTAATTTTGAAGCTAAATTGGATTAGAACAATTTAAGTTGTAATTCCTCTCGTGTTAATATGATGAAAAAAATATATTTTACCAATAAGAGTTGCAATGGAGTGGTAATTAAGTAGTGTATCATCTTTAACCAGAGACATGAAATCGTCTTTATGAGAGATGTCGAGCGCTATACCTTAATGTGGGACTTTGGTCAAAGTTTAGTAATTTGAATATCGAGAAATGAAAAACAACAGATAATATGAGACGGAAGGAGTAATAACACATAATTTTTGTGGAAATACAAAAGATAGAATTGATTTTTGGACCACTTGAATATTAATTTCATAGAAAAACTAAAGATGTACATGAATTGCTCTTAAATGTCTCTGTTCTACACAGCTATATGTGCCATGACTCTAATGCAATATCAGGGGCGGAGCTACCCTTAGACCAAGGGTTCATCCTACCCACTTTCAATGAAAAATTATACTATTTACATATATTTAAAAAAAAAAAAATACGGAGATATTATAGATATTGAACCCCCTTCGGTTAGTTTACATATTTACTTCTGAACCTCCTTAATAAAAATCTTGACTCAGTCGATGGCAATAAGTAGAATGAAACACCAGTCTTGTAGGTTCTTGCAATGAATTATTGTCAATTTCTTACACTTTGTACCCTATCCAATTGGTAATAAGTCCAATAGATGGGGGAATTCACCTTTGGATGACATTTCACTAGTTTTTAAAACACCATTTTTATAATGGAGTGTTTGTCATTTAGTGGCTCATTTCCGTGTTCATCTGAATTTGAACGAGTTAAAATGAGTTAATTTAGTAGATAAAGGGGTTATTAATGCACGAAAAGGTTACTTGCTATGAAGATACGCACATTTCCAACTCCCTCAAATGAACAGATTGGACGAATTATATTTTCTTGAACCAACTTTAACATTCATAGTTTCAAAGAGCGAGGTAAGACACATTTAACGTATTCATAAAGTTAAATGAGTGAATCTTTTTATAATCTTTTTTCCTTGATAGACTTCTCTACACACAAAAGTAGGGGTGAGGTCTGCATGAACCCAATCCGTACAAACCCCACTTGTAAGATCAAGTTATCCAGTAAAATTAACAAATAGCTATCTTTTTGCTCATAATGTCATGAAGTTTTACTAATAAAATATAAAATTTTAAGATAATGATTTTTTTCTTTACAAAAATAAATCAAAAAGTGGTGAGTATGAAACCTTAACTCTACCTAATTACTCTGTGGTTGGGCTAAATGGGCCCTTATGCTCAAACTACAATTAGGCTGTTATCTTAACAAATCTAATCCATATTAGAAGTTGGCCCATCATTGGGGCTATTTAATCTGTTTTTAAGGAGGTCATTTGCACTTTTGGCCATATGTGTTGTCATTTACTTTAACTTATGGCCCTTATAACAAATAGGTATGACTGTTTTTGCGGCACATAAATTTATATTTTCAGATCATAATATTTCATAACTTGTGATTTTTTATAGTTTTGACTTTTGATATCTACCGTTATATGTTTGTTATTATGTTTCAGTTGCCAAATTATTTTGATGATGTTATTGTTTCTTTCGTGTAGGCTCTGCACTGCTTTCCTTATTAACTGTTATGCTTTTCTCACCGTTTTCTTCTTTCTTACTTTGATTTATTGTACTTCAATCGAGGTTCTCGGGAAAATAACATCTCTACCTCTCGCCAAACCTTACTCATGGGTATGTTGTTGTTATAATATGAAAAAATAACATAAATATACATCTTGACTTCCGATTCTACGTGACAAAACGCGTGTTCAACACGCAAAACTGGGCGCGTCCAGCTTAAAATCTAAGGGCATAATACATAAATATGACCCTAAACTTGACACCAAATTATAACTTTGACCTTAAACTTTGACAGTGTACAAATATGACCTTTAACTATTCAAAATTGCACAAATATGACATTTAAATGACTTTTCACTATTATTATTTCATTATTTTCGGCTCAAAGATGAAAATGACATCTAATTTCTTTTGTCATTGCGAAAAAAGAGCAATATTAAAGATTTATTAATTAGATGGGTCAGCCTCATACGAAAAAATCGCGCGGATATGTATATATATTATAAAGCAAAGGGCGAATTTATGTTATATAATATATCTAAATATAATTTATTTAAATATTAAATTAAAGATCAAACTATAGTAATAACAAAAAAAAATTATTGTTTTAATAAAACGTTATTAAATTAACGTTATTAAGAATAGTAGTAGTAGTAGTTTATTAAATTAATGTTATCAAATCAACGTTACTAAAATGTTAGTATTAAATTAACGTTATTAAATTAATGCAGGGGAGGACCTACGTGGTTGCCATGGGGTTCACCCGAACCCCCTCGATAAGAAAATTGTGTTGTATATATAAGGTAGAAAATCTATATTTGTATACGTATATTAATGTTGAACCACATGAAACAAGACATTTAGATAGCCCAGTGGTGTTATTTGCTCTTCTTGGGCGCTTCCTTCAGCCTACTGTGCGGGTTCGATCCCTGCTAGTGTCTTTTTTTTTTTAAGTAAAAAAAAGCTAGGTGTTGTTGCTATAGAAATAAATAATAATAATAATAATTAAAAAAACGACGTCGTTTTAACACAAAAAGCAAAACTTTGCCAGTGCACAAATATGACCTTTAACTATTCAAAACTGCAAAAATATGACCACGACGTTGTTTTAACACAAAAAAGTAAAACTTTGACAGTGCACGAATATGACCTTTAACTATTCAAAACTGCACAAATATGACCTCCCTCCAAGTCTGCTCTTTTAACTACGTGGCACCGTGTGATTGGATGAGCTTTCCACATAAGCGCGAGTGAAACTCACGCATGGGGTTGCAAAATCGGAGGTCATATTTATTCAGGTTTTGAATAGTTAAAGGTCTTATTTATGCACTATCAAAATTTAAGGTCAAAGTTATAATTTGATGTCAAGTTTAGGGTCAAATTCTCACCCTTATGAAATAATTACTTCAGCTAACTTTGTATCTTCATTGGATGTATCGAAAGCTAATTATGTATATTGACAAACTCAAAATTAAATTTTTCAGTAATTATGCAAAATGTCAGAATTTTCTATAACTAGGCTCCAAGGTGTCGGCTGTGGCGAAGCCAGAATTTTCATTGAGAGGATTCAGAAGTGAATATACGGATCAATAGAAGGGGGTTCAACATCTACTATATATACATAAAAAAAAAAATTGAACATGTAAAATTAGTATAATTTTTCGACGAAGGGGGTTCGGATGAACCCCTGAATTCAATGTGACTCCGCCACTGGGTGTCGATATTTATGTTGTTTGTATTTATATTATTTCATAAATTATGTCCAAGCATGACTTAAATTTCTAACAAAATTTATGTTTGTTTTTTTGTTTCTCATCTGGTGTCTGGTGCCTGCATTGGAGTCCTGACTAATCTGAATTACGCGTTGCAGGGCCCATTAAGGTGGTAGTGTGTAGACATTAAATTTTTGTGGACTCTACAAAAAAAGTTCAATTTTGGTTAGAGTTCTCTTGGGCCTACTTTATCCTAAATGTAGTTTGGTGGCTACTCTACCTAAACCCTAAATTCCGCTTATATAAAAGGGGCAAATATCTCTTTAAAGAGGCATCTCCAAGATCTCAAATATCCCACAAATTCATGAGATATTCATAAATCTCGAATATCTCAAAGGTCAAAGGGATAAAAAAACCCTCTTCATGATTAATCAAATAAATCAAGAAGATCAACAAATACTCCTTTCATGGAGATCAAATTCAAATATTCTTATGTTCGAGAAACACGTCACTAACGGCCCTCGAATTAGATTTATACCCACATTGTTTATCAATAAAATTGTTGTTTTTTCATATTTTTATTTGTGGTTGAAGTTTATTTTCCATGAATCAAATTATGTTATCAAATTATGTTGAAAACACAGCGCTCCCAACAAAGTTTTTTCCGTACCCAGGGTCGAACCCTCAACCTGGTTAAAGGTGAAGCACAGTGGCAGAGCCACAACCAAGACCACCCTTCATTGATTTTTTTTTCCGAGTATATAGATTAAATATAGATATTTATGGTTATATACATGTTGTTGCACACCCTTGATAAGCTAGAGAAGCATAGTGCAGTAGTCAAGAGTGTGCATTTCCATATCAACAACTCGGATTCGAACCTTGACAGGTTTAGAAGTGCTTTATTTTTTTTTTGTTTTTTAAACAGTTCTTTGTCAAAGGAAAAATATGAACACTCTTAACTAAAAGTCTCAAGGGTGGAATTTTTTTGCCAAATTTGCCTGAACAACCCTTTACTTTTCTGATCTGACAAAATCCCCTCTTCTATTTAAGCCTGCGTGTTGAATATTTCCCAAATGTCCAATTTTTTTTTATTTTTTTTTTCCCATTTTGGTCCATTTGCTAATTAATTCATATGCTATAAGAAGGTATCATAATAACTTTAATAACTATTTTGCAGCAAAAGTTGAGTATATATGTGGCAATACTTGAACAACATGTTCAATACTTGGATAACTTGTTACACATGTTGCTTGTTAAAATTTGAATAGAATAATTTCTTTTTATTACTTTGGCATAGGTGGTGTACTCGATATATGATTTTTTAATAATTTCTAGCTTGATCAGAAAAATAATGAAATGAATATGCTAATTAAGGTTACAGTTTCGTTCAAAAGAAAGAAACTTTATAGTATATTATTTGCTCATGTGTTATTTTGGTTGGTTATTTTTTTAAAGGGATCTTTCAAAAATAGCTATATTTTGCTGAAAAATTCATCTTTCATAGTCATATTTTACATAATTATCATTTATAGCCGTTGTATTCAATTCATGCCCGCTGTATTCGATTTTATCAATAATTTGTATTCATATAAAATATAAATACAGTACCATTTAGCTGTTGTATTCGATTCACAACCGATGTATTCACTTTTACTTAATAATATATTAGTTGCTCATGTTTTTTTTTTTTTTTAATATGTTAATTTTAATAACTCTCAGTCATTACACTTCTTCTTAACTACTTCTCTCAATACGCTTTTTTTGGTTGAGTCGAATAAATAACTTCTTCAGAAAATAATTATTTTATTAGTTGAGCGGCAATATGAGAAATCAATTCACCACTTAGAGTATCAATAACAACGTACTCAACATAATCTCTCACAAGTGAAGTATAAAGAAAGAAGGATGTATTTTTAAAATATCCTCGATTCAAAAAAAATATCTGACATATAATCGACATTTGTGTCAGTACTTATAAGAGATCAAGTAGCTCATTTCGAATAAAGAACAACTCAAAGATACTTTACACAACAGATACAATAATCGAGCGTTTCTCTCAAGATTTAACAAGCTCTTGTAATTATAAGATGCAAGCAAAATTATAAAACTTACAATAATGACAACAACAATATATTAAATATAATTTTGCAAAACGATGTATATAGATAGAAAAATTATTTCCGATAAAATTTTCCGACCCAAGAAAACATAAAATGACATAAATGTAAAGAAAAAGACAGGCCATCCACTGTAATTAAAGAGTGTCAGGTTGGGTAAGAATCTGGTGAGCCCACAATAAAACCCATCCCATTTACTATGCCTTTCTCTCTACTCATTTGGTAGGGAACAAATTATTTCGAAATAATTTTATCTCATTATATATATATAGTAACTTATTCATTACTATCAGTAGCGGAGTCAGATTTTTAGTTAAGTGTTTATATTTTTTTGGGCAAAAAATTGTTTAAAAAATAAAGAAAATAAAACACTGTTGCACCCATCAAGGTTCAATTCGAGTTGTTGATGCGGAAATGCACACTCTTGACCACTGAAATATGCTTCTCTAGCTTGTCAAGGGTGTGCAACAACATGTATATAACCATAAATATTTATATTTAACTTATATACTCGAAAATTTATTTCAACGAAGGGTGTTCATCTGACCACCCTTCGTTGGTTATGGCTCCGCCACTGATCACTATGTCATAAATAGTGGAATAAGTAATTTCAAAATTAGTTAATACTTTTAATCAAATATAAAATTAAATAATTTTGTATTTTATCTCAAAATTATTATAAGCTAGACATCACATCAAACGACTCTAAGCTCTTTATTTGTGTATATTTTCTTTTTAACAAAAAAAAAGTATCTCTACTTCAACCCCTCATATTAATTTTGACTAATATTATTGGAATTAATTGCACCTCTAAAATAATGAATAAAAATAATGGATTTATTATGTCAATACGCTTTACTCAGTTGTCAAATTGAGCTGCTTTTTAGAATTTGAATTATTTGTTAACTTGAAATTTTATTCGTACAACTGAAGTTCGAATAATCAATTATAAAGTATTTCTTATAATGAATTTTTTTTTAATACTTTTTGAGGTAAAAGTAACATATCTACAAAAATATTTTTAGCTAAAACATAAAATAACTATGGTATTATAGCTTCGACAAATAAAACTTCGGCCTAAAATATTCAAAACTTTTATATAACTTTAAATTTTATAAACGATTCATAGAATTCAGACTTCACGAATGATATCCATATAACTCTAATCAACTATCAACCGACTCCGATAGGTTAATTTTTACACAGGAATATTATTTTTTTGAAATTATTTTATCTTAAAGTTGAGAATCTACAAGAAATAATTTCTTTATCTCATATTTAAGTGACAATTAATAGTACCACATAGGCACTCATATGTGCTATGTATGTGCCACATATACATTAAGATTGTCAAAAATATAGTTTTAATTAGTCCAAAAATAACAGGATCCTCTCAAAGTTCGAGTGTGTCTCAATAATTCTGTGCGTAGTTTAGAATAAAAATAAAACATTTTCATAATAAAATATTAATAATACGCAAATCGATTACTATTATTTTATTTAAACAATCTACCAACGTACCTCTTATTATTGTTGTAGTACGTGAAATATATATATATCACCTAGAGTTAAGATATTATAAATATTTTAAATTTGGTACCTTAAGATTTTGGTTAGTGCACAAAAATCAAAGCAACTTACAATTACTACTTTTTTAAGGCAGAGCACAAAAAGTGGGAAATCTTTTTATAGAGTCAAAGATAACAAACAAAACAAAGACCGTACAGAGAAATTTGCAGGCAAAAAAAATAATATATTTATATATATTATTGACCGCCATTGAAGCTGGTAATAAATAAACTCCATATAGAAAAACAAAAAAAACTCTGAAGAATTGCAAAGAGAGGAGAGAAGAAAGAGTATATAGAAAGCTTCATTTTCACTCATAAATTCCAATTTACTTGTGTTTAGCTCAGTATTTTTAGCTCCCTTTTCCCATTTTTTCTTAGTGTTGGGAAGCTCATTGTGTTGAATTTGTGGGGTTTGTGTAAAACTTTAAGCCATTGAAGCTCTCAAAATTGCAACAAAAAAGAAAGAGAGAAGAAGGAAAAGTGTGTGTAAAGCTTCATTTTCACTCAAGAAGTCTTCAATTACCTCCATTTGGCTCAGCTTTTTCACTCTTTTCCCCCATTTTTTTCTCTGTTAGTTGGTGTTCTGAAGCTCGTTGACTCAAATTTTGTGTGGTTACTGCAAAACTGCACTCAAAAAACTTCGCAAAATTGCTACCAAACTATAGAGAAGAAGAAGAAGAAGAAGAAGAAAAAGTATATAGAAAGCTTCATTTTACCTCTGTTTAGCTCAGCTCCTATAACCCCTTTTTCCATTTTCTCTTCAATTTTTTGTAGCAATTAAGTGTAAAGTGTTATCAGAATTTGACTGCATATTGTTGCTATCAAAGTTAGCGAGCAAGATCAAATCTAGATCCGATAATTGCGGAGCTAAAATGGGAGAAATACCAACTGATTTCAACAGCTTCGATGAGGAGATCTTGCCCATTACATCAGAACCCGGAAGTTCATTCACTGCTTTACTTGGACTTCCAGCTAATCAAGCTGTAGAGCTGTTAGTTCAGACCCCGGAAACTGATAACAAAATTGAATCAGATAAAATCAATGTACCTTACTATCACTATCCTCCTCCGGCTTTGGGTCCGACTCCCACTCCAATTCCGATTTTTCCATCGGATATTGCTTTGATTGATAGAGCATCGAAGTTCTCCGTCTTTGCTACTACTGCTGCTGGTGGTGGAAATGGTGTTGGGAATTCACCGGAGTCGAATTCAACGCTTTCGAATTCGGGGTCGAAGGCGTTGTTAGTTAAGGAAGAACCTATGGATTCTGAGTTTAATCAGAATTCATCTCCGGCGAGTTCTGTTCCGATGGGTGATCGGAAATCAATGAAGAGAAAGGAAAGGGAGAAAAAGGTAATTTTAATCAACCCCATCTACCTCGTAGTTTAATTCGTTGTTGGATTTGCTTTGATATGCTTTTCGTTGAGCTGAGAGTCTATCGGAGATAGTATTTTGATATGCTTTTCGTTGAGCTCAGTGTCTATTGAAACATCCTTTCGATATGCTTTTCGTTGAGCTGAGAGTCTATCGGAAACAACCTTTTGATATGCTTTTCCTTAAGCCCGGGGGGTCTGTCGGAAATAGCCTATCCTCTTCTCAGGTAGGGGTAGGGGTAAGTTCTGTGTACACTCTATTATCTCCAACTCTAGTTGTGGGATTATACCGGGTATGTGGCATATTGTTGTTGTAAATTGTACCTTGTTTGGACTCTTTAAAAATGTTAGCGTTTGGGTGTTTGTTTCTCACAAGATAGTATATTTTTGGAGAATCTGTCACAGGTGCAACATTAGAAGTGAAGAGTCCATCACAACTTAGGTTGTAACATCTTTCACCAATTTGATACTAGGAGAATAGTGACTCTTACTATTCGTTTCTAAATTCGATTTTTAGAAAGAGCAGTCAAATTTTAGTTTGATGAATAATTTCTGCTGAATTCAGGTAAAAGAAACTACAAAAAAGGGGAAAAAGTCGGCTAACGATACCTCAGAAGAAGGCGCGGAGAAGCTCCCATATGTTCATGTCCGAGCTCGTCGTGGCCAAGCTACCGATAGCCATAGCTTAGCTGAAAGAGTAAGCCTTGAAGGTTAAGAGCTATTAATGTTTTGCTAAACATGGTTAGTACATAATTGTCTCGATTATGTATATATATGTAGGCAAGGAGAGAGAAGATTAATGCTAGGATGAAGCTACTTCAAGAACTGGTCCCAGGATGTAATAAGGTTAGCTGTCACTTTTATCAGTATTAAAAAAAGCAGTCCAGTGCATTAAAGTTCCCACTACGTGTGGGGTCTAGGGAAAGGCGGTAACACTACGTTTTATTTTATGTTGCCTTACGTTAAGTTTCTGCAAGAAGCTGTTTCCAAGAATGAACTCGTGACGACCTGAAGGTCACGTGGCAGCAACTTTACCCATTCTTTTAAGGCTCCTTCCCTTTTATCAGTATTAATTAATCATTATTATGACTAATAATAATTGTCTAATAAGTTGTACTGATTGTTAATTAGTAGGGGGGAAATATCTGCAATTTGATTGCTGTCATTGCATTATTGATTAGCTTTTTTGGTGCAAAATCAGTCCTTTTCACCTTTTTCTTAACAACAAATAAGGGTGGTGGGTTTGGCACCAAGAAAAGTGGCGAACAATTATACTGTTCTTTCAGCTTTTTTGCCTCGCATTTGATTGGTAATAGGAGTAACTTTTTAGTCTGCAACTTTTTCCTAGGGTCAATCTTGTCATTTAACAAGGGTCTTGAAACTCTCTTCTTAAAACAAAAAATTGATACTTGAATTTTGTTTGTACAACAGACCCAGTCCGGCCCGTTCTTGCGCGTAGCGGGAGCTTTAGTGCACCGAACTCTATTTTTTTATTTTTTAAATAAAGTATAAATTTGGAGGAGGATATTTATTAGAATATAGTTGCATCCAAGGGTGTGACCTAGTGGTCTATAAAATGGATCAAGAACTGTGTGGTTTCATGTTCATCTAAGTACCTGTATTGGTAGAAGTTAGCAGATACCTCGTGAAATTTTTCGAGCTATGTTGATGGACCCGGACGCCATCATTTTCATGATGAAGGTAGGGTGGAGTTGGTGTTATGTCTGTTTCAATTCTCTGAGAATCTTATTTGGATTATCTGTTGAGAAAATAGACCTTTGACCTAATCCAAACCTAAAGCTGAATGCTAGTTCAATTAAGAAGTTGAATAAGAAAGGGAACAGTATTCTATGCCCAAAAGAATAATGAGCTGAAAGAGCTCCACTAGAGAAGTTCTTTTACAGGACAATACACTATAGGACTAAAGAAAATGATAAGAAAGACCGTAGCAAAAAGAAATGCGGATATATGTTATGAATATGAACTTTGCGCTTGCCTCAAATGCTCAAAGCCAAAAGGTTGCTCGATGTAGGATTGTTGAAGTATATATAAAGAAACTACTAACCCAGCCACTTGTGACTCGACCAATTTGATACTCCTAAACTACATATAAAAGAGTCTGATCCTATGCACTGTACTGTAGGTTATTTTGGAATCGTTAGTTTCATCTAAAACTTTTTCATCGTATAATGTTATATTGAGGAACACTCGTTTGAACTAGAAATCAGTGTGGTTTGCAGCTTTTAGTTGACGGTTGTATCAAAATGAACTTCGGTGAATGTTTCAGTGATGGTCAATGTAATATATAGTCAAGACTTAAAAAAGGATTACTATATTTTAACTTCTCGTGCTGTGGTTGTACATACACTGGTTTTTATGAGGCTAAGCAGTATATGGTGATTAATTTAGTGGCTATTTAGCAGACTTCTGCAGATATTTCAATTAGCACATTGTAATGCCTAAACCATATCTGCAGATCTCAGGTACTGCAATGGTGTTGGATGAGATCATCAACCATGTACAATCCCTACAGCGACAAGTGGAGGTCAGATCTCAGAAATCCTTGCATCTGATGTATTTTAGTGCTGAAATAGGCAGATGACTATATTGATTATGATATAATATCGCATCCAGACTGCTCACTCCACAGTTACAGAATTTTATCCCTCTAAATAGTCATCTCTTCCAAAATGTAGTGCCCACTATGCAGGAAAAGAGCGCTAACCTGTAACTCCTCAACTATTGCAATGATTTGCTTAAGTTATAAAGAAAAAGAGGAGAACTTTACTGCTATGCAGCAGCCCTTAATTTTTCATTAGCTCTCTTGTTAGTAAACCATCATAAGGAGAAGGAGAACTACTGAACTCAATACCCGAAGAACAACTATGCCTTACTGAGGAAACACAATCATAGTCTGAATATTGTCACGGTTAACTTAAATATCTATAGGAACTCAATATAAACTTCAGTGACCTTGCGTAATATTCAAGAATGATATTGGGGAGTGGGAGCCTGCATGTAGTGCCCTAGCATGTTCAGTCCTTGTACAGATAAGTACCTCTACACCTCCTGCGTCTTTTGACATAATTTTGGGAATGTAGGCAAAGATATAGTAGACCGGTGGGAATCCCACATATGAAATGAACTTTCATGACCTTCGAGAAAGTAATTTTTCCTCCTCATTACTTGGTCATATAGAATACTTTAATCGGTTGCCTTGATCGTTTTCCTGATGGGGAACTGTTTGGTTGTAGTTCTTATCAATGAGACTTGCTGCGGTTAACCCGAGAGTTGATTTCAACCTTGACAATCTCTTTGCAGCAGAAGTAAGTTCCTTTGCTTGTCAACTTTGTTATTTTTGCTAGATTATACAAGTGATGATGTGTTTCGTGACTTTATCTCATCCTATTTATTCAATTTGTCAAATAAAACACCATATGGTAATTTCGTTAGTTTTGTTTCTTCTATGATGGTACCTAATCAGTTCACCTTCAGCGTCAGCTTATAAGACCACCTAAAAGAAGATAATTCACACACACACAAAAAAGAGCTGTTCTACATTTACTCGCTGTACTTCTTGTTGGTCCCCGCTTAAAATTTTGAAAAACGCGCTTCTTGACCATTCAAAATGGCAGAACAGGGTCAATTGTGGACCACCATTATTGTCTGCCTTCCTATGCAGATTTACTCTTCCGACTGTTCTTTCTGATATGTGGTCACCTGAAAGGTTGCCTTGTGACCATACCACAATGTTGTTAGCCTCTGGATTTACCTTTGTCAGGCTCTGAGTGGGTCCTCTATTCATCAGTACGCCTCAGTAGAGGAGAATTGGCCATATTATACTTTACTGTCATCATTTATGCAAGTTTCAACTTCTCACGTCACGACATCTAGAATGCTGGAAACAAGAAATTTTTGTACATTATCATGTTTCACTGCAATATAATTACAAACAATGCCAGTTTGTACATTGGATTATGATAGTTCAAAGAGTTCAAGAAGACATCCTTAGTGCCTTGTTTCTAGTTACTACATCACTAGCTTTCGAATGAGTTATTAATTGCTAATCGGCATGATGTTCAAAACTTGTGATCATTCCCTTAAGAGTTTCGATTTACTTTTGGAAAAATTAGCGGAGTGGTTCCCACGTGGAGAGTAACTTACCGGACATGGTTGTGCCACCTATCTGGACCGAGGGACAAACCAGCGGAAACAGAAACCAATATCAACATCTATGGCATTTTGAAGGATTCCATCAGCCGGTCTGGGGAAGATTAGACGACAATTCTAGCTTTGTTACTCCAGAGAACTCACTTTTGACGTATGATTCCTCAGCAAATTCAGGTATATCATAACTTAATGGCCTATTTATTACTCTTTTCTTCAAGTTCAATCCTTCTTGGGACCAATCGCGATGCAAAAAGCTTAGGACATGGCATCTAACGTATATATTTGTAAGTGAATGCAGCACGAGTAAGATGAGCTTCGTGGCTAATCGTCCTATGTATGATTTTTGCAGCATCTTTACACCCAAATCAGCTGAAAATGGAGCTATGAAAGCAGAAGCAAGTCTTTTACTAGTGGTTAGCTGTATATATATCGAACATATTAGTTGATAGCAGCCGTTGGCGAAGAAGAAGAGAGTCATCAAGTATTCAGATTTTGGGTTTCACCTTCCTCTAATCAAAACAGCAAGGAGAAACTCCAGATTGATCACTGCTAGAGAGGGAGAAAATTACTTTATGTCCCTTATTTCTATTTATATAAACATATATATATATGTGTATGCAGAAAGATTTTTCTATACGAACGTAGGGTCATTCAATCTGATACTCTTGACAATACACGAGATGATTGATTGATTCGTAGCTGTAAAACAAGAACAGACTAGTTGCAACTACTACATTGTTATATCGATGAGATTTCACGCTATTATCTTACATCTTACTCTACTTAAATATCAAGTTTTTGGTCACGTCAAAGTTTGAACTTGTGACCTATGACACCGACCTGCATTGATATATGCCACTGATGTGAGTGAAGCCGAAGTAACAGTAGTATTTACATCATTCGCGGGGGGCGTGGCTAACTCCCCATGAAACAAAAAGCCATAGTAATGTGCTCTTACCACTAAACCAAAAACAAATCGCCCGGGGCTTATTTCATCACCCCAGTTTGATTTTCTCAGAATGTATTCTAATTTTTGGCCCAATTCTTGTATCGTATCTGAATATAAACACACAACGGTTAGAAATTACATCAAACAAAACTATGCAACATAATGGTAGTCCCAAATAAGTGTGACAATATGAATCCCCAGATAGCATACAACTAACATATACAGTGAAATATCACAAGTAGTTGTGGCGAGGGTCGAGTGTACAAAGACCTCACTACTACCTCGTGGGTGGAGGTAGAGAGGCTGTTTCTGGAGGACCCTCGGCAATCCCCATATACCATCTCCAACCAAAAAGCGAGCACCTTCAGAATTGAGAAATAGAGACAACATCAAGCGGATGATTGAGTAGAATGAATTGATGATATAACATAAGTAAAATGATGCACAAACATGAAACCACTAAAACACAGACACTTCGTTTTTCCTTTTGCGATGGATAGTCGATCTGCATTGTATGACACACAGAACAAGAAAGATTTGAGAAAGAACAAGGACTACGAGTCCATTGATGATATCCACCAAACCAGCATAAATAACAACTTACAAACTGGAGATAGAATGGATGTGCCCCAGTTTCATCACTTATACCATCGAAATCTAAGGGACACCTTATACGAAGACCAACAGATTTTAAAGCAAGAACATCATACTTCAGTTCATATAACATTCAATAGACGATGCTTCCTAGATCTTGTTTAGCTTTTCCGCTACAACAACAGGATTTGCTTTAGCAATAGCATCCCGACCAGCATTCTTATAATCAAATGGGCAGTCGTGCTTGTCAGAATAGCGATGAGCTGCACAGAAAAGGTTTCCACACTTGCAGTTGAACCCTGTTAAACCAACACGCTTGCGGCAAGAAGTGCACCTAGATGGGCCATCTTTTGGCTTCACCTCTGAACTTTGACCTGAGGATAAAGCTGAAGATGCTTCTGTAGAGATAACCTTCAATTCTGCTGATCCCAGTTGCACGTTGATCGCACCAGTGACAATAGGATCTTTGCCATTGCCGCTTGAGTTTCCATTTACAATGTTTTCGATTGAGGTTGCTGCAAATTTAGCTTGTTCCTGCTTCAGTATCATGTCTTTGTGACACTTGGAACACATGTTCATGGTGGCGGCACTACCAAAGAACCCACAGTTGTTGATGCAAAGGATGGGACCTTCTGGAGCTTGGCAGCCTGTCTCTTTGGAAGACTCCATTTTATGCAGCAGCGAACCTGCGACTTGCAACACTACAAGCTCATTATCCACGTTCCATCATCATAACAAAATGGAACACACAAGTTCCTCAACTACTGAACACCGAAATGATCAAACAGTGTTGGCAATCAGAACATGTTCCAACAACCTACCTTACCTAGAATAATCACCAAAACCAGTGCCTTTTGGTTGGTGCTCTGTCAACACTAAAGAGGGTTAATTCAGTAATCTAGACAATTAATCATGATTTAGTGGTCGATAAAAACTCCAGCCTTCTCTTCTTCAAACCTCTCAACGATGTCAAGCACGACAACAAAAGTAATGCTTTTATAAAAACTACTTTTTACACCTCTACAACATCCAGAAGCAGATGTAAAGTTAGCTAGCCGGAATAACTGTACTCAACTACTAGACATCTTTCTTACATAGACCTCAGCATGGCGCGAGATATTTTGCCTGCAAATTTCAAATTAACTTAACCAACCTTCATCTAGACTTTGCTTTGTATTAACACTGTAAAGTTTACGAAGTTTTAAGTTACCAGATAGAATTATGTGTAAGGTGAAACTACTACTAACAAGCAACCTGGATGCTTAAGTTGCCCAATCTAGCAGAGATATCCTAGGCTCCACTCGTACTTGCTTAGCTAACTACGAATTTTGCCAGCAAAGTCAGCTCCTCCTTGCCAATGGTAATAGCAAATAATCATACATTAAAAAGAATGTGTAGCTTGTACAATTTTTGTAACAAATCAGAATCAACACAAGGACAGGCAACTTATTCTTATGTTTCTATTAAAAAATAAAAGCTTAACTAACCATAGCTCCTTCACCCCTCCAAAAGAAAAAGAAAAACTAACATAGCTATCGCCAATACTCAAGCAAGTGGTAAAGACCGACAAGAAGACAACCCTGTAACCCTTGATGTAAGCAAAAGCTTGCACTTATCATAAGTCATTTAACATTGAATTCAACAATTCAAGGGTTGTCATTAAAAAGAGCATGAGTAGTAAAATCTAGACAAATACCAAATAGTCCAAAGATTTGTTTGTTTTTTGAGAATGGTAAGGATGAAGTCCAAAGATTTTTCTTTCGCTAATATCATAAATCATACAACACGAATTCAGTAAATTTATTTTTTGTGAGAACTGAATGCACATATAGATCTCAGAGATGCCGACACAACTATTGTTTGCAGGAAGAGTTATTCAAGATTAGGGCATTCCTTTATGTTGCCAAATTGCTTAATACTTCTCATCACGGGAAAATATAACCTTGCTCAACATGGGATCATCTCGAAGTGAATAGTATTTATTGTAACATACACTCACAAAGAAACCCAAAAGATCAAGATTATCCAACTAGAACTCCTGTTAAGATACTGAAACCATATTAAAGTACAATCCCGTAATGGTACGAAAAAGATTTAGACAAAATAAAAGCAATTACTACGACAAGAAAGTCATCCCTATCTCAACGCACTCCGCAATTTTCTTATGTCATGGGGTCTCAAAGACTGAACTTTAAAATAAAAGACAGTCACTTCTAACAACAATCAAAGCAATACTCCAAAAAGCTAAATGAACATATTGATGTCTCTATATTCCTGCTCCATCATTTAATTAAGATGATGAATGGAAAAAAACAGCTCTTTCTATGTGAGCTTAACAAAGAAACAAAGACGATTGCAGTAGGTTGATGGTCAATGTAGAAATAGTCTTACTATTATAAGACAATGATGAATACTGTAAAGACTACCAACGATTTGTATAGCTAAACACAACTAGTTTGGAAATTGGGATTGAGTTATTGTTGATTGATTCAAGAACCAAATAAGTGGGTTGAGCACCTTGAGTTCTCAAGTTTAAATCCCAACAAACACAAAACGCTAGGTGACTTCTTCCCATTTGTCCTAGCCTTAGGAGACAAAGTTAACTAGTACTTATTTTGCTGGCCGGCGGTGCTAGGTATCACATGGAATTAGTTGAGGCGTGCAACTAGGTGGCCCAGAAACCGTGGTTATCAAAAAAAAAAAACACATAAAACCAAGCGCCAAGGTTGTCGCCTAGTGGTCAATGAAGTCGGTTGAGCACTTTGACGTCTCTAGTTCAAATTCAAGCAGAGACAAAACATGGGTGATTTCTTCCTATATGTTCTAGCCTCGGTAAACAGAGTTATATGTATCTATTGCTACCTATTGCTGGTGGAAGGTGACAGGTATCACGTGGAATTAGTCGAGGCACACACAAACTAACTCAGACACCATGGTTATCAATAAGAAAAAAACATACAAAACCACAACTCAACACAAAACTCAATTACTTTTCCATAGTTCATTCACACAATCCAAATAGCACCAATACTTCACAATCAACAAAACACACCAAAATTCTCAACCAACAAACACAAAATCACCAATTTCCCACTTGGGTCATAAACCAACACCCCTAAAAATCAAAACTTCACACAAATAACACACCATATCACACAAAATCAAGAACCATAACAACCCAAATCTATCAAATTAATCAAAAAACCCCTTTTTTACACAGAAACTCATAAACATATCCTCAATTTTCAATTTTTTGATAAAAAAAATTAAAGAAAACCCTTCAAAAAGTCAATAAAAAATAAAAAACTCTCAAACCCATCAATCAAAATCGAATCTTTCCCCGATCTTCAACCTCAAAATTCAAAATCAACCAAAAAAAATTACAAGCATCCCCAAATTAATTAAAAAAAAAAATTACACCAAAAAATATTAAAAAAACATAAAATTAACATCAAATATTATTACAGAAATTAAAAAAAAAATAAAAATTGTTACCTGAATTGAGATATTGAGAGGGGAAGAAAATTGAGAGAGATTAGAGAGAGAGACCTGAAAAAGAGAGAAAGAAAGAGAAAAATTAAGGAAAATAATTATTTGTTTGCTTTATTTATATTTAGAATTATTAACCTTTTTTCTTTTTTTGAATTATTTTTATTTCTTTCTAATTTAGGATTCCACTCTTTTGCATATTAGTTGTCTACTTTCTCCTTTACACTCCCGTAACAAATTATACGCCACCATATTTTCTATTTATTTTTCTCTTAACACGTCTCTTAAGAAATCATAAACGTCCTATATTAATTGTCTTACTGTCTCGTTTATATACCACATGAAAAATCTATAAATATGAAAAGTAATTTTTTTATAACGTAAGTTAGCTATTTTGCGTTACACATTTATTAAGAAATCATAAATACGAAAAGTAATTTTATTTTTACCTTTTATATACTCTTTTGAAAAAGAAACTTTTTGAAATTTAAAAGTTCCTTTTTAGAACTGCCAAAAAGTATTAATTTTAGGGATAAAATAGATAATATTTTAATTAAATTTTAAATCTTGATTTTGGTAAATAAATAAATAATTTGAAATAATTATTTATTTTAAAGGATAAAATAGAAAAATATTAGCAAGTGATTACTTTGAAATTAAACAAAGGATTTTTGGGATTTGGAGTATGGGCCACGACTTGTTTTCTTTACCTACCCTTACCAAACTCGTAATTTACAGTTTTGCCATTCCTTTTTCCATACGCTCCTCCTTTTTTCGAGAGAGACAGCCCAATTAAATTTAATCACATTATTAAGTAGTACTAATTTGCTTCCATAATTAATATGTTTTTGTAATTTCTTTGACTGGTTTTGAGGTATGTTTTAAGTAAATAAATAAAATATGGTGGAATAAAATATATGTGGAGTAAATGTCATTAGCTATGTCACCATTATGTCTATAGAGTGTCAAGTTGGATTAAGTTTAAATAAGTACTAAAAATAGTAGTAAATAAATTGAATTATCCAAAAAGAAAAAAAGCTATCATCTCTTCAAAATTTGGATCAAGATAGAGTTAGAATAATTTTTCTTATAGAAAATAATTGTTTGTCTAATGAAGTTAGGATCAATCATATAATTTTTTGTCTATCAATTTTATCTAACTCCTAAAAATCCTCCACTATAAAAATATTAACATAGAAAACATATTTTCAACGAATATGTATCACTTACATTAATCAAGATCACGTCTAAATTAACTTGCAGTTCAATTAGTAAATTTGAATAAATTAAATGAATTTTTTTTTTTTTAAAAACACTTACTGGGTGCTTTATTGCATTTGGTGATGTCTATATTTTTGTTTTATTTATTATCTAGCAGTGTGATATCTCCTTTTCATGTTTGTTTTTATGTTTTTTTTTGTTATATTGTTATTTGTCCTAAGCCGAATATCTATCGAAATGATATAAACTGCGTATACTTTACCATCCACAGATTTTACATTGTGAAAATATACTAAATATATTATTGTTATTATTCTCTCCAAGAGGACTCACCATCTATCTCTGCCATGATTTTTTGTTTTTGAATAAGTTGGAACTTTTTGTGGTAATCTGCTAATTATGTAATAATTTTGTAAGTTGCAAATTACATAATATATATATTATATTAGATAATTTCATAAAATAAATTCATGATTATGCGATAGACGGAGGTTGAATTCGATCCGAAGTCGACCTCAATAGAGGCCAAATGCATGCCGGCGTTGTCATGCGCCGAAAGAAGGCAAGATACAGTCTTCATTGGCCAAAATGTCGGCGTATTTATTCACCTTCTTTCAAGTTTTTTTTTTTTCATCCGGTATTTGATATTCGTATTGGAATCTGATTAATTTAAACTCGCGCTGTAGGGCTCCATTTGAGAGAAAATTCACCCTAACAGAATTTTTTTCATATTCAGGACTTAAACCCAAGACCTTTGATTAAGGAGGAGCAGCCCCATCCACCGGATGGGTGGTACCTTCTTCCAAATGTTGTGTCCTAGTAGGCCAGTAGTCTTAATTATCTATTTATGTTTTTGATTTTTCACTCCGATTTTCGATAGTTATATTAGAGTTCGATTAAATTTAAATATACATAAAATATTCTCTTGCAAAAGGTAACTTCGTATATAAAAAAAAATAAAAACTTCTGATTAGAGATGAAAAAGTTCGAATACTTAGCGTATTCAATATTGGCCTTAAGATGATGATAAATGTCATGTTCTTTGACAACTTTGATCATAGGCCGACAGATTAATTTTAGGGATTCGTTTAATGTGGGTTATAAGGTAGGAAATTTAATAATTAAAATTGGTATTAGATTTATATCATATTCATTTGATGATATAAATTTATCCCCACACATATTCATATCATCAAATAAATGTGGTATAAATTTAATAACAAACATAATATTTCATTTTATCCCATTCAGTATGAGATTAATTTATACCACTTTCAAATATAAATTAATTCAAAAATTTTAATCTTAAAAACAATAATCGGGAAAAAATTTAGTCTGTCTACTAAATGATCCTATGCCTTTATATGTCATTATTTGATACTCCACACAATTTTATAGAAAGACTTGAAATTGACGTTTGCTTATGTGAATAATTCAATATCCACTTGTCTTGTTTGTTTTTAAGAATTCCTTTCAAATACCTTAGTGCATATCTGAGTATTTTTTTTTATTTTTATTTTCATTTGATATTTAAAATCCGCATTAGAATGTCAGTTAATTTAAATTGCGCATGGTAGACACACTATAAATATTCAGTTTAAGCTTCATTGTACAAGGAGAACACCAAACTATTACTAATTTGAATTTTTTAAAGCTTAATCACTCTTTTATAAAGATAAGTAGCATAAAGAGTAACAGGATGTGAAATTTGCCATATCCAATAGATATAGATAGTACTTTATTTTTGAATAAAATTAGTAAATTACATATGTTGGGAAAAGAAGTTTGCAAATTTTTAGTTTAAAGCATTTCAAATTATTCAAAATTTGTACCAAGACATTAGTTCTTAAATTTAAACAATAAAATATATATAGCTCGGTATATTAAAATCCTACTCTCACAACTCGAGAGAAGACCGAGCTACTTGAGCCATTGTATGTAGTTTTTCTTGCATTTTTATCATGAGAAAATTCTGACCACAAGAATCTACTCTATTAAGTTCAATTTTACCTCAAATTCATAACTTCTTATCACATGACAATAACTTTTGTCTTTCAATGCAAACAATAACGACGATAATAAATAGCACCGGGCTGCGACACGTATCGAAAGCCTTAGTACACCGAGTTCTTACGTGGCAAAATCTAAGGCTGTGAGCTTATTTTCACACCTCGAATTCATGACTTTTTATCACACGACAACAACTTTTACCTTTCAATTTAGACAATAATGACGATAATAAATAGCATCGGTCTGTGACATGTCACAAAAGCGTTAGTACATCGAGTCCTTACGCGGCAAGATCTTAACCCTCCATAAATCTCTGGCGGGAACTCAAAGACCTCTAGGAGGAATATGGCGGGAATCCTTCCCCTATATAAATACCTAATTCACAATCAAATCAATTCAAAATTATCAGTTCTCCTTTAGCGTGCACAATTAGGTTAAGCATCTTCTTCAGATTTGCCTTATGGGGAAGGGAAAGAAGAAAGCTAGGGTTCCGGTGGATGATTCCGAAGAAGAAGAAGACGTAGAAATGAAGGAAAACGAAGGGGATTTGAATGATTCTTCGTCGAACGAGAAGAGTCTTTATGAGGTACAAAGAATTTTTCTTTCTAATACTATTTGATTTTTAAGCTGTGGAAATAGTCACTTGCAGAAATGTGCCTACAGTGAGGCGGGTAGGATATGTGCTTATGTTATGCCCTTGTGGACCCACACATAGCGGGAGCTTAGCACACCGGGATGCTACTTACCTGATTTCAAGTGTTTTTAAAGTATTTTGTGGACAGAGTTGTCTGATATTTGTTGCTGGTGGGAGTGTGTGCGTAAGATGGGTACGATAATTGATATGTGCTTATGTTATGCCCTTTTGGACCCATACATAGCGGGAGTTTAGTACACCGAGATGCTACTTACCTGATTTCAAGTGTTTTTTAAATCTTTTATAGATAGAGTTGCTTGGTACTTGTGGGAGGTGATAGGTATTTCGTAGAATTAGTTGACGTGCGTGCAAGCTTGTTCAGACACCACGTTATAAAAATAAAATCTTTTGTAGACGGATTTAAGATTTTAAGTTAAAATGAATTGCAAGCTTGTGCATAGAAGTAACAAATAGAACTTTGCACCCAAGAGTGTGACTTAGTGGTTCAATGAAATTGGGTTGAGCACCATTAAATGTCAGGTTCAATTCCTAACAGAGACAAATACTCTATTAGGTGATTTCTTTCCATTTGTTCTAGTATTGTTGTTGGTGGTAAGTGACAGTTATTTCGTGGAATTAGTAGAGTTGCGTGTAAGTTGATCCAAACATCACGATTGTAAAAAAAACAGGACTTTATATATCGGGTTTTAAATTATTAATCTATAAATTTGAGTAGCGCAAACTATATATCTCTGTAGCAGATATGAAATTTACCTTACTGTTTAAATTTGTGTATGGTTTTGGTTTCAATTTTATATTCTACTGATTTTATAGTATGTGAAATTGAGGACTTCGGAGATTTGTACAATTTCCCCTCTATATTTTGCCTGAAAGATAATTGAGTTTGTAGTGGTGTTAAATAAGACTGGCTAACTAGTTGCTCAATGAGTTATTGGCGTGAAACAGCTTCAGATTTCTTACGGTGTGTATTCAATGTCGGAGCTAAGAGTGTTGAAAGGGGTTCAATTGAGTTCTTTTCGTGTACAAATAGCATAAAAACAAGTCTTTTGGTATATATGTAGATTGTTGAATCCCCTTGATGATTAACTATATTCATTCACTGCACAAGCTTGTATTTTCTTTTAGTCTTGTCATTAGGATTCCTTGTTCTGCTACTGAGTGTATTACTTGTTATTGAAATATAAGTATTATGCAAGAAAATTGTATTATAAACTCGCTTTGTAGATATGCATATGCATGCATTCGTCGTTTTTGCACGGATCCTGCCAAGTTGATTTCTTTGTAGCTGTACAAAGGATGTTGAACTATGTGAAGCACTAATAAGAATGCACTCTTGGTTCATATTTGCAGTTTCTTTACAGTATGCAAAAAGAAACTCATGCCACAGAGTTAATTGGAAAATTTTAAGATCAATTGACTCTATATGTGAATACCAGCATGTGATATACTTACTAATGAAGCCATAGAAATAAACTTTTCAGTAGCCTATAGAGCAATGGTTCAGGATATCTTTCCACAGATTAAGCACACTCTTTCCTTTTTGGTGTTTAAGTTGCTGCTATTTTTGGTTTGCTTTGTTCAAGGAAGAGACACAATACTAACAAGGCATCTACTTTATAGATTCTTGGGGTCGAAACAACAGCATCACAGCAGGAAATAAAGAAGGCATATTACAAGTTGGCTTTGCGACTTCACCCTGATAAGAATCCTGATGACGAGGTAAAAATGGCTGTACGGTTGAGTATGATTTGCCCAGTTTGCTGTATATACATTAGCTAATTTGAAGACGAACCATTTAGCTAATTTGAAGATGAATTATCCTAAATTACATTCAATAGGAAGCAAAAGAGAAATTTCAGCAGTTGCAAAAGGTGATATCAATTCTTGGTGATGAGGAGAAACGAGCACTTTATGATCAGACTGGCTGTGTTGATGATGATGTGAGTCATTTTGCTCTTATTCCTATTTTTTTTGAAACTGTTGTGATTCTTTTTTTCCTGTGAAATATTCTGGAGACTCTAGCGTCTTCAGTATGTTGGATCTTTTTATTATGTTTATTACATATGATGGTGCAATGTAGTAAAAAGATTGTTTCATTGTTATGAGAGACCCAAAATCTCATTACTATCATGTCGTAATATATTCTGATGGTGGCTGTTGAGCTGGGTTTGCGGGTGAGCAGCTCTTTGTTAAGAGTAAAGGTGAAATCTAATTTTCATTCAGTTTTCTCTGGCAACTAATATTTGATCCAATTCTTCGTCAAAAGCTACTTTGGTTAAGGTGAAAAGAGGTGGTAATAGAGGGTGAATTAAAAACAGTTAGTGCTGTGCTACTTCACTTAATTTTATCTAGGTTGTTAGAGAAAGAGAAAGTGAATGGTATCAGGCTCCTCCATGTTAGGAAAGGGAAGACTTAAGGGGGATGTGTTTTACTTCCTTTGTAGGTATAAACCCATCAAAGGGTAAGGATAACCATCTTTCCTTGGGGAAGTAAGTCAACTCTTTCCTCTCCCCATCCCTGAACCAAACATTATGTTTGACTGTGTTGTATGCATATGTTTTTTCTCTTTTCTTATGTATGATCAATCCTGTACCTTGTGCACAACAAAGTTAATGTTACAGTAGGCATGCATGCGTGGGGTCTTTTACATTGAGTCATCTTATATATTTGGTTCTTGTAGACAAGTGTAACTGATATCCGACTCTTAATATCAATCTTATATATTGATATTCTGAAAACTGTAGCGAGCTAGTAATCAGTCTTTTTAATCTGTATTGGAGAGTAGATAATAGGATGTTCTTTTTGGCTGAAGTGTTAATTGGGCACAATTCACTGAAACTTATATACAAAAATAAGTTTTTCTCATTGTTATCTGCCTATTAACAGGACCTGGCAGGAGATGTTGAAAATTTGAAGGAGTTTTTTCGAGCTATGCATCCAAAGGTACCAGTAAAATAATGACTCCACTTTATTACTCCAGTAGTAGACACTCTTAACACTGGAGAAACCTACATGCCTTTTTCAGATAACCGAGGCTGATATTGAAAAGTTTGAAGCAAATTATAGAGGATCTGAGTCGGAGAGGACAGACTTGATTGATCTATACAAGAAGTACAAGGGTAAAATGACGAGGTATGAGCAGAAATCCAGATGCAATATCATCTTTCCTCTTTAATGTTTTGATTTCTAGGCTGCACCTAATATGCAATCTTCTGTAGGCTCTTTTGCTCCATGATTTGCTCTGATACTAAATTAGATTCACACCGCTTCAAACATATTCTGGATGAGGCTATAGCAGCAGGTAGAGTTTAACCAGTCTGAATGACTTCTCTTTATAAAAATTTACTTGCTCTTGAAGCTCCCATCGTATTATGTGATGTAGTCAAATAGATTTCAAGGATCGGCAAACATCACAATTCGTCCTCTATGACACCCTTACAATTCGGGAATAGATGTGTCGTTTGATCTAATCATGTGACATTCGACACTGTTTAGCCATCTGTTTTCTGCATTAGCGTTCCTATAATTTTTTTTCCCTTTGGCAATAGTTGCTGTTGGGGTAACAATCTTCCCTCGTAAAACTTCGTTTCTTTCTTTTCACGTTATATTTTACTTTGATAGGGGAGATAAAGTCAACCAAAGCATATGAGAAATGGGCAAAGGAGGTGTCCGAAACAAAACCACCTACAAGTCCGTTGAGACGTAGGCAAAAGTAAGTCATATTTTTCCTTATTAAGCATCATTAACTATACTCTGAATGTGCTGCGCTATATTCTAACTGGAGAACTTGAAATGTCACAGGGCAAAGAAAGAATCAGACGATTTGTATGCTATTATTTCTCAGCGTCAAAATGAACGGAGGGGAAAAATGAATTCTATGTTCTCATCTTTGGTTAACAAATACGGTGGGGATCCATCTGCGACAGAGCCAAGCGAGGAAGAATTTGAAGCTGCTCGAAGGAAAGTGGAGAGCAGGAAGCAATCTAAGCGAAAGTAACCGAACTGTGTTATTCAACCTACACCATGCTGCAAAAAGTTGTTTACGCTGTTTTCTTGAGCTTGGCCATTATGTATTAGGCTGTGCTTCTTTGCTTGATGTATATTGTGTGTCATAGTGATAGTAAGTGTGGATCCTTTGTTTATTTCAACTCTATTATGCCTTGAATTGTACTGTTACTGTGGCTGGAAAAACAAACCTGAATTTCCTTCTTGATTTGTTTGAGGAATTAATGAGCAAAGGGACATGTTTGTGGGTGTAGTTTTTCTTGATGTGATTTTTTCAGTACTTAAAATTCTAAAATTGTATGTATCGTTACAAGTCTAAGATAATTGCCGATCATATATCCTTTGTATAAAGGCATGATACATAAACATAGGCTTCCAACTAGACACTCCAACATGTTAAATAGCGTGAGATTTGTCACGTAGGATGTAAGTTAAATAATACGTTTATATATTATGCCTTGTATGAAACATCATACAACATGATATTTGGACTAGCTGCAATTCAGTTGACAGATGAACTAATTTTTTGACAAAGACAAAAAAGGAATAGACTAGTCAATTGTATAAGTATAAAGAACACAAAATGTAGAACAAATGTATCATGATTTAGGGAGTATTCTTTTGGCAAAAAGATTTATTGGTTGGGCTAATTCATTCTTTTGGTGTAAAGGTTGGCAAGAAAGTATAATTCATCATGGTGTGCAAGTACATTAGGATCATTGCAATGGTGTTGTCCAACTATCTATTGTCGTCTTCTTCTTACCTGAACCGATGGTGATATTTCAGGGAGAAAAAAAAAAAACTGATAAATAGTTCAGAAACTCACATAACTTTATAATTCAGATATAATGCTAAAAAATTGGTAATACTTATGAGTGTAATTTTGATCAACAATAATATCTTAGCGTAATTTCACAAGTGGATACACAACCTTACTGCTACTTTATAGAGATCGAAAAATTACGCTTAAATAATCTAATACATTAAAACTCTTATTATGTTCAGGATTAAGAGAAGAACTGAATCAAGGGTGAACAAATAAAGAAAAACATTACACAAAAAAAAGAAAATGAAACAGCCAAGTCAAACAACTAATGTGAACAAATAATTGCTTAGAATACTAAGCAAACAATGATAGCTTATGATGGAACTTTACAGCTTTCACATTCCCCAGCTGTTACATTTCTTTTTCATTTGGTAAACTACACTTATCATTAATTCTGTCACCAGCTGTCTCCTACCCCAACCCCCCAACCCCCGCCCTATGTTTTAATACGTATTATTTCATAATGTATCGCATTATATTATATTTTTTTCGATTCATTTTATGTGTCGTCATTTATTTTTGAGTTTGTCCCCAAAAAATGTTATTTTTTCTTATTTGATAACTATTTAATGATATCATTCTCATTTTATCCTTACTGACTCCCACTCAATAAGAAAAGACAACTAAAAAGTAAACACTAAAGTAACTTTAAGAGCTTCACAAAATCATCACTTATTTCTATTGTATTATATTGTATTGCAGCATAGTGTATTGTTTTAATGAATATAATATTGAATTGATAATATCGTTTTCTATTGTTACATAATCTCACGTATCGTTATCTTACAAATCGAAGGACATTCAATGACTTACAAGTCGAAATTGTTGGACATTCAGTGATTTACAAATCGCTGAACACCAAGTAATTTGTCAGTGCTGTCAATACTGTCACGGGGCAAATCGCTCTTGTCGCTTTGAAATTTTTGGTAAAAAAAATAAAAAATTAGCCCTTCTTCTCAGGACGCTAAATATCCCCCACCTCCACGCTCCCACTATAAATTCACGACTCTTCACTCCAATTCCCCACACCATCTGAACCCTAATTCCCTTCAATTCTCCACTCACTATTCCGGCCACTTTTTTCCTCTACATTTTCAGTTAAATTTCTCCATCAATGGCCGGATCTAGCATTTTCAACGCGTTCTTTGTTGTCTTCTTCGTTGCGTTTTTCTCAGCTATGACTGAAACTTCTGCTCAGGAGTTGGCTCCAGCACCGGCACCTGATGCTGGTGCAGCATTTGCGTTGCCGTCTTCTGGCTTATTGGTTGGAACTTCCCTCCTTCTGTGCGTTTTCGCCATCTTCAGGAACTAGATTTTTTGATTTGATTGTATTTTTCAGTGATATATATATATATATGAGAGATGGATGTTTTATATTTAGAGAGGGTATTGTTTTGTTGATTTTGTTATTGAATAGTATGTATTGATTTTAATAATTTTAGTACAAAGCTTCATTCTTTATTTTAAATACTCGAAAAGCCACTCAAAATACTCGAAAACCCAACTTGTTAATCCATGATGTCAAGCAATTATGCTCCCGCTATGCGTGGCTCCACCACAAGCGTATATTGTACGCATCCTTATCTTGCATTTCTGTCGGAGGCTGTTTTCAAGGCTTTAATTTACCAGTTACTCCAAGGTCACATGACGACGACTTTAATTTATCAGTTACTCCAAGGATCCCCTTCATCGAATACATGGCCGAAATAGTAAAAGTTAAGGTCCTGCCAATTGGTACACTAGTTCAAGATCCTATGGCTAGTGTAGATGGAAACATAGAGATCATGGAATGGTGAGGGAAAAAAGAAAAGTTCTCAACTATATCAGTCTCATTTGGGAGCGGCTATTTCTTGACAAAACAAGAATTGGAAGGGCAATCCGGTGCACTAAAGCTCTCGCTATGCGTAGGGTCCGAAGAAGAGCCTCACCACAACGGTGCATTGTACGCAACCTAACCTTGCATTTCTGCCGGAGGCTGTTTCCAAAAGTTAGGTTCCCAAAAGGAGAAAATTTAAGTCTTGAAGAGGCATTACCACAGGTTTTTTTTCTTTTTAAAGAGTTGGTGATAGAGGGATAGTTATGAGTGGGTGGGCTCCACAAGCAAAAATTCTAACACATTCGAGTATCGGTGGATTCGTGAGTCACTGTGGATGGAATTCGATTTCAGAAAGTATAGACTATGGTATTCCAACTATTGCTATGCTTATGAATCTTGATCAACCTATGAATGCTAAATTGCTAGTGGAAATTGGAGTAGCTTTGGAGGTTTTGAGGTGATGAAAATGGAGCATTTCATAGAGAAGATATTGCAAGAGTTATCAAACATGTAATATGTGGAAAATTAGGGGAGAATTTGAGAACTAAAAATGTAGAAGATATTAATGTATAGTTGTTATGGAGCTAACACAACTTTGTCATGAGAAGAATAAGAACAAGAATTGTTAACCTACCATCAAAGGTCGTGATACAGTGATAAGTAGTTCTTTATTTTTAATTAATTAGATTAGATGTTTCGAGTCCGATTCATGGATATGGAGTAGTTTTTGGTTTAAAGCGCTTTGCACCTAAAATCGGACTTTCCGTCACAAATGAAGTCGTTTTTGATTTAAAGCGCTTTGCACCTAAAATAAGACTTTTCGTCGCAAATTCAGATCAATCAAGCTTCAAAATGGCTATTGAATTTGACGCAGTATGATTTTTGAACTTACAATTTCAAAACTTCCATAGTATTTGTAATTCTTATACTCTTTGTGACAAAAATAAACCCTTTATGTCCAAATCTTTTTCAATATTCGCCATTATTGTAATTTCAACATTTCCATATTTGTCCCATTCCGAAATTTTCTTTATATAGCACTTATTAAGGAAAATATTCTCCATGAAGTTTATTTTGGACAATGATTTCTAGGAAATAAGTGGATCCTTTACTTATTTTATATTTGGTACGTAAGTAAAAAAATAATATTAGCGTAAAAATATTTGTATACGTAATTTAAACAAATAGTAAAGAAGGTTACGATGGAGAGGTATATTGTAGGGCGGTGAGGATGAGGTGTGTTAAGAGGACGAGAAAGAAACAATTAACCAACATGAAATATCACTGACCTTATTTTTTTTTTATTTCTGAAAGTCATTTTTTTTCATTTTTAAAAAAACGTATTATTTTTTAAATCGATTTGATCAATCAAAAACACATTTCATGAAAAATATTTATGTCCATAACGAACACACCCTAAATCTTTTTACATATTCACCATATATTCCATAATCCATTATATTCACATCAGAAATCCATTTTCTCATTTTTAAAAAACTTACTACTCCCTCCATCCCAAATTTCCTAATCTGGTGTCTCATTTTACTTGTTCTTTTTCACTTATCAAGAAAAGACAATTTTTTTTTTCTTCATATTTTACCCTTTGCATTAATTTCTTTTTCTTTAAATTAAAATGTAAACATCATTTAATAGGGGTACAACGATAAACTAGCCATGTTATTTATTATTTTTCTTAATAGCTGTGCCATACCAATTTGATACGAGTAAAATGGGACGGAAGGAGTACTTTTTAAATCGATTTGATCAATCGAATATGGAAAAAATCAACAACACATTTTATGAAAAATATTATTATCCATAACGAACGCACCCCTAAATCTTTTTACATATTCACCATATATATTCCACATTATGAATATTTTTTTTTTTCTATATTCATCCTCATAACTTCCTATATAAAGTCCTTCCACATTTAACAATTTTCATCCTTCATCAACCAAACCATTTTTTCACAATTTCTCAAAATGGTGCAAGTTAGCATAATCATCGTCTTTGTCCTCGCCGTCGTTTTCACGGCGGTTGCTGCCACCGTTGAGGAGTTTTCTCCGGCACCGGCGCCAGCACCTGACGCCGGAGCCGGGTTCTCTTCGCCAGTTTCTGGTGCTTCGATTGGAATATCAATGATGGTTACTTTATTTGCTTTGTTAAGGCAATGAGTTTGATACGATGATAGATGTTATAGAGTTTTTTTTTTTTTTTGGAATATGAGAGATGTTATTGAGTTGTTTTTTTAGCTTACATGGTGATAATATATATTGATGGTTAATTTGTTTGAATTTTTTTCGTTTTTTATATATATTGCTTTGGACTGTTTATTCTTGAGTCGAGGATCTATTTATTAAGAACAACCTCTCTAGCTAACTCTAAGATAGTGATACGACCTTTGTAAAGATTGAATTAGAGTTAGAGAGCAAATTTGAGTCACTGTGCAAGATGGTGTTTGGAATATAAGTTGTTTTTTAATTTTAGCTTGCATTGTTTTGCATGGTGATAATATTGGTGGTTAATGTATATGTAATCAGGACAGTTATAAGTTCAAGTCATTAAAACATCATCTTGCAATACGTATGAAGATAATATTTATGCAATCAGACAGTCACAAGTTCAAGCCATTATAGCGATACTATTACGTATAATAAATTTTTATGATTCGAATTGCCGATTACAATATCAAGGTTGTCTTGTCGTGGAGCACATGACTTATTTTTGCCTTCCACTCTTCTATATTAGAACCAAATCAAACTATAATGATAATCTAGTACTAACATCATGATACCAACTAATAAATAAAGGGTCTTTGCCTTAATCTTTTGACATATTTCAAATTGTAATCTTCTTGCAACTCAACCACATTTATTAAGTGGTCATATGCTAATGGTCCAATGAATTCAAATTTGATTGGGTATTGGTAATCCTCTTATAAAATGAATGATGCATATAAAATATAGTGAAAATGCTCTATTACCACCTTGAAATATATGCAGAAAGATTGAGACATACTCAAATTTTAAAAGGTAACCTATTACCCTCGGACTAATTAAAAATTTTGAGTTCGTTTGGATAGAATTAAAAAATAATAATTTTTAACTTATGTGCTTAAAAATTGATAATAAATACTTACAAATTAAGCAGATAAATGTTTGAATAGAGGTATAATGAAATTGAAAGAAAGTTTTTGATGTGTTTCGTAAACAAATGTTGTTAAACACCCTTTTGTTCTCAAAATGGCTTAAATGTCTTAAAGTTGTAAATTAACACCATAAATAAGTTAAATTATATATAATTTTTAATTCTAAGAATTCAAAAAACAAGAGAGAAAGATGAAGAGAAAATTGGAGGGAAGATACAAACAGAAGCGACAAAGAGAAAAAAAAAAATAATAATATAGGGCTACAAATCTGGGGTATTGTTGGAAGGAAGGAAAATATAAGGAATAGAAAGGTAAATATCTTTGTCAAACTTAAAAAAAAATTAATTTAAAAAGTAAAAATTAAGTATATCCAAGTTAAAAAAAATTTTAAAACTTATTTAATAAAATTTTAATCCTATTGAAATGCACTCATTATTAGCAAGAGTACTTTTCTTCATTACATAATTCGGTCGAGGATTTAATCCTGGATATGGAGAAAACTCTGTTAGGAGCGTTACCCCTCGAATGGGGCCCTACTCAATGTGAATCTAAATTAATCGAACTTCAATACATGTACCGGACACGAAAACAAAAAAAAATTAGTAAGTGAATACAATAGGTTGTCAACATTATTAACCAACAAACATGTGGGAAAACAGAACCAAATCGGCCACCGTCCACCCCGCCGCCCAACACTGGTCCACCCCCCAAACAGCACAATTATAGTTGGCTGTTGGCCCCTTTCAACTAAGTGGCCAAATACTTCGAGTAAATGATAAAATTATTATTATGTGATCAGATGATTATGAATTTAAGTTGTGAAAATAACTTTTTAATTAAAATATAAGATAAAATTGTGTATAATATATTTTTGTGATTCAATTCTTCTCCAAAAGAGTTATTGTCATGTAACTATGTGGTCATGAGTTCAAGTCGTAAAAATAACTCGATCATAAATGTAAGATAAGAGATTGTGTACAATAACAACTTATGGTAATGATCCAACTCTTTTTGAAACAAGTTGTTGACGTGTGATCAGACGGTCATGAATTTAATTCGTGAAAATAAATTTCTGACAAAAATACAAGATAAAACTACACTACGGCAGATTTGTGATCCAACTCGTCAAACTCCACGAATAACTTAAAACTTTAATGCAATGTACTTTCTTTTTTTACTCTTTGAACAACATGCCCATTTTTACTCTTTCAAAAGATCACTATTACAAGTCATGTAAACAGCCTCGAAAAAAAAAATGTTAACATAAAATTACATACAATATATTCTTATGATAATATTTTCTTTCAGGTCGTGTGTACAGCGGGAGCTTTAATGTGTCTTATCTTTTTTTATTCTTTCAACAATGTGTCCCTCTCAGCCCAAATTTCCTAATCCACTACCTATAAATACCCTTCACATTTCACCTTTCAATATATCTCCAACACAACATACATAATATACATTTTACTCCATATATTCAAACTGTTTCAATTAGACATTTTCGATTCTACTTTTTATTCAGATTAATCGAAAATGTCACAAGTTAACCTATTCAAGTCTTTCGTCCTCGCTGTGATTTTCGCAGCCGTTGTTGCCTCCGGACAAGTGGCTAATGTGTCTCCAGCTCCGTCACCAGATGCCGGAGCTGGAGACTCTTTGGTATTCTCCGGTGCTGTTATTGGAATGTCATTGCTACTCTCACTTGTTGCTTTGTTGAAAAACTAAATTTGAAGATGATTATAAGTTGTGAAATTGTTTCATGCTTGAGTTCATTATTATTGTTTTTTTGGTGATTTGGTTGGTTTAAAATATTGATTTGGTTATGTGATTTAGTATCATTTTTGATGATGAATACAATATTCAAATAAAATTATTTGTTATTAATGTGTTTTAAATTTGATTATATTTCTTCAAGGTGTTACTCCTACAACACGACCTGGTATAATGCTTAAGGCGCTCGGCATCTAAGTTGTTCAGACTCTCCAAAAATGTTGCCACACCCGTGTCGGATCCTTATGCTTAAGGGTCTCGACTGTGAAGTTGCTCGGACTCTCCAAAAATGTTGCCACACCTGTATGGGATCCTCCAAAAATGCACCACTACTTTTGAAGGATCCGACACGCACTCGATGATATTTTTGAAGAGTCCGAGCAACATAGTTCGGCTGAGTAGCAGTATCAACTTTTAATTTATTATGAGCCCAAACGATGAATTTAACAAGTTCTTGCCGATTCAGGATATATAACAACAATATACTCAGTATAATCCCACAAGAGGAACGTGAAGAAGTTAGAATGTACACAAATCTTACCCCTACCTCGTAGAGGAGAGAGCGACTCTTATAGTGATGGAAAATTCATTAACAAGGAAGATAGTACAGAGCAATCGAAAAAAATAACAGCAACACCAAAAGAATACGATAACTGAAACACAATAGACAATAGATTGTAACAGATATCAAACGTAAGAAACGACGTATATAAGAGAACCACTACGACAGACACGGTGCTTCTAGACAACAGATGATAACAAACATCAAATACAAAAAACTCCGTATATAATACTAATACTACTAAGACAGATACGGTGCTTCTAGACTCCCACCAAACCTAATCTCGCCGAAAAGCGAGACAAAAGATAAAGGTCAATTTTGCCCTTGAACTATTCGAAATCGGACGATTTTGCCAAACGCATAATACATTACGTAATGTATTTCCCAAAGACTAAAAAGGCTACAACTTTGCAGGTGTGATCACTGTGCTAGTGTTGTTTTTCTTGTCCATTTGTTGAATGTTGATTAACAGTATTTGTCTTGGCTGGTGTTGATCGTTCTGACTGAGAAAATCTGATCAAGATTTGCATAAGAAGTGTAATAACAGCTAACAGTGCAGCTGAAATTGCAAGACCTGTCCATGAAGATAGTAATGCTGTGGATTGTAAGAATTTCACAGCACCAAATATGAGAATACATGCCCATGATGCAACAACCTGTTATTTAAAAAGATAAGAGTTAGTTAAAGAAGAGGCGGACTCAGGATTCAAAGACAACGAGGGTACCACTAAGGACAGATGCACGTTAGTCGAGGCGATGTCATGCAACACCGTCTCGTCTGAAAGTTTCGTGAAACAGATGGCATAATGTGATGAAGTTTGTTCTGTTGTCTGGTGGTCCGCGCACCGGACAAATGCACGTTAGTCGAGGCGATGCCACACAACACCCTCTCGTCTGAAAATTTTATTGAACACCTTCGGAACTGATGTTCTATTGTAGAATTATGAATTAAATGGCATAATGTGATGCAGTTTGTTCTGTTGTCTGGTGGTTTGCAAACCACTTTGCATGCTTTAGGATGTGTTAGAAACTCGTCGCCAACATGTTTTGAGCATTTTTAATCATCAGCTAAAAATGAAAATGATGTAGCAGTTAAGGTTCGCGGATAAGTTTGAAGGATCCTTTATTTCTTCGAAGTTAATGGGTGCACGTGCACCCCCAGCTCACCATGTCGATCTGCCTCTAGTGGTAAGAGCGCAACTCGTGATATGTGGATTAGGTGCACATAGCAAATTCGAACCTTGCCATAGACGAAAGCATGGAATTTAAGTCGAGGAGGGCATAGGGGTGGATCCATTATCCACCGAGCTTTGGACCGTACACCATTGGCCCTCGGGGATTTCTAGGTTTTCAAGAAAGAAAAAGAGTTTATGTAGAATTCATCTTAAGCTTAGCCAGTATGTTTATTACCACGAGGGATTTCACTGGGCGGCCGACATTCTGCAGCTGTTGTTCTCCAAAGGTGTCTTCAGCAATATGTTTGTCCAACAGCTTGTCCTGGTGACGAGATAAAACCAGAAACAAGTTAAAGATTCATTTAGGGAGATGGAAAATTCTTCAGAGATCACAAACAAGAGGTAGAAAAAGTTATAACGTCCATCTAAACACTAGATTCTCGAGATTTGCTAAATGTTTTCTATAGAAAGGTAACCTTATCCAAAAAGATATCTCTACACCATTGAGCGATGGCATCATCATTTTGTGGTAGATCCTTCATCTCGTGGCGCTTGATGTGCACATGAACCTGCGTAACAACATATGAACATTGAAAACTAAACATAGCGCCCCTTTTCTCTTGTTATCTTAATTCCATTTAGCAATAGTTAATGGGCCAAAACTGACTTCTTAATCATTCCCGACTCGTAAACATGAAACTAATAGACAGGTTATCAATTAACAAGGAATGAACTGACTTGTTCAGATTAACACAATCACAAAATAAGGACACATGAACACATAATGTTGATCAGGATCTCAAGAAATGCAACCAAATGCACTATCTACTTGAAAATTTGGGATTGCTTACGCCTTTTTGGATATTATCGAAGGATAAACACAGTTATAATTTGTTATCTGAAGCAATAAGTGACTAGGGGATACTTTGATACAATACCAGAATTCCAAGTTCTTGATAGTCTTGCTTACCACAGAAGATTGACCCTTGCAGATTCGCAGCATTGTTGGTGCTGGTGAATTTTTAGGAATGGCAATTGTCGCATCATAAATAGCTGGAACAAATGAGCGCATTTGACTTACTGCGGTGACAAAGCCCTGAAATCATCAAGCAAACATTTGGTTTCTTCAAAACAATCCCGTAATAGATAGCAAGGCAAAATGTGGCATCATTACCAACTTTAGAATCCATTATAAACTTAAAGAGAATCTCTCGCCACACCTCAATTAGTTTGACTGCATGATTTATGTAATATTTTGAATTTGAAAGCATCAACCGACTTATGATAGCTATAATCCGAGGAAATATCCATGGTCCATTTTACCTGATTCCTTCCACACCCGATTTTGTTCCACCATTTGCCTTCTCTGTTCTCATTTTGTGATCCAAGCAAATAGCAGGATTCAAAAAGCCTCACAAGCAAGTAGACTGCTATTTCTTATTTTCTTTTTATCTTTTCCAAGACACGTAAAGTTCTCATTTTAAACATATCACTGACAAGTCCAATAAGTATACATATACTTCAAACACTACAAAGAAACCCTATGTTGCTTGCTATGTTGCTCAGACTCTCCAAAAGTGTCAATGGGTGCGTATCGGATTCTCCAAAAGTAGTGTATTTTGGAGAATCCGACACCGGTGTGGCATCAAAAGTGAAGAGTCCGCACAACTTAGGTTGCTTGGACTCTTCAAAAATCTCATCGAGTGTGTGTCGGATCCTTCAAAAGTAGAGCATTTTTGGAGTATCTGACACGGGCGCGGCCACATTTTTGGAGAGTCCGAGCAACTTAGAAGAAACCTACAGTCTTTAATTGGTTCTTACGCCATTAAAACTCCTTGATGCTCCCTCACTTGACTGGTTTTCCTTTAACGTTCTTATCTTTTTTCGCTGAGGGGTAACGAAATCTTGCATATTTTGTGATTTCCCAGGTTTGTTACCTACGTTGGCAGTGATTTGAGTGCCAGTAAACCAATGCATCTCTTCGATGGCATCAACCTCAGATGCAATATACATATTTTTTTTACAGGATCCTCAGTTACAATATATATATATATCTTCCAATATAGAAATGAGCTTCGAGTATAAAGCAATCAAATAAACCAATTGGAAAAGAAGAAAGATTGTTAGAGAAAAGAGAGAATGGACCGAAGAAGTAAAACTAAGAGGAATAACTAGTGCACAAGGTGCTTTGGCCAATAGCCGAATACACTAGAGAGAGAAGGCAAGTAATATTTGGCGCCCACCTTAGTACGAGGAATTAACACATTCTTTGGAACAGGTAGCCCAGATGAGGCTGCATATTCTTGAGCAGCCAAAAGCTTTGCCTGCGTAAAGCGAGTGCCTTCAACAAAAAGTGCCAGCCAGAAAGGCTGAGGATAATCCCATAATCGTTGAAGACCTGACTGCAAATTGGACCCCATAAGTATCAAATAATAAATAGTTGTAAATCAACTAACCCAAAACAGATCCCTGACACCCATCAACAAGCCAAACGAAGGAGAAATGTAAGTGTGCAATGAAATGAAGTGTACAATGAAATGACTAAATCGGTCGGGCTTAACTATACCTTTAACGTGTTTTCATCCTTTGCCCAGCTTCGTTCAAGGAAAAGGTACTCGGAAAACCACATGGACCAACCAAGTACCTGCATAATGCATAAGATAACTGACCTTAAAGGCAGATCGAGTTCAAGGAAATAAACTGGGAGAGTCCCATGTAATAGCAACTTCAAGGAAAATTAGACGATAAGAGTTTAGCAGCATTCACTAACAAAAACAAGAGCAAAATGCTAGCTAGGATCATTTTTCCTTCCTCTTAACAATCTACTACCACCATATTCAGATAAATGCAGATAAGCGATTTTCCCCATGAGGTTATAGAATACTCCAATGGGGACCATACATCTAAAATAAAATTGCTTCCTTGCTCCATTGTATGCACCACTCCAAAACGCAACAAAGCTATTACTCTTCCCGAATCTAGAATCACAAATAAATTGCTGGATAATATTGGAATGGAGTGGTTCTCTCTACTAGTTAGTGCAGATTAGATACCAACTAGCTTTTGGTCAGAATGAAGAGTCAAATCTTTATAACATTCACTCGAAACACTTAACTGATTAAAAAAAACATTCACTCGAAACACTTACAGGAAGGAGTTTTGAGGATTTCTTCATAACAGCTAATGCGCTACCAAGGCAACCAGATCGCTGCAATTGAAGAACCCAAGAACCAACAAACAGAAGTCAATTGATAACGATTATTAGTTATCGTCTGAAAGACAACATCTTCATTATGCAGTAAAAGTAAAGTTTATAGAGTGATGAACACAGCCATGCATGGAGTTTGGTATATAATTATCTCAGTAAAGTTTAAGGGTTTCAGCATAATAGATCACAAAACGGTGATGATAATCGTGCAAACCTGAGCTAAGACCCATCCAACAAGCCAATCAATGTCACTTCTGTGATTCGCTATCAGTAGAGCATGTTCTTTGCCTAAAAAGTTGAACCAGCAGACCAGTAATAACATTACTAATAAGCATTACTTCAAGAAACCTGACAAAATATAAGCTATGAACACCAGTAGAGTAAAAATGGCAAATGAATATAACTTACCCATCAATCTAAAAGTTTCTGAGTCCATGTATACTTTAATCTGCAACCAGGTTAACGCATCAATGAGAAAAGAAGTATCGTATGGCAAACATAAGAAGAAACTGACTGAAAGCAAATCAAAAGTATATAATATTCTCCTTCTTTCCTCAAATCAGTTGAACCTTTGCCATATTTTCAGGAGACCAACCCAGAGTTTTAGTAAAACCAGCGGATAAAGTGTAACATGAAACCAACAAGAAAAACAAAACATATTCAGAAAAGGGTAACGGGCACAATAAAAGGAACAGAAATCTTACGGCAGTGCATACAAATTTATCAATGAAGTTAAATAATGAAATTATTATACATAATTACAGCACATTCTCATCATGTGGATAAACCCATTCTAGCGAAACGAACTAACCCCCATATCGGTAGCATTCACAACACTGTCATGCTTGCTTAGCTTCAGTTACAAAATCTTGTTAGTCTGCTATACTTCTTTTGGGATCACGAAATTTTGAGACAATTGAGCAGAATGTCACAGCAAACTTTTTATGAAGTAAATGTCACAACAAAGACCATTTCACGAAAGTGACACAAAACAGGCTACTCTTTCAAAACTATAAAACTTGCTAAGTACAAGAAAGCTTATGGTAACAGACATACCCTGCCTCAAAAGACATTCAAGAGGTGGAACACTGGTATCTGTTGTTTTCGTAATAAGAAAAAATTTGTGTACATATAATACCCCAGTAACTGACATAACTGCGTCTAATCAAATGAGATATCATGAAACAGATGGTATACCAAAAAAGTACAAGCCTAATCGTCATAGTAAGCACAGAACAGAAAAAGAAACTATCTTAGCTAATCCTTATACATAATTCAAGTCCACATATCCACCCTGTAAAGGTTCAAAATTAACAACAACAATATACCCAATGGAGTCCCACAAAATGGGGTTTGGGGAGGTTAGAGTGAACGTAGACCTTGATTTACAACAACAACAATGCCCAATGGAGTCCCACAAAATGGGGTTGGGGGAGGTTAGAGTGAAAGCAGACCTTACATCTACCTCAGAGGTAGAGAGACTGTTACCTATAGTCCCTCGGCTCAAGACAAAAACAGTCTAGACAATGATGTAGCTAAAGTACAAGAGACAATAGATGGTAACAAAAACAACAAATAGTAGCGTAAAACTTCGTGATTTGTAACACAATTTCTTTATTACTTTCTATGAGACGCCAACCACTTAGAACAAGTCCTAGTATGAAAGCTTCTTGTTCCTCTTATTCTTTCTCATTCTCAGAGCATTCGTATTATTCTTCTTGTTTTTCCGTATCTTTAGATTTCTATCACCACTTTTTGCTCTTTAGCCTTGATATCTTATTTTCCTGTTGTTGTTTCCGCTTGTTACTGATGACTCCTTTTCATTGTTCATTCAGCCGAAGGTCTATCGGAAACAGCCTATGTACCTTTTCAAGGTAGGGATGAGGTCTACATACACTCTACCCTCCCCAGACCCTAGTTGTGGAATTATATTGGGTTTGTTGTTTTCGTCGTTGGGTTTGTATGCCAAGAATGTAACTTCTTACAGTTACATTTACATTCTTGGCATATAAACAAGTGAACTATAAACTCCCCAAAATAACATAAACATATATATATATGCAAAGCGAATTACCTTTACACCGGCCCACCAATCAACTAACCACACAAGCTCCAACCATAAAAGTTCTGCAAGAATTCTATTAATCCTCCTGTATGTGTTCTTCGAAAATGGCCTTATAAGGAAAAAACAAGCAGCCTGGAATTCAACACCTTATCAAAATCCATTTCACCAATTTCATTCAACACAATAGCCAAACAAAGTACACAGCAGAGCTAATTATGTACAGATATCTAAGTACTACTAGTTGCATATACTGCATTTGCCATTAAACTTAACAAATCAAAGATAAACAAACATAAAGACTTCATTTTTTCTTGAAATTGAGGAACCCCAGATAAGCAAAACTTCCAAAATACACAAACAAATTAAATATAGTTGTATATACTACATTTGCCATTAAACTTAACAAAGTAAGTATAGATAAACAAAAAGACTTGATTTTTTCTTGAAATTGAGAAACCCCATATAAGCAAAACTTCCAAAAATACACAAGCAAATTAAATATAGTTGTATATACTACATTTGCCATCAAACTTAACAAAGTAAGTATAGATAAACAAAAAGATTTGATTTTTTCTTGAAATTGAGAAACCCCATATAAGAAAAACTTCCAAAAATACACAAGCAAATTAAATATAGTAGTATACACTGCATTTGCCATTAAACTTAACAAATCAAAGATAGATAAACAAAAAGACTTAATTTGCACCTAAGGGTGAGACCTAGGGAAAACCTGAGGTCTCATGTTCAAATCTCAGCGGAAACAAAAAAAAATGCTAGGTGATTCTTTCCATTTGTCCTAGCCTTAATGGACAGAGTTACTTGATATTTGTTGCCGATGGCAGGTCGTAGGTATTAGTCGATTTAGTCTAGGTGCGCGAAAGCTGGACGAGACACTATGATTATCAAAAAAAAAAAAAAAACTTGATTTTTTCTTGAAATAGAGGAACCCCAGATAAGCAAAACTTCCAAAAATGAACACAAATCCTTTTCTAGAGGCAAACGATACAAACTTTGACTGTATTTTTAATCATATTGAAAAAAAGAAGAAGCAATTTATAGAACTTTTCATTTTTGAATATCTAAATTTTAATGTTACAATATCGAATTAATCAAATTGACTCTCAAAAAACGAAACGTGCCAACAAAATATACTGCATTTGCCATTAAACTTAACAAATCAAGTATAGACAAACAAAAAGACATCATATTTTCTTGAAATAAAGGAACCCCAGAAAAGCAAAACATCCAAAAATGCACAAATAAATTAAATAAAATATGTTATCATGGGTATTCAAGAATACCTGCATAAGATTGATGAATAGACCAGAAATGAAGAATATAATGCCCAAAAGGACAATAACAACTGCTGCTGCAATAGCCATTGACAAGTCCCGTCGTGCCACAACGTTAAATCAAGCGCTAAATATATATATTTGTATATATGTAATATGTAAAATATGCAGGATAACGAAAACTTTCATATACCGAACTGTTTTACGTTAGGATAGTTTATGTATACAGAAAAATCGGAAACTGAAGCAACAAAATTTGTGTGACAGCTAAAAGAAGTTAATACATTTACTTTTGGTATAGTAATTTGGTTATATTAATAATAAAATAATAATATAAATATACGTACATCTTATTTTATCATATTTATATAAATCTTTATCTTTATAAAAGTAATTATAAAAAACTTCATTAATTATCTATCTTCATTGGATATATCGGAAGTTAATTATATATCATATCTAAAATAAAAAAATATATCGGAAGCTAATTATGTATCTTTATAAAGAAAAAAATATATCATTTTTTGAATGTATTATGTATCTCAACAGATTCAAAATTGAAAAAAATATATCGGAAGGAAAAAAATGTAACCTCCGTTGGATGTATTGAAAGTTAATTATTTTCAATAATTGTGTAAATTATCGAGATTTATATTGTTCCTATATTAATAGATATTAAAAAATGACTTTAAAAAATAAGTAATTAATGTTAAGAGTAAACATAAAAAATAATTATTTTTTTCTTAATTTATCAAAAATGATAAGTAAAAATAGAAATTAAATTAATAAATTAATATCTAAAATTATTTTTTTCGTTAAATCCAATGTTTGTTTTGACTTTTGATTAAGTTCAAAGTATTTGATTGGGAGATAAATTTAATAAAATTCATCTTGGATAAGGTGGAAAGTCCTATTTGGAATGGTTATCTTTTTGTTGTTGTTGTTATTTTAATTTTATTTATTGGTTAAAAATTTATGCTTTATGCTTATTTGAGAAAATATTTATGCTTGAGTTTAATATAAAATGTTTATAATACTATATGTATTAAGTTTAGCCCATAATTGTTTATGGTTGTATACATTTGTATATAAGATTGAAACATTATATACTTTATGTTGTATAGTATATTTTTGAAGATTTTTCTTTAATAATTTTTTTCAACCTGCTTTTTATATAAAAACTCCACTCCTATTTTACCTTTCTTTAAATTTATTCTTTAGATAGTTGATGGAGAGTCTATTATTATATAACGTCAATTTAGTTTATTCAAACATTATATTCATTATAATAATATAATATAGAATACAATTAGACATATCAAATTTTATGAAAATTTATAGGGGTGTATTTATGGATGTGGTTGGGTAGGAAAAATAGGGTGGGTGGGGTAGTTGGGAGATGGGTGGGGGCATAGTTAATAGATTTATTTTTAAAAAAAGGAAAAATTGATATGGATTTAGTTTGTTTTTTTTCTTTTTTAAGCAAATGGATTTAACTTCGATTCAGAGAAAAATGTGAAATGTTATATCTTACTTACAACAGATTAAATATATTTTTAAAAATTGACGTTAAAACAAATCATATTATGAAGTATAATAGAATTCCTAGAAAATTTACTTCTTTGATTTTGGTGGAAATTTTTCTCTTTTTGAGAAAATATTTTCAACAATCTAAGGATAACAAAAATAAAATAAAGAAATATATCTTCGACGTTGTGAACCTAATATCAGATGATTCGCTTCTTTGTTCGCTTGAAAGGGCTAATAAAGAATTCTAGAAATGTTCTCTATCTAATTGTATCACGATTTGTAGAATAGTTGCGTGCCTATTTCAATGACGTATATGATTGGTTCGAAGAACTTCTTGAGATTCGAGTTGTAACTGTAGATAATATAACTAGTAAATATGTTCGTCCCTAGTGGATTCAATCATAAACATTCTCAAAATTCAAGTACACAACAATAACGACAAAATATTCAGTGTATTCGCACATAGTGAGGTTCGGGAGGATAAAATAATGTACGCAGTCCATATTACTACCTCCGAAGAAGTAGAGAGGTTGTTTCCGATAGACCCTCTGCTCAGGATAGAAAGACAGTAAACAAAGTCGAAATAAAACATAAAAAACAAGATGAAATAATAGAAATAAGACATCCACAGAGTAGTACTATACACTACCAAATCGAAAGCACACACCTCGCCCAAACCCTCATAACTAGAAACTCCAACCTATGTGCAAAGCCCTACGACTACTACCAAGCAGGGGCGGAGCTAGCCCTTTCGTAGGGTGTTCATTCGAACCCCATTCGTTGAAAAAATATATTATTTATACATGATTAAAATTATTTTTATGTATATATAATAAGTGTTGAATCCCTTTCGGCTAGATTTTCTTCAAATATTGAACCCCCTCAGTTGAAATCCTGGCTCCGCCTCCGCAGTACCAAGGCTACACCAACCCACTCTTATCTACTGGCTACGACTCACCCACACGTACTAGTCCTCTAACCTAATTCGTGTGTCCTTCATACTGTACCTTTCTATATGGGGTCATGTACTCAGTAAGCCGTAGATGCTTGTCAAAATTCAAGCAATTGCTAATAATCTTGTTTTCTACACCTAGTTTGTTGCACCTACACAACCTTTTGTTACACCTAGAGAAGACTTGTCTTATTTATTCACTATTTTTTTCTTTCTGAAAAACATGTTTTTTAAGTTGTGCATGGTGAGTTATATTTTACAACAATCCATGATATTAAAAAGTTTTTTTTTTTTTAAGTGTGATTAATTTGGATACTGAATAATCTAATAATTGGGTAGTTGAATGTCTGAACGATCACTCAATTTATAGTAAGTTGTTTGATAGTAACAACGTGTAAAACGTAATATGCACTTTAATTTATTTAATGAAGTGACAATTGATGATGACTGATTACTATAAGTTGAGTGATCATTCAGACATTCAACCAGATTTTTGAGCTATCAAAGTGTATTAACAAGATAAAAGTTACACTCACAAATTACATTTTCATTTACATATTTAGAGTGTATTTGGCATAGTCTAATAAGGCCCTAGTAAATGTAAGGTAGAATGGTGAAAATGGAGGATGACTAAGCTATTTAAATGGAATATACACAAAATATATGTATGATACACCTCAATTTCTTTAATGAAAGAGACCTAATACCAACTTTTGTTCATTATAATGATGTATTATTTGCAAAGAGATCCACTTTTATTTATGTCATCCAAGAATAAGTATAGCAAAAAAAATAACAAGAAAAAGTCATTATATTAAATTTCCCTTAGATATATGTCGAAGGACGTTGTGGACAGTGGCGGAGCCAGGATTTTCATTGAGGGGGTTCAGAAGTATATATATGAATTAGTCGAAGGAGGTTCAACATCGACTATATATGCATAAAAAATATTTTTGAATGAACCCCTTGGAGCAAAAGTGGCTCCGCCATGAGTTGTGGACTAGCGGTCAATAGAATAAGAGGAGAATCATGAAGTTTCACGTTTAAATTTGTGTTATACGCAGAGTTGCCTGTGTAGCCATGCTGGTGGGAGATTGCAAGTACCCGTGAAGTGATTAAAGTACGTGTCAGCTTGCCCGGACACCATAGTTATATGAATTATGCAATTACATTCCATATGTTTGGTAGTAAAATCAATTAAGGTGTTTGGAAAATGACATTATCATAGATCTCCAATTAGAATTTTGATGGTGAAAGATGATTACAACACACATTACTTTACAAGGAAAATACCTAATTTATTCTTTAATGTTTTGGTTTCACCTCTAAAGAGAAAATTGAATCATTTTATCTCTGTTGAATATAGATTTTAATTGAATCACCTCTAAAGTTCTTCCATTCGGTCGCGGAGCCAGGATTTTCACTAAGGAATCGTACGAAGAAGTCGAAGGGAGTTCATTATCTGCTATATGTACATAAAAGAAAAAAGAGACAAGCATCTAGTTTCCCCAGAACTATGACCAAATTTGATACGACACACTCCAACTTCACGGGGTCCCTATTGCCCCCCTGAATTCAATTTAAGCGTATTTTTGTCAACCTTTTTAGCTGACGTGGCACATGACAGTCCTTCACGCGTCTCGGATGTTTAACTTCACGCAAAGTGCCGAATCAGTACAAAAAAAATGACAAAAATACGCTAAAATTTAGTTCAGGGGGTAATAGGACCCCCGTGAAGTTGGAGTGTGTCGTAGAAACTTTGACCATAGTTCGGGGAGGGGATACTGGATGCTTATCTCTAAAAAAGAATATTTTTAACTATGTATAAACGGTGTATATTTGGCGAATCCCCTCATCCCTATCTGGCTCTACCTCTGCTTCCATCTAGTATCAAAATCTACCAATCCGATTAATCTAGATCTGCGCCGCATAGAGCCCACTAAAGTTAAAACTATTGCCAATCAATTTTTTTTTTTATTCACATATTCAAATTCAAAACGTTTTATTAAGAACGAAGGAATCTCATTCATTCCAAAATCTATTGATAGTGAGTTGAATGTCAAGTTCTTTTCATAAAGTTTAGTATAGTCGTAAAAGCATTTAAAAGTTTATCACATGTATCCCTTTTCATAAAATAAGGTACAACATAAAATTAAACCTTTTGCTATTAATTTCCTTTTGTCCATTTAAGGTACATATTAATGTGTTGGAAACATTAGCCCAAAATCATGAACTTTTGTTTTGCCAAAATATGTATAAGTTGCAAGTTGCTCGAAATCTTCAAAAATATCGATCAATGCGTATCGGATCCTCCAAAAATAGTGTATTTTTGAAGAATCCGACATGAGTGCGACAACATTTTTGGAGAGTCCGAGTAACTTAGTATAAGTTAACCAAACAAGACTTCTAGAGTCCTAGACCTATAAAGGTAGACTTGTTAGTGCAATCAAAGGCAGATCCAGGATTTAAGTTTTACGGATTCAACTTTAATGTTTTTTGTATGAACTCATACGTTTAAAGCTATGAGTTCGTATTTACTATTTGTCGCAATTTTCGTGGATTTTACACATATTTATGCTCTCGTCAAAAGTAATAAGTTCAGATGAACCTGATACCAATACTTTGCATCGGCCTCTAAGGGTAATTAAGGAGTGGGTATTCATTTTGTTTAGATGTCCAATACTCAATTTAAATCTGATTAATTCAAATTCATGTCGATTATTTTATTTTTCACTAAATAAATGAAACCTAGCTCCAACATTTTTTTCATTATAATGATTTATTGTTTCCAAAAAGGATATGTTGTGGTCAAAGTATTACTCTTCCACCTGTATAACCAGAAGAAAAAAAAAAAAAAAAAAGGAATATCATAAATAATAAAGTTCCTGTTATATTCAACCTTCATAGACAAACAAATAAAATAAATAAATTAATAAATTAATAATAGAGATATGGCCATTTAATTTATAATAAAACATTTGACGAAAGTGTAATTATGTCAATTCTAATCAACATTTGACTTCAGAAACATAGTTGAATTGAATAAGATAGTTGCTTTTTTTTTTTTTTTTTTTTTATAACGTGGTGTCCGATTCAGCTTGCGCGCACCTCGACTAATTTCACGAAATATTTGTCACCTTCCACCAGCAATGTTTTAATCACAAATGTTTTCTTTTTCTAACAATATTTTAATCATATCGTGTCATATTAATTACTCTTTTCACCTTATATAATCAAATCTCTCTATAACGATGTTTGTCAGATAATTATTATAAAGTTGCTATAGCGAAAAATTATTATAGAAAATATTATAGTGGAATGTATTATAGAAAATGACTACTACAGAAAAAAAGGTCTGACGATATAATAATCTCATTTCCTTAAACTCCAATAGGAAACATAATTATGGGGGGGAAAGTACAATTTGGCATCAATATTAAATTAGTACTAATTACTCCTCTTAAGGCATCACAAATTTAATTATAAAGTGCCAATATTTTAAAAAAATGATTTTTTTAAAATCTGTTTCTCTACTTTGCCTCTTCCTTGTCCTCAAGAGACTCATAATTTAGAAAATAATTTATTTTTTAATTTTTGGTTACTCACTAAAAATAGTTATTTTCAACTACTGAATTTTCAGTCTCTGTCATTTACAAATCCTCAAAATATGATGCCATTTGGTTTATTCAAGACCAAAGGTATAACTTTCAGCAATAAAAGAAAATAAAGAAAAAAAAAGATAAAACCAAAAGGACTTCCTTTTTTTTCTCCTTTATAATTTTTATTTTTTTTTAAAAGGATAGTCGGTGTATTAAAACTACCGCTATGCACAAGGTCCGCGGAAGGGCCCGACTATAAAGTCTATTGTGTTGTTTCCAACGCCTGAACACGTGACCTTCTAATCGCATGACAACAACTTTACCAGTTACTTCAAAGCTCATCTTCTCCTTTATAATAAATTGTTATCGATTAATCATGATTAAATAGTACATAAATATATTACTAGAATTTTTTTTTATTTATGAGTTTTCTTTTTTTGTTTTTCCATTTTGCACGTATCAATCTTAAATAGGATCATGCTAATTTTCTCCGTATCGTTTTCATTTTATAATATTCTTATACATCAACCTCTTCTGAAATCTTATTACAGTATTTAGCAAAAAGGAACTTGAAGCATATTAGAGGTTTTAGAAATTCTTTAAGTCCACATGCACATAAAAGTTCATAGCATCTAATGAATTATAATTATTATATATTGCCATGAAACTCCACCATCATAATTATTATATCTTAAAATACAAGGATTCATTATTCTCAATATTAATTAAAAAAAATAAAAATTATCATAGCATCCAATCTAACTTTTGGGATTTGGAATCCACCACAAGTCCCACAACTAAGGATTTCCATGTATTCTAAGTAAGAATAATCCTATCCCTCTCAAAGATAATCTTTTTTTTTCAAGTCTTGAAAACAACCTCAATAAAACTGCATATAATACACCCATGTGGTGAAGCCCTTCCCCGAACTCTACACATAGCGGGAGGTTTAGTGCACCGAGTTGCCCTTTATCCACGAGCACGTTCAAGTGATCAATGAAGTGAGTACATGACTTGAAGAGCGTGGATCAAGTGATCAATGAAGTGAGTATGTGACTTGAAGATCGTGGATCAAGTGATCGATGAAGTGAGTACATACCTTGAATATAGGCGATGAATATAGCTTGGGGTAAAAAAAAAAGGAGATTCAACTGAATTTCATTCATCGCGCTGTTGGCGATCTCGAAGTTCAAATTTCGGCAGAGTCGAAGAAAGATCAGTTGATTTCTTTCCATATGTCTAAGCCTTGTTCGGTGTGCACTTACAGGTGGGAGGTAGCAAATAGCATGAAAAATAGTCGAAGTGCGTGCAAGATGATCCGGACAATGTAGTTTTGATTATAGAAAAGGGCTAAAGGAAAATGGAATTCTGATTCCAAATTTACATCAGAAAAAGATTTCTTACCTACCTTTACACAGCACCTTCTAGCACTAACATTATTCCAAGCAATAACATCAGGACAACCCACACGTAATGCACGGTGCCCGAGGAAGGACCAAACCACACGTAATGCGCGGTGCCTGAGGAAGGACCAAACCACAAGTAATGCGAGGTGTCCGAGGAAGGACCAAACCACAAGTAATGCGTGGTGTCCGAGGAAGGACCAAACCACGAGAGTTTATTGTACACAGTCTAACCCGGCATTTCTGCAAGAGGCTGTTTTTGTGTATGGACCAAAAAAATCAACACATATATCGATATTCAGATGAAATAATAATCATGTTAATACATAATTGTCACAAAAAATGACTTCTTTCAGTACACTGATCTCCAAAGAAACATAGGGTAAAATTTTCTTATGAGTAAGAGTCTACATACAGTAATGTTGGAGAAAAACTCGGCGCAAACCGGTTTTTCTCTCATACCTGGGCTTTAAATAAAATTAGAGAAATAATTTCCTTCAAAACTTGGACCTTCTGCTGTTTTGCCTTGTTCCCAAGCCAACATGAAGTGAATACCAAGAATCAAAAATCCAACGGCTAGGATCGGGTAAAATGAAAAATAAGGATGTTTTTTACCGAGCTATTAGCTGATCAAGCTTCATTTGCTCCAACCATGCGCCTAGTTGATCATATTGTTCGCTCTGGGAACCCGATGTTGATCCTTCGCTGATGTCTGCACCAGGACCTGTAACGCCTGATACACGAGATGCAGATTTCTCCGTAGCTTCCTGTGGTGATTCTTTGACAAGAGATTGGACCCAAGATAGATCAGGTTCTTCTCCATTGTTGGCAAGCTCAAATGATGATGATCTCCTTAGCCTACCAAACTCCTCATTACGCACGGCCCAATCTGGCTCTCCCGAGGCTATACCCCAGTTCGGCCAAGTATCTGACGGAGAGACAGCAATGGCAGAGGCAGCACTTGAGCCAAGATCACGAGAGCTGAGACTCCTGAATTGATGTTGCTTGTCACCTTGAGAAAGTATTGAGACACGGGAACTCATTGGTGAGATTGGTTCCATTCCTCGGGGAGACATGCTCCGCGATGATGGAACTCCAAAAGAGCCCTGCAATAAAGGATTGTCAACATTTCTTGGTGAAAATTTTGTATTAATAGGAGATAACATGGCCTGCTGCTGCTGGTGGAATTGGTTGAAAACCGCTGACTTGTGGGTAGGGGAAAAAACAGCTTGAGCTAATGCTTGATCAGAATATCGAGGAGATGAGCCCTCAGCAGAAAATAAATCCTCGAGATTCGAAGGGGTTAAGGTTTTCGGACGAACTGAACGGTTAAAAGAATTAGGACTCATGCTGGACTGGGATAGGCAAGGCAGTCCATTTAGTAGCTGCTGCTGCTCAACATCAAAATCTGACAACATAGTCAGATCTTTAGCAGGGATGTCTCTTGCATTTAGTGATGACCGCAAGCGACTGGACTGAAGATTGCTGCCAGGAAGATGCAAAGCTGGCACATTTTGTGGTGGCCAACCCATGTTTGAAACACCATTAGCCGACGGAGACATCGGAGGAGTGAAGGCTGAAGGAGACATGACAGAGACTGAGGATGGAGAACCTGGAATTAGGCCCATTGCAGCAGCAAAATCTATTGCATTGGCAGCAGAAGTATTTGATCGAGGTGACAGAACAGCAGAACCAGTAGAGACATACAGTGGCCTGAGTTCCTCCTGCGTATGGGCAAAGAAACAAACTCTTCTATCGCACTGTGTACCGTCTTTGCAAAGCCGAGTTCGATATTGTGCAGGATGTAACCAGCACTCAAAAACCCCATGAGCATATTCACACATGTCCCCTCGTCGGCAGGCTCCCTTGCGAAATTCAGGGCAAGGTACACAGCTGTAGTGGTACTTTCTTGGATCTCTTCTTCGAGCATTTTCACCTGGATGGACAAATGGGCATTCAGTCCAATCATGTGAGTATGCACGAGAGCAAGGCTTGATCTTAAACGAGAACATCCTGAATTCGTCTGTGGAGTAGATGCTGTTTTTTATGTCAGGCAAAGAGGGATCAATAGGGTATTCTTTCTTCTCTGAAGGAGAGGGCACAGGGAGGTCAGTACATTTTTCACTCCCCGGGGAAGAAGTTGTATCTGAAGGAGAGGGCACAGGGAGGTCAGTACATTTTTCACTCCCCGGGGAAGAAGTTGTATCTGAAGGAGAAGATGGCGATCTGTTTCCAAGAGAGGGCGAAAGTGGTGGAGAATTTGAGTTTGAACTGGCCATAGACACCCTCGGATTGCAGTCTCCCATAGCATCAGTTTTGAGCAGATTTTCTAGGCAAGGTTTCACGGTGTGAACCTTCGGATTAGTAACTATAACATCAAGAGGGCGATGACCATTAGCATCTTTGAAGTTTGGGTCAGCACCAGCTTCTACAAGCAATTTGACAGCATCAACAGCATTCAAAGATCCACCAGACGCAGCACAATGAAGGGCAGTGCTATCATCACGGCCACAAGAATGATTCACATCAACTCCAGATAGAGAAAGAATCAGTTTTAGAACATCAATACTGCCATACATAGCAGCAACCATCAAAGGGGTTCTATGCTCGAGAACCATTTGCTTTGAGCCCTTTTGGCGCCCATACCACAACCCAACCTCATGAACACTAGATAGATCATGCTCAATCCACCTTTTAAAAGCATCTATGTCGTTGTTGGCTGCAAATTCAAGCAAGCTAGCAAGAGTATCTTCAGTTTCAACAGTCAGATGATTCACGTTCATGTTTGTAGTTCAATATATAGACCAACTGAAAGAGAAGAAAATCAAGAATTAGTATCACAACACAACAAATCAAGCAAAATCTATCACTGTAAATCAAGAGCATCACAGAAAATTAAACCTTCTGCGACAACTGATGAAAACTTTAAATTCAAAGGCACGTTCGCAGGTTCAGAAAGCAGTTGCTTTATCGACAGAATTTTAACTTACTGTAGGAATTAGAATATATGCACAACCAAGAATTATCTTTATCACGACAAAAAAACACAACTCACCACACTGAAAAGGCACAAAAAGGACACTTATCTTCTGATTCTCAAAGAAAAAGGAAAGGCACATATCAGAGAGGCTGATGGGAACGAATACTAATATTCTCAACAGAATGACAAAAAAGAAAAAGGGAAGTAGAAAGACTCTGTCTTAAGCAACCAACGAATAAATTCACATACTACAACTTTTGTAGATTGAAATTCTCACTTTTCTTGAAATTAAAAGGACAGATTCTACTATCTTAACAACAACAACATACCTAGTAAAATCCCACATGTGGGGTTAGTGGAGGGTAGAGTGTACGCAGACCCTACCCCTACCCTCGTGGAGGTAGAGATGTTGTTTCCCAAAGACCCTCAGCTCAAGTAACACATTTCAACAAATTCTACTATCTCAGAATAAAAAAAAAGTTCCTTTTAATTTTTGGTTTATTTCTACGGAATATAAGCTGACCTTTCAAATCTCAGAACAAGATGCTTCAATCAGAAAACTCACAGTTCAATTAAAAGGAATCCCAAAAATCAACAAAATCTTTCCAGCTACAAGTACAGATAAAGAAAGAATAAAGATCAAAACTTTAGGTCATCAACCAAAGTCATTGTCCAAAAACTATTACTTAAAAGAGAAGAAACCCCTTAAGAACTAAAAAACAACAACGTTTCCCGTATAATCCCACAAGTGGGGTCCGGAGAGGGTAGTCGGTACCCAGACCTAACACCTACCTTTGTGGGGCAGACAGACTGTCTACTGTTTCCGATAGTCCCCTGGCCCAATCAAGAACTAAAAAATTAACAACATACCCATAAATCCCACACGTGGGGTCGGAGAGGGTAGGATGTTCTCAGACCTTACATCTACATTCAGGGGACGGAGAGACTAGACTGTATCCGATAGACCCTCAACTCAAATCAAGAATTAAAAAAACAACAATAATATAACAGTAATCCCACAAGCCGTGTCCAAAGACAGTAAGATATAGCAAACATTACAACTACTTTTGTGGGGCTGTTTCCGATAGACACTCAACTCAAATCAAGAACTAAAAAACACCACCACCACCGACAACAACAACAACAACAACAACAACAAAAACACAAACATACATATAAAAAAAGAACTAAAAAACACCACCACCACCAACAACAACAACAACAAAAACATAAACATACATATAAAAAAAAGAACAATCAAGATTTCAAAAGCAACACAGCACAGCACAACAGCAGAACAAGAACAATCCATCACAAAATAAAAAACATATTTACAGTGATAATTAACCAATCTTCACCACAAATTGAGCTAACAAGATCAAGAAAGAACAAATTTTTATGACCAACAACAACTCCCTAGTACCATTTCATGTCTTTCAGTAATCTGTAATCCCACGAGTGGGGTCCAAACACAGACCTTACCCCTAGCTTCTGCAAGGCAGAAAAACTGTATCCAATACAACCCCTCCACTTAAATCAAGAATTGAAACAACATGAACATAAACATACAAGTAAAACAAGAACAATCAAGATTCAAAAACAGCACAGCACAACAGCAGAACAAGAACTGACTATCAGAAAATGAAAAACATACTTACAGTGATAATTAACCAACCCTCACCAAAAGAAAAAACAAATTTTTATGACCAACAACAACTCCCTAGTACCATTTCATGTCTTTCAGTAATCTGTAATCCCACAAGTGCGGTCCAATCCAAATACAGACCTTACCCCTAGCTTTTGCAGGGGAGAAAAACTCTATCCAATACACCCCCTCCACTTAAATCAAGAATTGAAACAACACCAACATAAACATACACGTAAAACAAGAACAATCAAGATTCAAAAAGCAGCACAGTACAGCAGAACAAGAACTGACTATCACACAGTAAAAAAAATAAAAATAAAAACATATCTAAACAGTTAAAGTAAAATAAATTCTCACCAAAAACTGAGCTAAACAAGATGAAAAAAGAACAACTTTTTCAGCTTCCTAGTACCATTTCATATCTATATATGGTTGTATATAGATATAGAGAGAGAGAAATAGAAAGCGGGCAAGATTTGATTTTTATAGATCTAGAGGAGAAAAAGGAGAAAATTAATGAAAACCCAAGAAGAGTTTTTATTGTTGTTGCTGTTCCTTTTTTCTCTTCGCCATTTCCTATGCTAATGCTTTTTCTCTCTTCCCTCAACCTTTTTCTTTACTTAGCTTATTCAGTCATTATTATAGTCATAATTAGTCTCTATTTACCTTATATATAAAATATAGTAATAAATTTACTAAATCTATTATTGAATTAAGTATTTACTCAATCTGTAATAGAAATAAATGGTCCAAAATAATTTTCATTTTAAAATGTCAAGGTATAATTTTGTTTTATTTTTCACAATAAAGCATAATTAAATTTGAATTCACGTCGGAAAGTTACATATTTAGGGATAAAACGATCTCCAACAAAAAATGATTTTGCAATCCGGAGGAAAAGTCGAATTCGAGACCTTTGATTAAGGATGAAGGAGTAAGGTATAACTACTACTCCGTCTATCTTTGCTTGATTAGTATACCAAAAATAATTGTCTAATTTATTTGTTCAATTTGATAAATTAAAAGATAGTTTGCTATTTTGTGTCTATTTGATGCTTCTTATTAAACACAAATTAAGAGATAGTTTACTATTTTATGTCTATTTGATGCTTGTTATTAAACACTATACATTTTTCAGCATTTAGATAGATTATAATTAATAAAGGTCATATAATAAAATTATTCTTTTATTTATTGTTTCTTAAAAAATAATTTATTATTTTGTGTCTATTTTGTGCTTGTTACTAAATACTACATATTTTTCAGCATTTAGATGGCTTGTAATTAATTAAAGTCATATAATAAAATTATCATTTTATTCATTGTTTCTTAAAAAATGTATCAATTGAATTATGGACAAGTAAAGATGAGATCACAGGAGTAGTTGTTTGTTTTTATTTTTATCCTTAATCATAAATATGAAAGGATATTAATTAAAATGTTTTTTTATTTGTTTTTTTTTCATAGATTAGTTTATACCTTTAATTCTTGTCTTATATTAATTTAACTTTGGAGTCTGTCAAAGACTGTAACGTTCAACATATAGCACATAGGCACAAGGTATTGTTTTCACTGGTGAAAATCTTTCAGTTATAATTCTAACATTTTTTGTATAAAATAAAATTTTGAATCGATTAATTCGGATTCACACCTGAGATCGAAGGAGTAGTTGTTTGTTTTTATTTTTATCCTTAATCATAAATATGAAAGGATATCAATTTAGTGCAAAAGAAAGAAAGTTTTAATTAATTATTTTTTAAGAGATGTACAAGGCAATATGAGAAGTAAAATGAATCGGAAGAATAGTAAGATATTGATTTGAAATTGTAGTAGGAATGCATAAATATTACTCATCTATTTCAGTTCATGTGACACTTTTTAAACTTTCGAAATTCGATAAGTCTTTTTATTATCATCATTTTTTAAATATCATTTAAACACTTTAAATTATCAAAAATTGTAATTTATACTACCTTACACTATAAATTTCGTATCTAAATTTACGATTAATTTTATAAGTACTTATTTAACTATCCAGAAGCGAAAAGTATCACTTAATTTAAGACAACAATAGTACTCCTCCATCTTAAATTTTCTAATTTGATTTTCTATTTTATTTTATTTTTTTAATTAATCAAGAAAAAATAAAAAATAAATCTATATTTTACTCTTTGCATTAATTACTTTTTCTTCAAATTAAAATATAAATATCATTTAATAGTAGTATTATGATAAATTAGTCATATTATTAATTATTTTTTTTAATTGATGTGTCAATTCGAGACGGGCTGAATATATTTAAGAGTGGTGTTTTCTCTTTCTTTCTCTATCTCTGTGCGGCTTCTTTTTTTTGATTGACATAAACGTCTACCTAATGAGATTACTAACCAAAATACAAAATTTTATTGTATTTTTTATTTGACTTCTTTTATATTATTTTCGATATATTTTATTACTTAAGTTTGATATTTATCAAAAATAATAGGCTGTCTATTCTTACAAAATAAAAGTAAGACTGCGTGTACATTATTTTCTCTAGATCTGATTTGTGAGATTATACTGAATATACTATTGTTTTATATTATATTTAGGAATGTGCACGGGTCAATTCAGTTTGATTTTATGTATTATTGGTTCGATTTATCAATTTTTAGATTTTAAATATATTAAACCAATAAGATATTTTTTATCAATTTTTAATTTTTAACGGATCGATTTTCAATTTGACTGATAAGAAAGTACGCATAAAATAAAAATAGCAACAACTATCAAGAAAAGAAACGAAATCAAAATCATACATGATGTGTTTTAATTGATAAGAATCTTCAAGTTTGAATAGGTTTTCAGAAAATTTTAGGCTTCTAAAAATGAAAGAGAAATGTGCAATTGAGTTATCGATTTACCCAATAACCCAATAAGAAAAAATCAAAACCGAATCAATAACCCAATAATTTTTTTATATAAAACCATTAAAAAATCATTAACATAATAACTCAATAACAATAAACCAATAACATTCTTATCAGTTTGATTTATTGATCGATTCGATTTTTGCACACCCTTAATTATATTGGTAAATACATCCCTTCTCTCTAGATTTGATTTGAGAGATCAAACTAAATATGGTATTATTATATATTATATTTGTAAGCACATCATCATTTGAATCAAAGAATAAATCATAAATGGTCTTAAAGCAATAAAATTTGTAGTCTAACCTTATTCAAAAAAGTTCTTTTTTACATAATCGGTCTGAATAGTTTTAAATTAATTTTTTATCATACGTAACGAATGAAAAAAAATGAAAGAAACAAATTATAAAGACGGAATCAAACTTTCACCAACAATATAAAAATTTATATAGTTATCAACCAAACTACTGAATGTGAATTCATTTTTTTATTATTTTCTTTTTTCATTTTCAATCTTTCTTATCATAAAATATACTTTTAAAAAATACTATAATCTCGCGACTTTATAATGTTATTATAATATCCGAATGTACTTAATTGTTAAAATTCACATAGGCAAATACTAATTTAAATATGTTTTTATCAATAGTTTTTGTTTGTCAATTTTTTCCGAAAAAACTTTAATCCATACGTGTGGTTGTGCACTATTTTTTTTGTAAAATAATTTTATCATGGGCATTGATTGTAACGTAAAGAACGAAGATATTCAATCTTTAGTTAATTCAAATATTTTTTTTATTTGTTTTTTTTTATAGATTAGTTTATATCTTTAATTCTTGTCTTATATTAATTTAACTTTGGAGTCTGTCAAATACCGTAACGTTCAACATATTGCACATAGGCGCACAAGATATTGTTTTCACTGGTGAAAATCTTTCAGTTATAATTCTAACGTTTTTTTGTATAAAACAAAATTTTGAATCGATTAATTCGGATTCCCACCTGATAAACTCACTAAGTGTCTTACGAAAAAACTCCATTTTTAAAACTCAAGACCTTTAGATCAAAATCATAACTATCTTATCACAACTTTACTGGTACATGATGAATGAAATGATAATTGTAACTCTTGCTCGATCACTTATACTAATCAATATTAAAACGTTGTTATCGCTCTTTAATTTTCAAATATTCAGACATTTTAAGTTGATCGAGAGCCTCTTCAAAGACCATAACGTCCAATAACATGTAATGATGACCTCCAACACTAAATATCATTTCCACTAGTAAAAACCTTTCAGTTACAACTCTTAACATTTTATTTGTCGTTAATTCCTGACTCGACTAATTCGAATTTACACTTGATAAACTCAGTAAGAAGACTAATTAAAGTGTTCCTTACGAAAAAAATCTTCATTTGCAAAGCTCAACGCAAGACCTCTAAACCAAAATCATAACTATCTTATCCTAACTTTTACATGATGAAATGACAATTGAAACTCTTACTCGATCACTTATATTAATCAATCTTTATTGTCACTCTTTAATCGGACCACTAATTTAATTAAATAGTACGAGCTGCCAAGGTGATGCTATATCGAAACGAATTCTAATACGAAAATTAATATCATAACAACACGTATCAATATCAAATTGTAAAATTACGGAGAAATTGCTTAGTTAATTATAATTAGGGCAAACAACACAGATTTCAAAAATTTGGAGTTTAATTACAGAAAATCTCAATTTTGAGTTTGTCTAGATATATAATTAGCTATTGATACATTCAATGAAGATACGTTCTTTTCCTATGTAAAGTTACATAAATAGACGGGCAAAACAGCGTGAACGGATCATTTTCGAGTTAATTCTGTGTGCTACATCCTACGGTTTCGGAGGTGGACCCGACGGAGTTTTCGGTCAAAAATCGACTGGAGGCCCCCCGACCGGCTGAAGAATGGGTAAGTGTGGGCTGGTTGGGTCGGCGGGGCCATTTGGATGGTCAAACGGGCGAAACGGTGCGAATGGGTCGTTTTCGGACCAAATCAGTGTGCTTTAACCCACGGTTCAGGGGGTTGGGCCGGGACCCGATAGAGTTTTGCCGCCGAAAATCGATTGGAGGCCCCCCAATTAACTGAGGAGTGGGTGAGTGTGGGGCGGCTGGATCGGTCTGTTGAGATGCATAATTAACTTCCGATACATCCAATGAAGATACATAATTAATTAAAATTTTTGTAATTATTTTATAAGGGTAGAGACTTACGTAAATATAGTAAGTTAAGTGTGTGCTTATATTATTTTTTGTATAAATAACATAAATATATACCAACCCTTTTGAAAGTAATTACACTCTCTCCTATTTTTTTAATTATTTTACTCTCTTTCTCAATTAATATACATAGCATAACTGACATATACATAATATTCTGTATATATATTGGAATTTTTGTAATATGTTTAGGGAGTTGAATTTTTTTGTAATATTAGAAATATAAGTTATGTATTTGTGTAATTTTTAGTTATTTTTTAGTATAATTATGGGCCCCAATTTCCAAAGTTTTGGATACGTGGTTGATGGACTTGATTAATTGATGGTCCACTAAATCCAAAACCTTTTAACTAATGCGACAAAACATTAACATAAAAGCCTATTTATGATTGAAGCCACTAAAATTACGAACTGTTGCCATGTGTGTGGCCAATAATTAAAGTCCCACTTTAATGTTCACTTTTTTAAATCTTTTTATAAATAAATTAGTTTAAGATGGGAACTAGATGACTCGTTATATTGTCACCTCCCACAAATAAATAGAGGTTTGGTTATGACAATTTTTATTTTTTTCTAAAAAATTATTTTACTTTGAAAAAAATAAAGTAGCAGTATTTGATCATAAAAATTATTTTTGAAAAATTTGTTTTCACTTTTATTTCTTTCATAAAATTTTAGAAATAATTTTAATTTACATTCATGACCAAATACAACACCAACTCCAACTTTAATTCCAACTTTGAAAAATTATTATTTTTATAGCCAAACGGTGCCTAAATAAAATGGGAGTTTGGGTTGCTTTCACACTTTTCCTATTTTTAATCAAAATAAATTCGTGTGTTTTGATTAATTTAATTTTTGTTACAATATATGGAAATGAAAACGCAGTTATCAGAAATGTAGGGTAAGGTTGCGTACAGTAAACTCTTATAATTCGATCCTTTTTCAAACCCTATCATAATAGAAGCTTTATTGCATATTTATTTATTTATTTATTTATTTTTTCAATAGAAAGAAAATTTAACCATCACAAAAAATGGAAGTTTTTTGGGGGAAAATCACCAACTAGTAGCATATGTATTAACATTATCCTAAGTTGTAGTTTTATAACCATATGAGTAAACTATGTTTTCTATTGTTTATATATTTATATTATGTTCCAAAAATAATTACTCTTTCCATTAATTACTTAATTAGCCAACGCTCCTAATTCCACTGGTGAGCAAAAGTTAAAGACCATTCCAGAATCGAAACAATCAATACAAAAACTTGTCTAATTATGTAAATATTGATTGGACTTGTAAGTTGTTGGGCCAATTAAAACAATATATCATGGGCTGGATAGTCAGCCCTTTTCCTACCCACCAATGGGTGATTTGCAAGAATAAGCTCGATAAAGGACGGTCTTGAACTTTTAGCCCCAATAGCCCCCGCACAAAAAAACGTTGAGCAAATTTTTATCGTCCCTAGGGAGTGTCAATTATTAATAACAATTTTAATAATTTAACTAAAAAAAATTAAAAGGATGATACTTTTAATGAAGAAAAAAGTGCAAATCACTTACCACTTTTAATACATTATAAATATAGATAAGTAATGTTGCAAATACAAATAACTAAAATTACAAGGGTATTTATTTACTAATTACTGCTTCTAGAACTCACGTGGAATATTAAGAATTTCCCAATTTCTTGTGGAACAATTATTTCCAATTTTGTAGTTACTTCCCACCCTTTAACGAGCTTCCCAATACTTGTTGAACAATTATTTCCGTTTTTTAGTTACTTCCCGCCCATTTAACTAACTACTATTACAACCTTACTTATATATAATTAAGTAGCATTGAACCCTAAACAAGTTAACATATACACACACAATATTTTCTCTTCTTCCATTAAAAAACTTATGAAGATGAGTGAAATAAGCAGCAGTTCAACAAATTCGGTAATGGGATTATTGGGAATCAGGTTTCATCCTAGGGATGAAGAGCTTATTCGTTATCTACTCAAATTCGTTTCATGCAAGAGTTACTCGTCTGATAACATTCGATTCGAAGATCTTTACGGGAACAAGAAGCCATGGGAGGTATTCGAAAGCAATTCGACAGGAGGGGATGATGAAGATGCTAAGAAGGTTAAATACTTCTTTACTAAGTTGAAGAAGAAGAGAGCGGATGGTAGGAGGTTTATTCGTACGGTGATTGGAGGAGGATCGTGGAAGGGGCTCGATCAGTTTATGATGGACCAAAGATAGTTGGATCGAAGAAGAATTATAGATATCAATACAAAGGTTATCAAGCTGATGATGTTGTTTGGACGATGAGAGAATATAGTCTTGATGAGAAGATCCTAAAGGCGTTAAGGCGACGAAGTTTAATGCATTACGAGGATGTTGTTCTGTGTTGCGTTAAGCGTAAGATCAATGTGCATGCTCGTGATCATAAGGAATTGGGAGATTGTATGCCTATGGAAATTACCAGTGGAGACGAGTTTGTTGCTGCCATGGATGCCACGTTTCAGACAGCTCAACAACACGATTCGTGTGTTTTAAATCGATTCACATCATCATCTGAACACAACAATGTGTTTCATGAGTTGCAGCAAGATCAAAACAGTGAGCAATTGATCAATCAGGTGCAGAATATTGAAGACATGGCACCTTTTGCTCAAAATCATAATGGCTATGTTGCAAGTTATATCGAGCAAGGGACAGCGAATTTCCAGGATTCGTGTCCGGTTTATCCATCCACGTTATCTGAACACAACGCGTTTCAGTTGCAACAAGACCAAAACAGTGAACAAGTGAACGTTGTCCAAGAGAACAATATTGAAGAGACAGCGCCTTTTGCTCAGTATCATAATGACGATGTTACAAGTTATTCGGTGGAAGGAGCAACAAATTTTCAAGACTATAACGCTGATTGTTATACTTATACAGGGGCTGATTTCTCATCAACATTGGCTGATCTGCTGAACGATATTGGAACACAGCCTCAGTTGCCTATCTGCATTGATGAATCTGGATATGATTATCAACTTGCTCAGCAGATCGTCTCATGTCCAATGGCTCAAGAAAGTACAGACTTCAGTTCGCAATCTGAGTTGTATGATTTCTTAGAAAATTTATTTTGACATGTCTCAAGCTATGATGTATTCCTTACATATTCGTGTTTATGTATTTTCAGTAAGATTTCCAAAATGATTAGGAAGTAGTTAACACTAGTCTATTCAGAGCTTATAATAATCTGTAAATTTTTGTTCTTCTGTTTATTGAAAGGACAAACAAGTGAGTTCAATTTTGTTGGATCAATTTCATTATATGATTAAACATTACTGAGAAAATTCCATAGCAATACATCTAATGAAAGATTCAACAATCAACTTGACGAAAATGCATGCATATTCAAGAATTTATATACACACACACACCATTTGCCCACATCTCACAGTTCAGTATATTTATTTGACTAGATATATTTATTTTACTTTCTCAATTGAAATATAATTTAGGTATCACAAAAAAATGGAAAAAATTTAGGAGAGGTGATTCGACGGCGCCAGCTTATCGAGGATACGACCCTGGACAAGGAAGGTATGGAGGACGCGGATTAAGATAGAAGGTTAGTGGGTAAGAGTGAGTCGTCCATGCTGTTAGGCAGGAGTGCTTTGTCTTCTTGTCTGTACTAGTAGTCGAACTGCTATTGCTACTCAAGATCAACCTGCAGACACACTACATTGCTACTCAAGATCAACCTGCAGACACACTACATTGCTACTCAAGATCAACCTGCAGACATGCTGACTAAAGGACTGACAAGAGCTCAACAAACTCATCTCAATACCAAGCTAGGAATCTGTGACATCTTCACACCTTCCTAGCTTGAGGGGGAGTGTTGAAGATATTGAAGAAGTAGTGAACTTAGTTAGAAAACAAACTAGACTTGGTTCCATCTTTCAGTCTGTAACTTTTCTAATAGTTAGTTACAAAGTAGTTAACGGCTAGTTGAGTTAGTTAGGCATATCACAAGCTAGTATATATACATATTGTTCCATTGGATCAATATAAGCAGTTATTCATTTTCTCTCATCTCCTTCTTCTCTATGTTCTATTCTTTCTCTTCTTCTGCAAACTATCAAACTCTGTTTCCTTCATTGTTGAATAAACAAGAAGCTTACGCCGATGCCACAGGTGAATTGAAACAACCACATTGCATTTAGGAGAACGATGTGTGCAGCCCGATGGCCACTCATACAACCCATCTTTATTCTGCTCCTGAACTAGAGATGCCCCCGTACTCAGATCCTTCACAAGATAATGGAAAGGAAAAAATTCAATAGAGGAATGATTATCACGACAAAACTTAGAAACGGAAATAAGATTATTTTTAATGACAGGGGAGCATAAAGTATTGAGAAGTTTGAAATGATGATTTGATGCACTTATGTTAGCGTTACCGGTATGGGATATTGGAATGGTGTTACCATTGCCCATAGTTATCTCTTCGGTGCAGTGGTAGTCATGAATAGTGGCTAGGCTTTGAGTATCAGATGCAATATAATGAGTGACTCCTCTGTCGACGATCCAAGGGGACTATTGAGAAGGAAAACGAGCAGCAAAGTTTGCCCGGGCTTGCAGATGGTTATGTGACTGCGATTTGCAGATTTTAGCAAGATGACCTACGCGATCACATAGTTGGCAGCGAAGGTTTTTGTCAGAGAGCTGCTGCTGTTTTTTTCTTCATGGGCGTTGTGCTTGCCATTGCTGATTGTTGGCAGAAGGGTGCCATTGGTGATTATTGACAAGAGGGTTCACACCTGGACGATGGTTGCTGGAGTAATTGTTGTTGCTCTGGAGAGAAGGAGATGAGCTAGTCTTTTGTGCTACCGCAGCAGTAATGAGAGTTGATAGCGGCTTCTTGTCTTCCTCATGTTTGAGGAAAATCTCATAATCTAGAAGCTTTTCGTAAAGCTCTTCATATGAAATAAGAGAACCGCGAACACGAATGACAGCAGAGAGTTCTCGAAATTCAGATCCGAGTCCACTGAGGATTTTCACAATGAGTTCCGGGTTTGATACCGGTGCACCAGCAGTTGCAAGTTCATCACAAAGTGATCGAACTTGATGAAGATAATCTGTGACTGGACGACAATCTTTAGTGAGGCGGGCCAATCGATCTCGCAAGATGAAAATTCTTGTTTGAGATTTATTCGCATATGCAGTATGCAAAGCATCCCAGACAGCTTTGGCAGAGACTGCAACAGCAACAGTAGGGGCAAACATAGGATCAACAGAGGCCAAGATAGCATTTTGAATTAGCTGATCTTGATTCCATCGGCATTGGTCATATAAATCTTAGCGGCCATTTGTGTGAGTAAGCAGAGAAGAAAAAAAAAGGAGAGGATTAACTCGTAGGAGTTTAGATAAGCTCTGATACCATAAAGAGATAGAGAGTAGAAGATGGGAAAAGAATAGTATGCTATTGATTGAATGACTTGCGTTTTCAGTATCTGTACAAGACTATATATAAGACCTATATCAACAAGGATAGATTTGAAGTTACAACAACTATAGAACTCTACAACAAATAGGGGTCTAGTAATTATCCATTATTAGATAGTTCTAGGAAAGGGTATAACTGATAGTTGAGTTTAGATAAGTTTTTGATTGTCATTTCGAAAAAAGAAAAAAGTTTCATTGGTAACATTATTAAATACTCCGTTTTCACTAAGGACAGGATGGCCAAATGGGGTTGCATAACTGATTCACAATGTGTTTTATTCAAGCAGGATCCTGAGTCAATACATCATCTCTTCACAATATTTTTGAAAAGGACAAATTACTCACCAAAACTCATAGCACTCTTGCATGCATGAAGTCTTTTCTCTTTTCTATATATAAGGAGACTATCTTATCAATCACTTCATCCTAGAAAAGCATCTTTCTTCTCTTCCAATATTTTCTCCTTACTTTTGCTTATGCTAGTTTGGGGCTGAGGCGTAGTAGTTGTTGTTTTGCTTCTCCTAGCTTCTCTTCTTTAGTTCATGAAAATGGCTAAGTACTTTCTCCTGCTGAATATAGTAGCAGTACTTAGTTTCCACTGTGTTGTGTTAGCTTTTGAGCCAAGTCCAATGCAAGATTTCTGTGTGGCCGATCCTGCTAGTACATGCATTGCATATCAGTAAATCGCGGCAAGAATTTCACTTTCCTCTTATGTAGTCTCTCCCTTCCAACGCGGCCTAGCTTGATTTAGCACAGAGTTTAAGAAAGAAATAAGAACTTCGGAAACTTGTGCCCTTATACATGCCATAATAGTTGTGTGGTTATAGACCTTCTCATCGACAGTAAACTGAGAAGTGTAAAGTTAATTGTTTCAAAATTTACAAGTAACATTATTTTTGGAGCGACTAAAAAGGAAAGGGTGTCATATAGACTAGAATGAAGCCGAATGAGTATTATATTAGGACTAGTAGATCATTAATTTAATGAATTTTCTCACTCTATCTTTTTTCCATTTTTTCAGCTAAGGTAAATGGCTTAGCTTGCAAAGATCCCAAGTCTGTTGGTGCGGAGGACTTTTTCGTTGGCTGGAAACACATCAAACACTTTTGGCTCTAAGGGTATTAGCCCTCCTCACTCTCACACAAGAGCTAGTGAAATACTCACCGTCCTTGAAGGTTCTCTTCAAGTTAGTTTTGTAACTTCAAATCCTGAAAATCGCCTTATTACTAAGGTCCTTTAAAAAGGCGATGTGTTTTTTTTTTCCAATTGGAATTGTTCACTACCAACACAATGTGGGATATGGAAATGCTGTTGCTATTGCTCCTTTTGAGTAGCCAGAATCCTGGTGTTATAAGCATTGCTAATGCAGTTTTCGGATCAGAACCAGCTATAGCAACAAATATTCTTGCCAAGGCTCTTCAAGTTGATGAAAGCGTAGCCTCTTTGATACAATCAAAATATTAAGCAACGCATTTACTCTCAAAAAGACCTATGTTGACAGCATTTGTATTCTGTGTGTGATGATAAGTGGTGTGAGATGTTTATTTGTTTACTGTGTGATGATTTATTTGTTCTAGAGTTCTTATGTTGAATGTACTTCAATATATTCATTCTTGGCTTAATTTCTTGCATGTTAAAAGTGTATCGGTAGATCGTCAGGGATCGCCCAAGAAGTTACGCCCAAAAATATTTTCGGAGCCCGCACCCACCCATCAATTCATATGCTAACATAAATAGTTCCATAGGCTAACATCCACTAAAAGTTGCAAAACATCCGCAATTGTTGTCATTTCGCTGATTTGACTTGAAAATATCTCCCCCAACCCCTCAAAACAACCTAATCCATTTAATAGGTCGTCAGGGGACTGCCCAAAAATATTTTCAGAGCTCGCACCCACCCATCGATCCATTGGCCAACAGTACCCACTGGAAGTCGTAAAACATCTGCAATTGTTGCAATTTGGCTCATTTAACCTGAAAAATAGCCCCCCAGCCCCTCAAAGCAACCCAATCGATCCCTTTAATAGGTTGTCAGGGACCGCCCAAAAATATTTTCGGAGCTCGCACCCACCCATCGATCCATAGGCTAAGACCACCGAAAGTCACAAAAAATCCTCAATTCCTGTCGTTTCGCTCATTTGACTTGAAATTAGCTCCCTCAGCCCCTCCAAACCAACTCGATCCATTTACTAGGTCGCTAAGGGACCTTCCAAGAACTTTCGTCCAAAAATATTTTCGGAGCCCGCACCCACCCATCGATCCATAGGCTAACACCTATCGAAAGTCGAAAAATTTGCAATTCCTATTATTTTGCTCATTGAACTTCAAAAAAGCTACCCCAGCCCCTCCAAAGCTACCCAATCCATTTAATAGGTCGTCGGGGGACCGCCTAAGAAGTTTCATCCAAAAATATTTACGGAGCCCGCACCCACCCATGGATTCATAGGCTAACACCCATCGAATGTCGGAAAAACCTGCAATTCCTACCGTTTCACTCATTTGACTTTAAAAATGTCTCCTCCAGCCCCTCCACAACAACCCAATCCATTTAATATATCGTCAGGGAACCGACCAAGAGGTTTTGCCTAAAAATATTTCTGGTACTTACACCCACCCGTTGATCTCTAGGCTATAATTCCCACCTAAAGTCACAAAAAAATCCGCAATTCTAGTCGTTTTGCTCATTTGACTTGAAAAATGGCTTCCCTCGCCCCTTCAAAGCAATTTGATCTATTTAATAGGTCGTTAAGGGACAAAACAAGAAGTTTTGCCCAATAATATTTTCAGTGACCTCACCCACCTATCGATCCATAGGCCAACCTCCATTGAAAGTTAGCAAAAAATCCGCAATTCCTGTCGTTTTGCCTATTTATCTTGAAAAATCGCTCCCTGGCCCATCCAAAGCAATCTAGTCAAATTTACTAGGTCATCAGGGGACCATCCAAGAAGTTCCACCCCAAAATATTATCGAAGCCCGCATCCACCCATCGATCCATAGGCTAACACCCATCGAAAGTCACAAAAAATCCACAATTCCTTTCATTTCGCTCATTCGACTTGAAAAAAGGCTCCCCCAACCCCTTCAAAGAAACCCAATCCATTTAATAGGTCGTCCGGAGACCACCCAAGAAATTTTGCCTATAAATATTTCCGAAGCCCATACCCACCCATCCATCCATAGGCATGTTAAACCATCGAAAATCACAAAAAATCTGCAATTCCTGCTGTTTCGCTCATTAGACTTGGTAAGTTATCATTGGTATCTTCCCAATGCATAAGATTTAGGTCGTCAAATAACAAAAGCTTTAGGCTTTCAAATTTGTCTTCATCACTCAATGTCCATACATGACCATTGGCTGCTCAATCTTTAAGTTTGAGCTCTTCAAGATTCGGCAGCATGACAAGAGTTGACACGTCTTCCCAACGAAAATAAAACCTGTCGGATAAAGTCTGCCTCTTAAATGATGCTGTGAAAGTCCGTTTAATGCAAATCAGTGGCAACCAATACCAAATATCATAGGTGACACACTTCAATGTTTCATGTTTTGCCAAGCTGGACATATCAATGAGGCGATGGACTTACCATCTGTTGGATGATCAACCTTTTTAGATTGGGAATGATAGAAAAGATTTCATTTGTACAACTAGTGAAATAAAGATTAGAAAGTTCCTCTAAATTTGGCATCCTTATCACAAGATGCTTATTTAGGATGCTTTTTCTTCTAGGGCTTGGTAAATAACAGGCTCTCGGTGTATGTATATGCCTCAAGTTCTTCATCGTCCAAATCTTCTCTGGTAAAGTTGTATAATTACAACGTCTGTAATAAATAAAAGTTTGCAAATTATGAAGCTTGAAGATTGATGCAGGAAGATTGGCATCACATCGAACTTGGAGATATCAAGGATGAATAATTTTGTAGTTACAAGTAGAAAGGATCCAAAACATTCGTAACCATGGAATATGACCAATACCCTGAGAAGGTTGAAATAGGAGAAAACTTCAAGTTCTACCGTATGTCTATTTTTAGAAAATAAGTAGATCGATCTGGCAATTGAGGGTAATAGCTTGAAACAGTTATCATCTAAATAACCGTTAATCTGGAAAATGAAGCGACAACCATTATGCTTTTGTGTTGGACAAGTACGTAGTATGTCAGTTGTCTCAACATGCATAAACTTTGTCATTTCAACTTCATTTCCACATGCATAAGTGAGACAAGGAATAAAAGATGCCTCGTGCCGTCGTCGTCGTCGCTCGCTCGGCTTCAGATCGATGAGATCTATATTTTTGGACAAACTTTATTTGAATTTCGAAAAATGCCAAGAGAAAATACAGTAAATAATTTCTGCGTTTAATCCTCCATTTACATGCAGTAACAGTGACGCTACTGTTTTACGTGAACAATGACGTCGAACAGTTGCACTGCTTCAGAAAAGTTGCATTGCTTCTGAACTGATGCACTGTTTTATGCTGAATTGATGCACTGGTTGAACAAACAGATGTAACCATTCAGCAAAAGACACACTGATTCATGGAAAGATATGACTGTTCAGGAAAGGATGTAATCTTTAATGAACAGACATGAACTTACAGCAAAGGTGCAATCTTTGGAGTGAACCATTGCCTCATTTCTAAAGAGGCATCTTATGGCTATAAATAACCTGATTTTCATCCATAGGTTTGACATAGAAAATACAGAAATTTTCAGATTACAAACTTCTTCTTCTTGTCTTAAAAATACTCTAAGTATGATCATTCAAACCGTGAGTGTGTTCGAAGAATCCGCCTATTTGAGGTACCGCTATAGTCGGATTGAAGGCCATTTTATCCTGGGAGGAATAACCTCGGGTACAGTAAGGAGAATTATTCCTTAAGTAAAGTCCGTGAATTCGGACTACTTGGCCTTAATCATTTCCGTTTCATCTTTATTTTCTGAAAAATAAATATACCTCTTGGAAAGGTCATTTTGATCTTGTGTTAAGGGTATTTAATACTTCATTGTGTTTTTGTTCATACTTGAACTCGAGTTGAAGTTGTTGTTTCAATATACAGATTCTGCATACCCGAATATATTGTGGAAATAACAATCTTAAGCAATAAACTTACAAAATCTGTATTGCTTGTTTTTGGAGATTAAAGCTTAGGCTTTCTACTCCGCTTGAATTTAACTAGTGATTAGAAGACATAAAATCTTCATCACAAGTTAAGGTTCACTCGGTTGACGATTCGAAGTAATAAAAACTTCATCGTTAACTAGAAACAAGAAGAAAAATTTTCAAGTTATTTAACTTTATAAATAGTATTCTGAAAAGAACTAAGTTTTCTGTCTTGTGGTGACAGGAAGAAAATGACAACTGAAAGTCAAATGATGGATGTGACAACGTCTGTGGAGGCAAATAATATTGCCACATCAAGTCGCACAAATGCTCCGCCAACAATGACACCGGCGGAAAAGTTCGGAAAATTTTCTGGCATCGACTTCAAGCGGTGGCAACAAAAGATGTTCTTTTACCTCACCACTTTATGTCTACAACGGTTCTCTAGCGAATACGCTCCTGAGGTGCCCGAGGGAACCTTGGACAAAGACCGCTTCGTTATTGTAGAAGCTTGGAAACATTCGGATTTCCTTTGTAGGAACTATATTCTGAGTGGTCTCCAAGACGACCTCTATAATGTCTTTAGTGGAACCAAGACATCAAAGGAACTGTGGGGGGCACTTGAACGGAAATATAAAACGGAGGGTGCGGGAATTAAGAAATTCCTTGTTGCACGGTTCCTGGACTTCAAAATGATTGATAGCAAATCTGTTGTCTCTCAAGTACATGAGTTGCAAGTCATCATACATGATCTCCTAGCAGAAGGTTTAATTGTGAATGATGCTTTCCAAGTAGCAGCGATAGTTGAGAAGCTACCACCTTTGTGAAAAGACTTCAAAAACTACTTAAAGCATAAACGCAAGGAGATGACCGTTGAAGATCTTATTGTCCGACTTCATATTGAAGAGGACAATAAAGCTGCCGAAAGAAGGTCAAAGGGAAATTCTACAATGAATGGAGCACATATTGTAGAAGATGGTCAAAACAACTCGAAGAAAAGAAAGAAAGTTGAACATGGAAGCAATCAACCCAAGAAAAAGTTTAAGGGAAAATGCTTCAATTGTGGCAAAATTGGCCACAAGTCCACAGACTGTCGAGCCTCGAAGAAAGGCAAGAAAAAGAGCCAAGCGAATATGATTGAGTCTAACAAAGAATATGATGATTTGTGTGCTATGTTCACGGAATGCAACTTGGTGGGGAATCCACACGAATGGTGGATGGATTCTGGTGCCACATGCCATGTTTGTGCAAACAAAGAGTTGTTCTCGTCATTTGCTCCAGCGCAAGCAGAAGAAATGCTTTACATGGCCAACTCCGCTACTGCTAAGATGGAGGGAACAAGAAAAATTTGCCTAAAGATGACTTCCGACAAGGTCTTGACACTGAACAATGTGCTATATGTTCCGGAGTTACGTAGGAACTTAATTTCTGTTTTACTCCTAGATCAGAACGGATTCAAATGTGTAACCGTTTCTTGAAAAATTGTAGTTAGCAAAGGAGAAATGTATGTAGGAAAAGGCTATTTCACGGAGGGCCTTTATAAGATGAATCTAATGACTGTTGAAATGAATAAAAGTTCGAATTTGTCTTATTTGCTTGAGTCTTATGATTTATGGCATGAACATTTAGGCCATGTTAATTACAAAACGTTACGAAAACTGATTAACTTAGAAGTTTTGCCAAACTTTGAGTGCAATAAATCAAAGTGTCAAACGTGTGTGGAATCCAAGTATGCAAAGCATCCTTATAAGTCCGTTGAAAGGAATTCCAATCCCTTAGACTTAATACACACTGACATTTGTGATATGAAGTCAACACCATCTCGTGGTGGGAAAAAGTATTTCATAACTTTTATTGACGATTGCACTAGATATTGTTATGTCTACTTTCTAAATAGTAAGGATGAAGCAATAGATGCGTTTAGGCAATATAAAACTGAAGTTGAAAATCAGTTAGACAAAACGATCAAAATGATAGGAAGTGATAGGGGCGGAGAATATGAATCTCCCTTTGCGCAAATATGTGTAGAGAGTGGAATCATCCATCAAACTATGTCCCCGTATTCATCTCAATCTAATGAAATTGCGGAAAAGAAATATCGAACTTTGAAGGAAATGATGAATGCCTTACTTATAAGTTCTGGTTTACCGTAAAACTTATGGGGGGAGGCTATCCTTACGGCCAATCGTATACTCAACAGAGTTCCCCATAGTAAGACACAATCAATTCCTTACGAAAAATGGAAAGGAAGGAAACCTAACGTGAAATATTTCAAAGTGTGGGGGTGTCTAGCGAAGGTTCAAGTTTCTATACCTAAAAGGGTTAAGATAGGACCTAAAATGGTGGACTGCGTGTTCATAGGATATGCTAAAAGTAGTAAAGCATGTCGATTTTTGATTCATAAATCCGAACATCAGAATATTAGTGAAAATACAGTAATTGAATCAGACAATGTTGAATTCTTTGAAAACATTTACCCGTATAAAATTAGACATGAAAAGTCTAGTGGAGGATCTAAGCGACCTCGAGATGAACCAAGTGAGGATGTACATAATGAAGAAAATCCAAGACGTAGTACACGTCAAAGAACGTCAACTTCGTTTGGATCGGATTTTGTAACATTTCTCTTAGAAAATGAGCCTCAAATATTTAAAGAAGCGATGTCGTCGTCAGACTTATCCTTTTGGAAAGAGGCAATCAATAGTGAGATAGATTCAATCTTAAGCAACCATACATGGGAATTAGTTGACCTTCCTCCCGAAAATAAACCTTTAGGTTCTAAATGGATCTTCAAAAGGAAAATGAAGGCGGATGGTACTATTGATAAATACAAGGCAAGACTTGTAGTAAAAGGCTTAAAACAAAAGGAAGGACTTGATTACTTTGATATATGCTCGCTAGTAACAAGGATAACCTCGATTCGAATGTTAATTGCCTTGGCGGCGGTATATGATCTTCAAATTCATCAAATGGATGTGAAAACCGCATTCCTAAATGGAGATTTGGAGGAAAAAATTTACATGGAACAACCTGAGGGTTTTGTGGTTCCAGGAAAGGAAAACAAGGTGTGTAAACTTATCAAGTCATTATGTGGACTAAATCAAGCACCAAAACAATGGCATGCGAAGTTTGACCAAACCATGTTGGCAAACGGACTCAAAATAAACGAATGTGATAAATGTGTTTATATTAAAGACACTCCAAATCACCAAGTCATTGTATGTTTATATGTAGATGATATGTTGATCATCAGTAGAGACATTTCTGACATAAATGCAACAAAACGAATGCTTGAGAGCAAGTTTGATATGAAGGACCTTGGAGTTGCAGATGTGATCTTAGGTATAAGAATCCATCGAACTCCACAAGGGTTGGCATTGTCACAGTCTCATTATATCGAAAAGGTACTTGACAAATTCAAGTATATGGAATTCGGTATTGCCAAGACTCCATTGGATGCGAGCTTTGCACTTCGAAAGAATGAAGGTGAAAGTGACTCGCAATTGGAGTACGCAAGAGTATTGGGATGTTTATTGTATATAATGAACTGTACACGACCAGATATAGTATGCGCTATCAGTAAATTGAGTCGGTACACGAGTAATCCCAACAAAACTCACTGGATGGCAATGAAAAGAGTTTTGGGGTATCTTAAATACACTCAAAATTATGCTTTGCATTATAATAAATATCCTGCGGTACTTGAAGGATATAGTGATGCAAATTGGATCACCGGATCGAACGAAGTAAAATCCACAAGTGGATATGTATTTACTATCGGTGGAGGAGTAGTTTCTTGGAAATCATCGAAACAGACTTGTATCGCTCGCTCTACAATGGAATCTGAATTTATCGCATTAGATAAAGCCGGTGAAGAAGCAGAATGGCTCCAAAATTTCTTGGAAGATATTCCGTATTGGCCCAAGCCAGTGGCACCAGTATGTATACACTGTGATAGCCAAGCGGCAATAGGTAGGGCAGGGAGCATGATGTATAACGGTAAATCTCGTCATATAAGATGAAGACATAATACCGTTAGAGAACTTCTCTCTAGTGGAATTATCACTGTAGACTATGTAAAGTCAAAGGATAATGTGTTGGATCCACTTACAAAAGGTCTATCTAGAGAAGGAGTAGAAAGGACATCCAAGGGAATGTGTTTAAGGCCTAGGACAAGTCAGCATGGCGGTAACTCTACCTAGCATACTGGAGATCTCAAGAGCTAGGTTCAAGGAGATCAAACAAATTTATGTCTGACAGGTTCAACATTGTCAATTACCTAACCCATTCTCATGATGTAGACAATGTATAGTAAACAAGGATAAGACTTCAGGTGAAAAGCCTTTTAATGATTATCTAAATTTGGCAGATTTGACCAAATAGTTTAATCTATAGGATTGAACGTTTAGAAATCACCTATGTGTGAGCGAAGTGGAAGCCACTTCGAAGAGAATGTTAGTAAAGGCCTATTCTCTAAGCTCTCATTACGGAAAGTTCAAAGGGAAACCCACTTATCCAGATGCAATCAGTCTTTGCTTGATGATCACATACTTGTTCGTAAAAGTTTTACGAAAAATAGCCATTCCCCATTCATGTGGGGGATTGTTGGGTTCTATATGTGTGTTGAATGGAAAATGGAGAAATCAAGAGGAAGAGAAAAATTGAGTTTACACCAAAAATAGAAAGTGTACTCAAAATTGGAAAGTTTACTCTTTCTCCCACATTGGTGGAAGAAGAGAACTTTAAAGTATTTATATTGTGAAACACACTTCCACATGGATAAGTGAGGCAAGGAATAAGAGATGCCTCGCGCCGTCGTCGTCGTTCGCTCGGCTCGACCTCGGCTTCGGCTTCGGCTTTGGCTTCGGATCGGATCGATCGATGAGATCTATCTTTTTGGACAAACTTTATTTGAATTTCGAAAAATACCAAGAGAAAAAGCAGTAAATAATTTCTGCGTTTAATCCTCCATTTACATGCAGTAACAGTGACGCTACTGTTTTACGTGAACAGTGACGTCGAACAGTTGCACTGCTTCAGAAATGTTGCATTGCTTCAGAACTGATGCACTGTTTTATGCTGAATTGGTTGAACAAACAGATGCAACCATTCAACCAAAGACACACTGATTCATGAAAAGATATGATTGTTCAGGAAAGAATGTAATCTTTAATGAACATACATGAACTTACAACAAAGGTGCAACCTTTGGAGTGGCATCTTGTGGCTATAAATAACCTGATTTTCATCCACAGATTTGACATAGAAAATACAGAAATTTTCAGATTACAAACTTCTTCTTCTTGTCTTAAAAATACTCCAAGTGTGATCATTCAAAGCGTGAGTGTGTTCGAAGAATCCGCCTATTTGAAGTACCGCTATAGTCGGATTGAAGGCCATTTTATCCTGGGAGGAATAACCTCGGGTACAGTGAGGGAAATTATTCCTTAAGTATAGTCCGTGAATTCGGACGACTTGGCCTTAATCATTTCTGTTTCATCTTTATATTCTGAAAAATAAATATACCTCTTGGAAAGGTCATTTTGATCTTGTGTTGAGGGTATTTAATACTTCATTGTGTTCTTGCTCATACTTGAACTCGATTTGAAGTTGTTGTTGCAATATACAGATTCTGCATACCCGAATATATTGTGGAAATAACACTTTTATATCACCGTTAATTCTCTTCCTCCAAATAATCGTTTGCCACTTCCTCGAAGCTTTTATCACTTTCAGGCCTCCTTATAAAACCTTCTTCAGCAATCCATAATTGGACCAAGTCTCGAGAATGAAAATTCTCTGCTATTTTGTAAGTAAATCTGAAGAAAGATTTAAGTAAAACGACTTTATTCTTCTGCCCACTAAGTCTCTCATTTTCCTTCTCTTCAGGCTAAAAGAGGTAGCTAATTCTTTTAGAACAATTTTATTTTCTGGAGTCAATAACTCCTCAGCATCGTGTCTTTTGATTTCTTATGAAACAACTTGTTCGAACACAGCCAACTTGTTTACTTGAATAGGTGTTCCACAGTACAATAAAGCAAGTGGTGAACTCCATAATATGACCAGAAATAATTTTAGATAAGCCACGTTATATATGCCTACGTAAGATATACTCTTTGGTCGTTATTAAAAAGAGAAGAAATTTAAATTAGCATTCTGTCCTCTCTGTGGTTTTCTCCATTAATATATGAGTGACAGTGGCCTTAGAAAAAGCATTACATGGACGATACCAACTATAAACAGTTGACTTCATGTATCACAATCATACAGAAAAAGAAAAAGAGTTGGGTCCAATTTTTTTAAAAGCCTTACATGGATGATACCATCTATAAAATGTCGCCTAATAATTTTGGAGACACATGTGATCATATGCTACTGCATGCTTAATTCCAGTATCACATGGACAACTTGTGTCAGCAGAAAGATTTACTAAACCGTAAAACCAATTATTTTTCATATGCAGATACGAGACATGCATATATTAGGAACCGCGGTTACAAGTGCTCAAGTTCGGAGTGACCAATATAGGCCTCTAGAGACCAAAGTAAATACATATTATTTATGAAAATCAAGATTTGGTGATATAACAAGGGCATTAGATGATCCTACATGACTTTATTCTTTAACATGACTGGTTAACAATGAGTCTGTTATTTGTTATTTGCATTAGATATGACTCCAAATTAGGATTTTGGAAAACTGTCTCACTTGTTTTCTTCCAAAAACTTAATTTTATAGCCATTTAAAAATCTTTTTACATAACTGAGACATATAACAGGAACGTAACTGAGAACACTTTGAAGGCCATCAAGAAAATTGATAAAATCAAAGTCGATAGGGAGGAGAGACATATTGCAAAGAGGTTCCTTAGACTGTGCTTCACTAATTTCCCTTACTTTTTATTTATCATGTGGCTTTTCTTGCTATTAACGTTACTTGGAAAACCATATACAGGATGAAAGGAAAGAAAGCCAAGGAGCAGAGAGAAGCAATGAAGGAGCTCGAGCCAAGTATTCACTTTCAGGTTCCACAAAAGCAGTCGTAGGAAAATCGCATGGTGGAATGATTATTTTGCTTCCTATACTCTATATTCTCAAACTAAAACACAAATCATTTCATGCTTATTTTTACGGAATGTGTAATGTTTTTCCTTCCCCAACTTCCCTAATTTGTATGGTTTGGCAACTCAGTCTCGTGAGTATTGAAATACTCTTACTATATTGATCAAAAAGTAGAAATTTGGAACTTCCCATATGAGGATTTGGATGAGTAAATATGGATGAACGAGCATGATCTCGAGAAGTAATCTTTACAATCTTTTATTACGACATAGAATGCAAATATCATGAGAAAATAAAGCTATATATTAGCTATTAAATATAACGAAAGAAGAATTTAGAATCACAAGAGAATTCAAAATTTAAAATTAATCAAATCCTTTACAAATAGAGATACAGTCTCTGGGCAAAAGCTGTTTGGTTCACATGAACCCATGTGTTATAGTGTAGACCCACCTCTGCTTGTTACCTCCCATCACGAACATAGGTATTATGCGATGTTCGAGCTAACTTGGATGCACTTTGGACTTATCGTCGAGTACTTAATTATTACGTACCTTCCTAGTTTTGGATTCATACACAACACTTTAGCTTCTGCCGTCACTAGATTGAAGCTTCAGATTTTCTTCCATCTTCTTCCTGAGAGTAGAGATTACAAAGAACAGACATTACAATATTTAGTTGAAAGATAAACATTTTGGGGCAGGTAAAAGGAAGCTACTTCAAGTGACCAACATAAATAAGTATCTGAATATTACTATTACTATTAAGATGGAAAGATAGCAGTGGAGTTGATTTTTACTATTAAGATGGAAAGATAGCAGTGGAGTTGATTTTTTATACAGCCAGCTAGCGCTACAAGACAAACCTTAGAAATGAACCTCTGATGTATCCATTCATTCAGGTCATCTACTTTCACCTTATCATCATTGTTCACATTTTTGAGACTCGGTGTACTGACAGATCCCTGTTGGACAAACGTTTTCATTTCAGGGCATTTATGAATCTCCACTTCTCTGAGGAATGGAAATTCAAGAGCTTGCTTAGTCAGAATGAAATGTCTCAGATTTGGCAGATTTTCAAGTTTCAGCTTTTCCAATCGGGGAAATAAGGGGTCATTACACATGATTTCATCTCCTTCTTGTTCCTCTTCTGTGATCACTTCTTCCATTGATTGACAGCCTATTATGCATAGTCTTTGGAGATTTAGAAGACTTCTGGCCACTGATGGAGACATCAAGTTTCTCAATTTTCCACACCACGATACTTCCAAGGTTACAAGTTTGCTGAAGTAGGCAGTTGGAAGTTGGTGAGAGCATAGAGCAGTTATGCTGCCAGCGCCTTGGAGGTTTAGCACTTCCAGGTTGGGACAAGAAACCTGCAAACATTGACAAGGTATCAACTCCATTTATTTATGATGTCTTGCAAATAATTAATAAAATTCTTATTTATGGTGTGTGTTTTAATGTTATTTTATTTACAGTAAGTTAAATCTTTTTTAGACTAAATCATTAGATATCAATAAAATGTAAATATATATGAATACACAATATATAAATTAATTGTATTATCCATTTAATCATGATGCAGAAGTTAATAAATATTCTGCTTGAGAAACTGTGAAAGAAATTATTTTTTCTTAATAATCAGTAGAACAGTAGAAATACTCCTTTTCATCAAAAAGAGGGTCAAAAGTGTCAACTCATTTGTTCTTTCAAACTCATATTCATATTTCAAGATATTTTCTTCTAATTTGAGATGATGAATTATCGGTAATTTCTAAAATTGAACAAAGTTTATTAGTTTTTGGGTTTTATAATGACTTTTATACATTTCATCATTGCAAAGTTATTGTTAGACTTAAAATGATAACTACTATGTGCTTGACAGTATATATGTAGTTGTCAATTTGCCAGTTACCACTAAACTTTTATTGATTTATTAAAACTTTATTTGTAACTCCATGAAATTGAGATTGAAATAATGTTCACGTGACAAAAGATCAAAAAACTTTGAAAAAATTGATATAGTTGATTTGGTTTGATTTTGATTAAAAGTGAACCAAAGTGTCCCATGTACACACAGTCTCTCTAATCATGCATTTAAAATAGAGGCATATTTTGTAAGAAATTCCCAATGGCTACTCTATTATACTTCAATAGAATTTCAAATTATAAGTTGAAAAATACTTTATTAATTACAATTAAAAAAAACACAATAAAGAACTAGGTATGTTGTTGTACATAATTTAAAAAATAGGCATTCACTTATATTATAAGAGGGATTGAGCAGCTTTGGTCATCGTGCTTGTCCACCATTCAGTTGCTTGCTCTATGATTTTTCCATATCACTCCTAATTAATTATTACATATCATTTACATATTAAAAAATTATTAATATTTAATTAAAAAAAGTAAAATAAATATTTATTGACATATCTGCTTTAACTGCTTCAATCATAACTTTACTATATCACCCCTAATTAATTATTATAAGTCATTTAAGTATTAAAAAAATTAATATTTAAAACTTATTATAAAGTCATCTAAGTATTAAATAATTAATAATATTTAATGTCAAATTAACTTGATATTTTATATGGAGCCCACTTAATTAAGTATTTTTTATAGTAATTTTGCTACATCACTTCTAATTAGTTATTATAAGTCACTTAAGACATGTATCCTTCGCTGCTTCAATTGTAATTTTACTATGTCACCTCTAATTAATTATTATGTCCATCGAAGCATTGTGTCACTAAAATTGGAATAGAAGAAAAAAATATTATAAATCACAATAAGTAAGAAATTGAATTATTTAAATAATATAATTGACTATCAGTGTCACAAAAGTTTGGACAAGGAGATTAACATATATTATTTGAAAATTACATAAAAAGAATTATAAATTATAATAGTTAACCACTTAAAATATGTAAAAATAATAATCTGTTATATATTCCACAAAAATACGTAATAAATCACAATAATTAACAATTTAAAAAATTTAAAAGATATAAAATATTTGGTTTACCCTCGAAATTATACCAGTGTAACTTAAATTGAAATAGTTAAATAAAAACCCTTCAAATAAAAGCCTTTTCGTGTAGAAGCAAACCTTTTCATTAAAAAGAGGATTTGAGTCGGTGATAGCATTGTTGGCTCTTGGCCAGAAATTTTGGAACTTTGGTGAACTCCAGAAAAGCATTTCCCGTAACAGAGGGAACTCAATGCCCTCAACAGTGTCACTGAAAAAGTGTGTGACGCGTAGCAGATATCCCAGTTCCAAGCGATATAATTTGGGGAACTTGATTACGTCACCTCTGATATGTGTCCTTCGAGAGATCCCCTCTTCTTCGCCATCAGGGCAAGCCAAGGAAGCACGAAAAAGATGAGGTAGGTGATCACAATAGATTAGCTTCAGCCTTTCGAGTTTGGGGAATGGAATGTTATTCTGACAGTGGATATTCAATGAATCACAAAAACCCAGCTTGAGATCTTTCACATTCTGCAACTCCACCACTACATTCTTGGAGCCCTTTCCATTTGAATCTACAAATTCGCTATTCCTCAACAGGTGGCGGATCCAATCACCCAATGGGGTGCTCTTGGTGACCTCTAGAGAGATAATCTTGTTGTAAGTTTTCATGATTGAATCCTCTACGTTCCATCGACCCACAGTAAGAGCGTACAGAGTCAACTTGGAGGAAAGGCCCAAGTTACTGTAAATCACATCTTCAGAACAATCATTTATTGTCAGTGCAGTCAATTTCGATAAGGATTCCAGCTCCCTCAAGGTGGAGTAACTACATTCTTCTATTCCCACCACATGTAGTTCCTCCAATCGAGCTAGTCTTGATAACACCCCTGGTGAAATCCTCATACGTTCTTTTCCTCTATTCCAATACTTTAGCATAGCTCGCTTGGTTAACTCTACCATAGCTAGATTGGTTAACTCTAGCATAGTTAGATTGGTTAAGTTTCCTATCTCCACTGGAAATTCCTTTAAGTAAGAATATCTGATGCTGAGAATTTCTAAGGTGACAAGTTCCCCAATAATAGACACGTCATCCAACCTTAAACCACTCAGACACAGCGTCTTCAGATTTGACAACCTCTGAATGGATGATGGAAAGGGCAGAAGGGAGTTTCGACCAGATCCACTCAGGCTTATGACACTGAGTTTACTCGTTCCATCAAAAAAACCATCCTGTAATTTGAAACCCTCTTTGAAACGGAGTTTTAACATCAGAAGCTTCAGTCGTGGGCAAGATATTGTTCTGGGATCAAATTTATTTGCAACAATAGACATGTGACTGTATTGCTCGTAAGAGTCTTTTCTCGGGAACTCGTCTGAGTTCACATTGTGATTTACCAGAAATTTATGCTCACCCTCAGACGCAATATATATAGCCACGTCACGGACCACATCATGCATTTTGACATAATTTTTGTCTGAACCTTGGGATAACAAGAAACAATTTTTCAATGTTTCTAACAGATTACACACCCTATTTCTTGCACGTTCTAAACTTCCGAGTTCTGAAAAAATGCCAAGCCCCATTCCATATCTAAGTAATTCTTCGGTCCAAATATTACTATCTTCCTCAAACAAGGAACAAAGCAAAAAGACATACCTGGCTTCATCACTCTCTAAGTGATTATAGCTTATCTTCAGAGGTTGATACACATCTGCAAGCACTCCTCGGATATTTTTTGGTGCTGCTTTTTGTAATTCTACGAAGGCATCCTCCCATGAAGGCTTGGTTTTACCCTTTAGTGCTCCTGCAACAGTAACAATTGCAAGTGGCAGCCCCTTGCATTCTTTGGCAACTTCTTTTGCTACTTCAGGAAGAGAGGAATCATCGGTTGAATTACCGGCTTTCTGCCTAAAAAGGATCCATGCTTCCTTTTCAGATAAGATTTCAACATCTACTATCTTTTTAGCCTCCATATCGTCACAAACATCTCGGAGACGCGTCGTCAATGCCACTTTGCACCAGTAGTTGTGGTCGCTACCACTGGGAATTCCAACCCTCTTTAGATCAACCTTCTTCCAAACATCATCCAAAATTACAAGGACGCGACTGTCCTTCTGCATTAACCTCGAACGCAGCCGATCTCCACGCTGCAACAAATCGTCTCCTTCTAATGTTAGACCGACTCCTCTGGCGATCTCATCCTGTATTTTTTTAATGTCTGGTTGTTGTTGACTGACAGTTATCATGACAACATCATCAAATAACCCTGCTTTTTTCGCCCTTGCTCGTACTTTCTCAGCCAGTGTTGTTTTACCAACACCGCCCATACCACATATCCCAACAATAGTGATCCCCTCATCTCTCAAAGCTGCCATGACCTCTTCCTCCTTCTGTTTTCTGGAGTCGAACTCCTCATCACTACTAGGTACAGCTTCAATTTCAACTGCAGATGGTGCTGGACAGGATGAAGGAGCATAACCTCTGCCTTCAGATTGAAGACCAATCATAGCCTGTTCAATTTTCTTAGCTTTCCTGCTCAACGAGTAACGTGACTTCAAGTTTGGACACAAACCATAGAAGCAACCTGTTTCAACCTCAACTCTACGTCGTAGTAAAACTGCCACATCAACAGTAGTTTTATCAACACTAGTTAACCACTCCTCAACATGGCGTGGCAAGCATTCTTCGTTTCTCCTTGCAGCCTCCTTTCTTTGCTGCACCCCGCTTTTGATATTCTTCAGCTTCTCAGATGCATTTTCCAAAGATGTGATGTTGCGCCTATAGCTAAACAAATACCCAATCTGTCGTGCAACTGGCACTATCAAGTGTTCTGCGACTGGGCTCAAAATAGCAGTTACGATTTCCATAGCCATCTCCTTAATTAATTCTTCACTGGCTAGTCTAATAAACAAAAACAGCCTCTTGTGTCTTTCCCTAGATCCTCTCAAGTCTGAATTATACAAATTTTCTTTTTTTTTCTTTTTCTTTTGTGGACTAGATTTACAAGGAAACAAAGGTAGGAGAAAATGAGTACCGAGGGGGAATGGAGCAAGTAGATGAAATTGGTTGGAGTAAAAATCAGTAGAAAATACTTGAAAGTAAATAGTACAAGATAGGAAAATGAAAGCTAATAATTGATGAACTGTTATTAACTCTACCCTACATAGATCTGTTACTATTTTGAAAGTAATGAATTAGAGATATCCAGTACCCCTCAAACTATCAAAAGTTGCTACGACACACTCCAACTTCATATGAGTGCTATTATTTTTTTTAACTCAATTTTAGTATATTTTTGTCACTCTTTTTTGCTGACACGACACCTTTATTGCATAAAATTGAGGCCCTTGTCAAAGTGTCACACGAGCTAAAAAGAATGACAAACATACACTAAAATTGAGTTCAGAACTACTAAGACCCCTGTAAAATTAGAGTGTGTCGTAACAAATTTGGTCATAGTACAGGATACTAGATGCTTTACTTCAATGAACTATAAACAAGAAACACATGTTTGTCTTTTAACATTGATCCATAGTGCAATATTAACCTAAACTTTCTGGTAGTTTTAGAATAGATGTTTTACAAAAACTATAATAAAAGTGTCTGCTTGCAAAAAAAAAAAAAAAAAAAGAAAAAATGTAAATTCAAACTGGCAATGTAGAGCTTATACAACTGATATCTATTCTCTTTGCAAAACATGTGTCACACCTCGAGTCTGCATCCGGGATGGCGGAGCCAACACTCGATACCACTGATGGCCCGGGCGTACCCATAACGTCGCATAACATAGAAACATACAATAATGGAGAATGGTAATATGACAATGAAAAAGGGCAGCCCTAGTGCACTAAAGCTCGTGCTATGTGTAAGGTTCGGGAAATGCCCACCACCACAAGAGTGTACTGTACGCTACTTTATCTTACATTTCTGCATGGGGCTGTCTGCAAAGTTTGAACCTGTGACCTCCTGGTTACGTGACAACAACTTTACCAGTTAATCTTTTATTGGTAGGTAATATGACAATGAAAGGTGAAAAAGCAGGAATAGTAATGGGGTCAAAATGACAGCATTATTAAAGTGGGAGCTAGTGGTGATTAGATAACATTTCAAAATGGCAGACAGAGAAATGTAGTAGTAGATAAAAAGGAAAAGTAATGTTTGCTTTTGGAATTTTCCCTCCAAATTCCAATTGATTAATAAGTGAGTCATTGTTCTCTATTATTGAAGTGAAAATACAACATTCTCACTTCCTCTTTCTTTTTTCCCTTTCTCATTTGTTAATATTGCTTCTTATATAATAATATTGTTTATAATATTTCAAATAGCTAGTATAGTTTAGTAATAACCCTTTTTCTACTCTGAATTTTGAACTCTGTAAGTATTACTACTTACTATTTCTTTTTAATTCACTTTATTGACTGGTTTTCTTAGATTTAAAAAAAGGCAGTTCGATGGACTAAAGCTTATCCTATATGCGGGTGCAGGAAAAAGCCAAATCATAAGAGTTTTATTTAATAAATTTTATTGGATTCGGCTCCTCTTCATTTTCCTTCTCTTGCTTGGATTAAAAATACATGTCATAGTTTAAAATTAATGGTTGAAATTTAATTAGTTAAATCAAAATTTTAACCATAGTTATCTACTTCCATATATTTAGTTATATTTGTTCCTTAAATATCCCTTATATCTTTTACTCAATATTTTTTTTTTAAAAATTCATAATATAGTTAAAATTTTAATTTTTCTAATTGAGAATTCAAAAGAGCTACATAATGAAATATAATGAATTTATTTAGCGCAATCTGTATATTTAATTTGACACGTATAATAAATTTATTTGGCCAAAAAAAACAAAATTAATTTTTTTTTAGCCAGAATCTTTATTTTTTATTTGAAAAATATTACGTAGGAAAAATGATAAACATTAGCAAAAAAAAAAGTAAAAATCTAACAGAAAATTGTTCAAAGATAGAAAGAAAATAGTTTAATATATTTAAGAAAGATATAATGCATTGTTAAAAATATTTAAGCAACAAATATATGGAAGTAGATATTTTTTAAAAAGTATATGGAAGTAGATAACTATAGTTAAAATTTTGATTTAACTAATTAGTTCTCAATCATTAATTTTAAATTATGACATGTGTGTTCAATCTAAACAAGAACTTGAAGAAATTGGAGAGAACAGAAATGGAGAGGAGTCGAATCCAATTTTATTGTATGTAGTCTTACCCCACATTTCTGCAAGAAGCTATTTCCACGGCTTGAAACCGTTGTTGGGTTCAATTGGTGTGAATGAAAAATGGAGGGATACAACTTTCAAGGAAAAGACATGTTGGGATAATAGACTGCAAAACCTTAAAGGGCAGAGGTTGAAAGTAAGAGGACTCAATATATGCTGAAACTCAACTTTTTTGAATATTAAAAACAACTGAAGAGAAACCTTTATATAGACTTACAAAACAAATAAACCACTAAGTCACTTATCCACTAACTAAGCAACAACTATCCACTTAACTAAAACATCCTGCAACATTGACTTCTAACAGTCGACGAAAATAAGGAACTACTAACAAATTAAATTTGACCAGGTCATACATTGAATTAGTCTTCAATACTCCCCCTTAATTCAAAGTTATAGACACCAAGCAAAGCCCTCAAATAAATAAATTTGTCTGCTCCCAAAGACTTCGTCAGTATATCAGCTAATTGTTTATGAGTGCTGCAATGTTTCACTATTATTTTCTCTTTTGCTACCAAATCGCGAATGAAATGAAAGCGGACATCAATATGCTTAGTTCTGCTGTTAAAATTTGGATTCTTTGTCATGGCGATCGATGCTTTGTTGTCACAGTATATCTCTGTTGCACTTTCTTGCTTATACTGATGTTCTGCTAACATCCTTCTAAGCCAGATGGAAATTGGAATGACAAGCTGCTGAAGTTGCTACAATGTACTAAGCTTCTGAGGTTGACAATGTCGTTGTAGCTTGCTTCTTTGAACTCCAAGTCACCACACCTGAACCAAGAGTGAAAACATGAGTTGAAATGTTTCCTCTATCATCCAACGAACCAACATAGTCACTATTAGCAAACCCACATAATCTAAAATTGGAAACTTGTGAATACCAAATACCATAGTCCATAGTTTCAGCGATATAATGTAGAACCCTTTTTGCTGCTCCAAAATGAACCTTTGAAGGTTGTTGCATGAACCTAGAAATGACACCAACAGAGAATGCAATATCGGGGCAAGTGTGGGTTAGGTAAATCAAACCTCCAACTAGGCTTCTGAAACTTCTAGCATCATTCATCTCTGTTCTATCATTAAGCTGCATTTTTTTACCAACATTCATAGGTGTAACTGTAGGCTTGCAATTAAGCAAACCAAATTTAATAAGAAGGTCCCTGGCATATTTCCTTTCTGAAAAAAATATTCCATCTTCATCTTGATGGACTTCAAGTCCAAGAAAGTAATGTAACAAACCCATATTTGACATCTCAAACTCATTCATCATTTGCGACTTGAATTCATCCACAAGAGAAATAGAAGAGCTAGTATAAATGATATCATTAGCGTAAAGGCAAACAATGATGAAATCAATACCTTTCTTCTTTACATACAATGTGGGTTCATTCTCACTTCTCATATATCCCTTTGTCTGAAAATACTTATCGATTTTGCTATACCATACTCGAGGGGCTTACTTCAAATCATATAATGCCTTTTTTAGCTTGTAGATCTTTGTTTCATTGCCCTTTTTTATGAAGACTTCTGGTTGAGCTACGTAGACCTCTTCTTGTAAGTCTTCATTGAGAAATGTTGACTTGACATCAAATTGATAAATTAGCCATTGTGACTACACAACCAATGCTAGAACAAGTCTAACAGTTTCAAACCGATCAACTGGAGAAAATATTTCTTCAAAATCAATAACATATTGTTGCGCATATTCTTTTGCCACAAAACGAGCTTTATGCTTCTGTAGGCTTCCATCCGCTGCATAATTTCTCTTGAAGATCCACTTCAAGCCGATTGCATTTTTGTCTTTCGGTAATTCCACTATCTCCCATGTTCCATTTTTTTGATAGAATTTATTTCTTCTAGCATCACACTCCGTCACTCTTCCTTTTCAGCTGCTTCTCCATAATATGTAGGATTTGAATCAACAAAAAAAAATTAACAAGATGTATACATGTCATTAGCATATTTGGGATTCCGTTTTGTAGGACTTGATGATCTTCTTAATGGAATTGGCTTATTTGGAGACTCTTCAAGAGTTGTAGATGAAGAATTTTTGCTCGGTGAAGCTGAAGAAGATGAATTCGAAGAAGTTGTAGAAGAACCAGTTGCTGTAGCTATAGCATTTGGCTGTTGAATTTCATCAAAAGTGGTTTCAGTCGGCATAGGAATCTGCTCTTGCATCTTACCATTGCTTCCACTCCAATATATTCCAGCTTGCCGTTTCATCAAATACTACATCCCTTCTGATTAAAATCTTTCTACTAAGGGGATTATACAATCTATATGCTTTGGATTGTGTACAATAACCAATAAAAATGCACTTTTCAGATTTTTCATCCAACTTATGACAGAATTGAGAATTTATCAAAGTATAAGCAATACAAGCAAAAATTCTTAAATAGCTTACAGATGGTTTTCTACCCCGCCAAACTTCAAATGGAGTTTGATTTAGAACAGCCTTTGTGGGAGACAAATTCGACAAATAAACTGATGTCCCCACAGCTTTAGCCCAAAAATAATTCGAAAGTCCCTTTACTTGGTACACGCTTCTTGCCATCTCCATAATAGTGCAATTTTTTCGCTCAGCAACACCATTTTGCTCCGGAGTATAAGGTGTTGTTAGCTCCCTGAGGATGCCCATTTATTCACAAAAGAAATTAAATTCCTTGGACAAGAACTCACCGCCTCTATCAGTGCGAAAGGTTTTGATGGACAGACCACTTTATTTCTCAACCATAGCTTTGAATTGCTTGAATTTCTGAAATTTTTCTGATTTGCTATTCAAAAAATAGACCCAACTCATTCGACTACAATCATCAGTAAAGAGTAGAAAATAATGACTACCACCAAAAGATATAGTATGCATAGATCCACATAAATCAACATGTATCAATTCAAGACATTTTGAAGTCCTCCAAGCCTTTCCAACTGGAAAAGATTTTCTAGTTTGTTTTCCATAAATGCATCCTTCACACAATTCAATAGAATTAATTTTTGGTAGTCCAAGAATCATACCTTTGTCAACGAGTAATTTCAAGCCTTTTATGTTAAGGTGACCGTACCTCAGATGCCACAACTTTGAGTCATCCTTTGCACTTGCAACAAGGGAAAATTTTTTCATATTGAAAACATCCAGCGGAAATATCTTGTTTGGTGTCATGGTGATGCAAAACCTTTTTGCCTGACTTCTTGTTTGTAATGACACAAGCATCACCATCAAACCAAAGAGCATGCCCATCAATCATTAGTTGTCCAACACTCAACAAATTGTATCCTAAATCAGGTACAAATTGGATATTATCTAACATTTTTACTTTATCGTGGCTAGTGTCAACACCCACAACGTCTTTTCCTTCAACCTGGATCTCTTTTGTTTTGCCAAGCTGCACCATTTTCTTTTGCTTCTCATTTAGCTCCTTGAACAAAGATTTGGCGCCTGTCATATGATTTGAACAACCATTATCTATAAACCATAAATCACTTGGCTTATGGTCTGTATCAATACAAGCAAAAAGATAATTCTCTTCCTCATTTTCTCCCGTTGCAAAATTTATTTTCTGGTCTTTATACCAGCAGTCAGCCCTTATATGCCCGTAGCGCTGACAGTGATAATATAGAATGCCATTTTTCTGTTACCTTGCTCATTGAACTGCTTGTGCCCATCATTCTTTTTCTCTGCTTTTTCCATAACCACAACCTCGATCACCGCAGAATCCTCTTCTTCCTCGGCCTCTGTTTGCTGGACCATTGTTTTCTCCATACTTAGTTGTTGCATCCTTCACCTAGAATGCCTTCTATTCATTATTTTCAGTAGATCGATTGAGTCTCGTCTCATGAGCTTGAAGAGATCTCATTAATTCATCAAAGGAAAATACTGAAAGATCCTTAGAATCTTCTATCGCAGCAACTACATGATCAAATTTTGGAGTCAAGCTTCGCAGTATCTTTTTCACAATGGTCTGGTCAGTAACCTTCTCGCCATAGAATTGTATTTTGCTGACAACTGTCATTGCTGGACAAAAAATCAGCAATAGATTCTCCACTTTTCATCATCAAGGTTTCAAAGTCACGCCGAAGTGATTAAAGTCTCACCACAATGACCTTTGAATCACCTTGAAACTCCTTTTGTAGAATGGATCAAGCCTGCTTTGATGTGGTTGCTACCGCAATCCGAGAAAAAATACCATCATGGACAGGTTGCTGGATAAACACCAACACCTTAGTATCTTTTTGCTTGTTGTTTTACAGTTTATCTCCTTCGTCAGGATCTGCAAATTCACTTTCTACCAAGTCCCAAAGATTTTGAGATTTGAGTATAGTTCTCATACGAATACTTTAGAATTCGTAACTTTCTCCCGTAAAGATGGGAATGAGTGGTTGTGTCACACCTGAGGAATTACTGCTACTTGCCATGGATCTGATACCACAAATGTTGGGACAATAGATTGCAAAAACTTAAAGAGCAAAGGTTGAAAGTAAAAAGACTCAATATATGCTGAAACTCAGCTTTTCTGAATATTAAAAATAACTGAAGAGAAGTCTTTATATAGACTTACAAAACAAATAAACCACTAAGTCACTTATCCACTAACTAAGCAACAACTATCCACTTAACTGAAACATCCTGCAACGTTGACTGCTAATAGTCCCAGGAAATAGGGGACTACTAACAAAATAAATTTGACCAGGTCATACATTGAATTAGTCCTCAATAAGACACACTATTTCGGAAAAGGGGTGACTATTCGGTCAGTTGTGACTGTTCAGAAAAGACATGTTATTTCGGAATGGACAGATATGACTATTCCGAAATTATACGCCTTTTCGATGAACCATTGCCTCATTTTCGAAGAGACACTTCATGACTATATAAACCTGTATTTTTTTCACAGTTTTAGTATGGAAATTTTTGCATAGAAAAAACATTTCTCTTGCTTCTAAAAACTCTATGTGATCATCTCCCATTGAGTGAGTTCCAAGAAAATCAGAAAGTTTGAGGTACCACTACATTTTGGTTGTGAAGCCGTTTTCTCCTGGGAGGAAATTCCGCAACCTCAGGTACTTGAGGGGAATTATTTTCTTAAGGACACTCCGTGAATTCGGAGGACTTGTCTTATTCTGCTTCATCTTTTTTAAAAAATAATAATAATAACACTAGATAATTCATATTGAAGTTGTGTTGAAGGTGTTGGAAAACTTCATAAGTGTTCTTGATTTAATCTTGAACTTAAGTTGAAATTATTTTGACATAATACAGATTGTGTATCCGAAACAACAACCATCACCTCTTAGTCACCTAACAACAACTTTACTAGTTACTCCAAAACTCCTGATTTAACTTATTTTCTAAGTAGTTACTGTAAAGTAAAGGTGATATTGAATGAAAGCAAAACAAGCAGTGGAGTTTGTGTGAAATGAAAGCTGAAAGAGCAATAATGGAGAAGTGGGGTCGAAATGACAAGCATTATTCCATGACATTTCAAAAAAGTTTGATTCCCTGTGGCAGAAAGAGAAAAGTAGTACATAAATTTTGCCTCCAATTGATTGAGTCATTTGATGTTAGGTCAAAATTATATGTTTTTAGTCATTATTTGTTTCATATTTAGTAATTTTATTTGTCTTTTTTTAGCATTAATTTTATGAATTGTGTCTAATATTATAATTTGATGTGTAGGATTAAAATGATGTGAAGATTAAAGAAATTTAGAGCTAAAATAAATTAAAGACGAAAGATTATAAAAGAAAATTAAACAGACAGCTTAATGGAATTAATTTATTAAAATAATCACGTATGATCCTGAATTTGAATGGAAAAAACGACAAATCCAATAGCCTTCCGTGTTAGTGGCGCAGACACGCAACTACCTACAGCGATCCGTTTACTCCTGAATTTGTCCTTAAGAGTGTTCATGAAATCTTGTATAGTGTTTATAGTCGCCCTGAGTTTACTCCTCTTGAGAGTTGAAAGAGGGAAGAACGATGGTAACTCTTGTTATAATAAACTGATGGAAAATAGGTATACTAAAGAATATTTAAAGTCGTTTTAAAAGAAAAAAAAGAACCAAAACGCCCTTACCCCAACTTAAAAAAAATTGAACTGGACGCTTCGTGCCCTTAGGCATGCCACGCTCTTATCGTGGCGTGCTCAGAGCGTGGCATGCTGCTATCACGGAACCTCACTGGTTCGAGATCTCAAAATGAGTTCGAACGCTTTTCGAAAATTTTTGAAACTCTTCCGAATCTTTCCGTTTTAACATCCCTTATCGTGATTCAAGTAAAAAATTATCATTAAATATGAGGAAAGATTCAAAATAAATCGTCGAAATTTTTGGGGTCTTACATGCGCATTATGTAGTATGTACTAACATTATCCTATGTTGTAGAATCATTAAAAAACTCTTTTCTACTATTTATGGTCCAAAATAAATTATTCTTTCCGTTTCAATTTAAATATCTTAATTTTACAAATATTACCTAATTATCCATTGCCCCAAATGATGGTCTGGACAATCATTTTCCCTCACACTGAACGAGTGATTTACAAGAATAACCTCAATAAGAGCGATCTTGATCTTTAAGTCCTGTTTAACATTTTTTTTGAAAAAATAACCCGACATTTTTTTGTTGTCCTTAGGGTGTGTCAATTATTAATGACAATTATCGCCCATGATTGTAGTGGACTAGATAAAATCCTTTCACCTTTAATTTGAAGTAGAGTTCGAGCCTTCAAAATGAAAAAATTATGAGAGGGTACAAGATATCTAACAATTTAAGTACTAATTTCAAACCACCATATTTGCCTTTTCATTATAATTAGTTGATTTGCATATTTGATTTTGAAATGAAATACTTTCTCCATTTCAATTTGATTGACCTATTTTGACTTGACACGGATTTTAAAAAAGTAACGACGGTTTTTGGATGTTGTGATCTTAAATATGTCACGTGGAATAATAGTTAGTCGTGTATGTATTAAAACATTAAACAAAGTCCCTAACCCTTACTTATAAATAGAACAATTTGAGAGTATCAACAACCTTAGCAGTCACTAAAATTTTCTTCTTAAAATCTATTTTTCAGCTTAACTTCTTCAAATATCCTGTAATGGAAATATTGGGAATCAGGTTTCATCCTACGGATGAAGAGCTTATTCGTTATCTACTCAAATTCGTTTCATGCAAGAGTTACTCGTCTGATAATATTCGATTCGAAGATCTTTAGGGGAACAAGAAGCCATGGGAGGTATTCGAAAGCAATTCGACAGTGTTGCGTTAAGCGTAAGATTAATGTGCATGCTCGAGATCATAAGGAATTAAGTGATTGTATGCCTATGGAAATTACCAGTGGAGACGAGTTTGCTGCTGCCATGGATGCCACGCTTCAGACAACTCAACAACACGATTCGTGTCTATTAAATCGATTCACATCATCATCTGAACACAACAATGTGTTTCATGAGTTGCAACAAGATCAAAGTAGTGAACAATTGATCAATCAGGTGCAGACTATCGATGAGATGGTGTTTTCAGCTCAAAATCATAATGAAGATGTTACAAGTTATTCATTGGAAGGGGCAGCAAATTTTGAAGACTATGACGCTGATTGTCATGCGGGGGCTGATTTCTCATCAACATTGGCTGATCTGCTGAACGATATTGGAACACAGCCTCAGTTGCCGCCTATCTGCATTGATGAATCTGGATATGATTATCAACTTCCTCAGCAGATCGTCACGTGTCCAATGGCTCAACAAAGTACAGACTTCAGTTCGCAATCTGAGTTGTACGATTTGTTAGAAAATATATTTTGAAATGTCTCAAGCTATGATGTATTCCTTACGTATTCGTGTTCCAAGTATATATTTTTCGTAAGATTTCCAAAATGATTAGGAAGTAGCTAGTTTACACAATTAGTCTATTCAGAGAGCTTATAATCTGTTAATTTTTGTTCTTCTGTTTATTGAAAGGACAAACAAGTGAGTTCAATTTTGTTGGATCAATTTCTTTATATGGATTAGTTAACATTTTGATTTTGTTGGGATCATATGCATATTACACCAAAGAAAATTTAGAAGGATCAATTTGTCTATATGATTGACCATATTCTTATAATACCATATTAAGCAATCTTGGAAAGTATCCCAACTTAAATGTATGTGTGCACAAAATGTATGTATGAAACTGAAATGGTGCCTAAAGAGCAAAAAATGGTGATTGTAATTGCTTCAATAGTGTGTGAAGACAGTAAAATTTCATTTAACTAACTAGTCAAAATCACAATATTAGAATAAGCTATCAACATTTCACTAATAACTAGTCCAAATCATAGTATTTGGCATGGGAAAGTACTGAGAAAATTCCATGCCAATACATCTAATGGAATATTCTGTTGGGGAACATTGGTAAAATAATAATAATAGTATTATTTAATTGATAACAAAATAATAATATAACAATAATAATATTAGCAGTATAGTAACATAACGGTGTATAATAATATTACTACTTCAATAATAATAGTATAATCAATATAATAACTATAACAGTAATATAATTACTTTTTAACAAGTTAATAATACTGAATATTAAATAAATATCATAACGATATGATTTTAAGTAATATATTAATTATACTTGGGTCGTGCTAGGCACTGTCCTAAGAAACTATTTCAGCACAGTGAAATGTTTTTCCAGGATTAAACAAGCACTTCCCTGATTAATTAGAGGGTATTCTGAGTTAAATAAATCTTCTCTAATTGACCAAAAGATACAGAAATCAACAAAATTATTAATACAAATACCAACAAGTTATTAGTTAAAAAAGAAGCCAAACAAGGAAAAGGATAAAACAAGAGGAGATGAGAACTTTAGATGGTTAATAGAAGAAAAGAACAAGTAATGTTTAGACAAGTGTCATGTATAATCTATTTTGACAAGTATAAAGCTTGTTTAATACACCTTTTGCCAATACTTGCTTTTCAAGTAAATATGTTGGCTTCTAAATTATATTTTAAAGACATGATTTTTTCAATATATTTCAAATATAAATTAATTTGAAATAACTAAATAATTTTCCTACATATTCATCAACCGAACTTGACGAAAATGCATGCACATTCAAGAATCTATATATACACACGCCATTCGCCCACGTCTCACCGTTCAACAGTGGCGGATCTACATAGGGTCTAGGGGGTTCATCCGAACCCCCTTCATCGGAAAATTATACTATTTTTACATGGTATTTTTTTTTTTTTTTTTATATATAAATAGTAGAGGTTGAACCCCCTTCGACTAGTTCGTATATGTACTACTGAACCCCCTCACTGAAAATCCTGAATCCGCCCCTGCCGTTCAATATATTTATTTGATGACTAGATATATTTATTTACTTTCTCAATTGAAATACAATTTAGCTATAAAAAAAAATGGAAAAATTTTAGGCCGGGAGAGGTGATTAGATAGGACATGGCATGGTTACAGCTTATCGAGAATACGACCCTGGACAAGAGGTGAGGAGGACGCAGATTAGGTTAGGATTAGCCAAATCAAAGGCTTACTGTTTATTAGTTCACTTGATTATGTAAATGTGCTGAAGAATCATGTCAATTTGTGTGTATATTGATCAATTTGGAGAAGCTGCTTCAAGCTTTCATTATCCGTACATAACTTATGTTAAAACCACAATATGAAGTACAAACTTGTGTTTGTGACTATAAATTTCATTTAGACACTTGAATTACAGTTTGTTCCATTTGAGCACTTGAACATGATAAAGCATTTATATTAGATGTTTCTGATTCAAAGTTTAAAAAAAACTTTCGTGTGTGTTTAAGTGCACAGTACGTACATAAGTAAGCCTTAGAACCTCAATAGTTTGTTCCAATTGAGGATGATGTATGCGATTAAAGGAGATGACATATTTGTTGCGGTTAACTACCAAATAGACGCTTGAGAATACACACTATGTCTAATAGAATCACTTTGTCATGTGATCAGGTGCTCATATCAATCAGAACAAACATCAGACACTTTAAAAGAGAACATTTTATATGGGAAATATTTCCCTTCGTACCAAACACACCGTAAGTGGTCTTATAGCATAACCGAATTATAAAAAATATTTCATAATCAGACAATTAATTAACTCCCTTATATGACAAATCATACACAAATCGACTTAATTCAAAATGAAAATGAATTTGTATAGATTAAATTTTATAAATAGAACATCTTTCACATTCACCAATTGAATAAATTTTTCTATTTTTTGAGTAAAATAGGGGAGAAGTTTTTTTTTTCTCTCTCTATAATATGCGTCTTTCAAAATTCCCACACAACAAATGAAAATATGATATGACATTCTAAAATAGCTACTATATTATTTCATAGTTGACGGTTTAATTATTTATAAAAATGGTTAAAATGAGTAGCATTATATATTTCTTAAACATTTTGCTTAAAATAAAAATTTCATGTCAACAAAATTAAATGGAGGAATCACCTAAAATGGTTAACTTATTTATCGTAGTTAACTTTCGTTCGAAATACATGAAAAAGATTCAAAATTTGAATCTAAAATATATAATTTTAACGGAAAAGGACCTAAAATGCACTTTAACTATCTGTGCAAAAATACCCTCCGTCTATCTATTGGGCCTAAAATACCCCTTCCGTCTACCTATTGGTTTTTTTTTGTCCTTCCGTTTAACAGCTAGCTACCTATTGACCCCATCTCATTTATGACATGACATATTCATATTGGACAATTAATATTTAATTAAACTAATTAACTTTATCCTCAAAATCCAACCCGCCCCAACCAAATAACCCGACCCAACTAAGACCCGCTCCAATTCCTTTAACGAAAAAGAAATCCCCATTCATCATAATCTGCTCATCCCCTCCCAGTCCATGTAATCCATGTGCACGTGTAATCCAGGACATGGATAGTTGTAAATCGTTGGACTTGATTATTCGTATACTTCGTAAACATTCATGTAAGAAATCTTGATGAATATGATCAATCTTAGGTTTTGTTTCATCATCACAGGGTTAGATCAGCCTGAAGGAAAATGCACTTGATAGCGCAATGAATTCATTCATGGAGAAGGAGAAAAATCTTCAAGACAAAACGGAAGAGTTAGAAACAAGATTAGAAGAATTCCGACAGAACATAAAATGGCTCTACGAACAAAACTCGCAAAAGGTTAGCAGCAAGAAAGTATCTTCTACACGAGCACTGTCGCAAAAATTATATAATTAGCTTCTCTAAACATCAAAGACAAAAAAAATGATGTTTGAACTGGTCATGATTGAAGTATCCAGTTCAGGTCTGAATCGACAATGATACGATTGTCACACTGTTATAATTCTTATTAAAGAGCGTCTGATTGATGATACATTGATACAGATGGCTACGGAAGTTCTAAATCTTGCGACTACAATGTTCTCGGAAGATGAAAGTCCCTGTCAAACATTATTGACAGAGAGGTATGAGTCCTGTTCTACATTCAAGATTGATCCCTTTCCTGCTCTAATCTATGTTTCGATCATTTTCTTCCAATTCTAAGAAAGAAAAATCCCTACACAAATCAGTAGCAATAACTCTACCTTTACTACCCAAGTCCTCTGCACATTGTAAGATGCAACATCAGTAGCAACAAGACTTAAATCAGTAGCAATAACTCTACCTTTACTACCCAAAATCCTTGCAATCCCATCGATCATATCCCAGTCCATGAGAAGAGAGGAGATGAGCAGATTATGATGAATGGGGATTTCTTTTTGTTAAAGAAATCGGAGCGGGTCTTAGTTGGGTCGGGTTATTTGGATGGTCGGGTTGGATTTTGATGATTAAATTAATTAGTTTAATTAAATATTACTTTATTTAATTCCGCACTATCCGAGATTCTCGATCCTAACAAATTGGTATCAGAGCGAGGTTAATCCTGATTTTGTCTTAGTAGTCACCATGACGATTACAAAGATTTATGTTGAGAAATTTGACCGAAGTGCAAACTTTGATATGTGGCAGTTGAAAATGGAAGCTATCCTAGTTCAGGATGGTTCAGATATGGCACTGCAAGGAAAGGAGAAAATTTCAGAAAAAATGACAGACGAGGAGTTTGATAGCCTTGATAAAAAGCGAGATCTAGTATTATACTAAATCTCTCTGATGATGTATTACGTGAAGTAGATTCGGAAACCACTGCCAAAGGCATGTGGAAAAAGTTGAAAAACCTGTATATGAAAAGGACGGTAGAGAATAGACTCTACTTGAAGCAAAATCTTTATACAATTCGTATGGATGAAAATACTTCCATACTGTCACATCTTGATGCCTTTGATTCCATTTTTATGGATTTAAGTAATATAGATGTCAAGGTTGAGGAAGAATATCAAACTGTTTTGCTAATATGTTTCCTACCCCATTCCTTTAAGAATTTTAGAGATACTATACTTTATGGGAAAGAAACTATCTCTTATAGAAAAATCAAATCTATGCTGAAATCTAAAGATCAGATAGATAGAGATATTACCAGGGAAGGTAGTGGAAATCAGGCGTCCGGTTTATTTATCAGGAGTAGATCTAATGAAAAGTCTAGATTTAGTAATTTAGTGTGTTATTACTGTCATAAAAAAGGCCACATCAAGTTTAATTGTCCTAAGTTGCAAAACAAGGAAAAAGTAAAGAAAAATGAGCATGGGGATTCCGACACCGCTGAAGCAAGTGTTGCTGCTGATGAGATTGAAGGAGCAATATTTTTAGTAACCGAAAATATTTCTTGTTCTAATAATGAGTGAATTTTAGATTCGGATTTTTCATTTCATATGTGTCCTAACAAGGACTTGTTTTCTACATATGATCCTGTTGAAGGTGGAGTTGTCTTGGTAGGCAACAATGTTTCTTGCAAAATTGTTGGAACAGGTACCGTCCAAATTAAAATGCATGATGGTATTGTAAGAACTTTCAGAAATGTTAGATGTGTTCCTGAGTTGAAGAAAAATCTCATCTTTTTGGGCACTCTAGAATCTCTTGGGTGCAAATACACAGGTGAAAGTGGAGTTCTTGAAGTATCTCGAGGTGGTCTTGTGGTTATGAAGGCACGCAAGTCTGGAACGTTGTACACACTGTTGGGATCTACTATTACAGGTGTTGCTACTGTTTGAATTTCAGATGAAGACTCATCTGATTCTGACGTCATGGAATTTTGAAAGCCCTTTGAGGCTTTGTGAAGAAGGTGGAGCAAATTTACTATATTAAACAAACTCAGGCCAAGGTGGAGATTTATAATGTGGCCTTTTGTTTGTTTCTTAGATTCACACTTGGTCAAACAAAGTTGCTACCAAGCACTTGCAAGATCATTTGTTGGCTTTGTCAAATTTGGTTGGCTAGTCCAACATTGCATGCAATTTGTTTCTTGTCAAATTTTGTTGGCTAGTCCAACATTGCATGCAATTTATTTTCTTGTCAAATTTGGTTGGCAAAGTAGTGTGTTGATGTCATTGATGACATCAACGTAGGTTTGTTTTGTGCCTATAAATAGAGGCATTTCCACCCTCTTTGGAACATACCATTTAGAGAAGAACACCAATATTTGAAGAAGATTTAGTTGTGTTTGTTTTCTTCTTTGTAGAGAGTATTTGTAAGAGAGTTGTGCTGGGAAATACTTTGAGTGAACCTCTTCTTTGGAGTGATCTTTGTGAGGTTATTCTTTTGGGTATTTGGGCTATTAGAGTATTTAATTACTCTAATTTTGTACTCTCTTTTGTATCTTTGTACTCTTTTTGTTCCGTTGGTGTTTAGTGAAGTTGCTTCTCTTTTGGTTGTGGATGTAGGTCAAGTTGACCGAACCATGTTAAATTTGTGCCTCCTTTATTTTCTCAACTTATCATTATTATCGTCTTTAAACGATTACTTTGTTTAATTCCACACTATCCGGGATTCTCGATCCTAACATTGTCCAATAGAAATATGCCATGTTATAAACGAGATGGGGCCAATAAACAGTTGTTAAATGGAAGGACAAAATTGACCCAATAGGTAGACGGAAGGGACATTTTAGGCCTAATAGGTAGACGAAGGACATTTTTGCACCATTTCGGATAGTTGAAGGGCATTTTAGACCTTTTTTCGTAATTTTAATAAAAACACTTAATCGACTACCCATGAGTCGTTTATGTATTAAAACATTAAACAAAGTATTAAACTCCTTTTCCTAATTATTGTTAAATTAGGTTGATTTAGGGTTAGTTAGTTAGTTACTTCCCGCCTTAACTAAAGTCCCTAACCCTTACTTATAAATACACAAATTATAATTAGTGTATTAACAACCTTAGCAGCCACAGAAATTTTCTTCTTAAAATCTATTTTTCAGCTTAACTTCTTCAAATATTCAGTAATGGAAATATTGGGAATTAGGTTTCATAGCCCACGATTTCGGGGGTGGACCCAGGGTACGGGCGTACTGTGGGCCAAAAATCAATTGAGGCGTACCAGGGAGGTTGGGAATTGTCCCAGTGTGGTCCGTTTAATTTTTCGTGACCATTTGGGTGGACAAATGGGCAAAATGGTGCGAACGGAGAATTTTTGGACCAAATCGGTGTGATAGCCCACGGTTTCGGAGGTGGGCCTGGGTCCGGGCGTGCTGTGGTTCAAAAATGGATCAGAACGTGCCGGGGTGATACAAAAACAGCCCACCAAGATGCCAAAACAGTCCACAAAATGTGAGAAGAACAAGCAACATAAAGGGATACAAGATGACAAACACAAAAACACACGGATTTGCAAAATAATGAAAGGATAGATAGTGAGACCAAGATTATTACAAGATTAAGAACCAAGTGTATTTCAACACTAACCCTAATGAATGTAATAATCAAAACCACGCTCTTATGGTGACCGCCAAGAAAATCAACTCACCTCAAGATCCACCGTTTCCAAGCAAAGGTCAATATTGGCTTTTCCAAGCCCTATACTAAGGATGACTTTTCCAAGCCCTAACTAAGACTACACTAAGGTGGTCTACTCTCAAGAGAGAGGATTTTTAAGTGTTTCATACATTCATCATTCAAAAACTAACTAGCAAATGAACTAATAGAACCCATTTATAGTCTAACTTATTACATAACAAAATGACCACAATACCCTTAATGAAAAGGTGTGGTCATGGAGTGTTACTTGGACAAGGCTAAGTAACCAAAATGTCCTTAATGAAGGCCCAAAACCGTGAGTCCTCAATCTTCAATGCTCCAAGCAATCTTTCACACGTCGGATTTCTTTTTGGTGTACTCAAATCGGCCCCTCCATGTAGGATCCCATTTCCTTAATGTGACCAAAGTTTGATGCCCCACGTACTGACTTCAAATGATGTCATTAAAAGCTAAGGAAGCCATTTGAATCGTATCACAGGGAGGTTGGAGATCATCCCAGTGTGGTTCGTTTAATTTTTTGTGGACATTTGGGTGGACAAACGAGCAAAACGGCACGAACGGGGCATTTTTGGGCCAAATTGATGTGCTATAGCCCACGGTTTTGGGGTGGGCCCGGGGTCCGGGCGTGCTGTGGGCTGAAAATCAACCGAAGCGTACCAGGGAGGTTGGAGATCATCTCAATGTGGTTTGTTTAATTTTTTGAGGTCATTTAGGTGGACAAACGGGCGAAACAGTGAGAACGGAGCATTTTCGGGCCAAATTGATGTGCTATAGCCCATGATTTTAGGGGTTAGCTCGAGGTCCGGGCGTGCTGTGAGTCAAAAATCGACCGAGGTGTGCGAGAGAGGTTGGGGATCGTCCCAGTGTAGTCTGTTTAATTTTTCATGGCCATTTGGGTGGATAACCAGGCGAAACGGTGCGAACGGGGCATTTTTGGGCCAAATTGGTGTGCTATAGCCCACGGTTTTAGGGGTGGGCCCGGGGTCCAGGCATGCTGTGGGCCGAAAATCAACCGAGGTGTGCTAGGGAGGTTGGGGATCATCCCAGTATGGTTCGTTTAATTTTTTGTGGTCATTTGGATGGACAAACAGACGAAACAACATGAACGGGGTATTTTCGGGTCAAATCGATGTGCTATAGCCACGGTTTTGGGGGTGGGCCTGGGGTCCGGATGTGCTGTGGCCTAAAAATTGATCGGGGCATGCCAAGGAGGTTGGAAATCGTACCTGTGTGGTTTGTTTAATTTTTTGTGGCCATTTGGGTGGACAAACGGGCGAAACGGCACAAACGGGGCATTTTTAGGCTAAATTGGTGAGCTATAGCCCACGATTTTGCGGGTGGGCCCAGTGTACGGGCGAGTTGTGGGCTAAAAATCAACTGAGGCATGCCAGGGAGGTTGGGGATTGTCCCAGTGTGGTCCGTTTAATTTTTTGTGGCCATTTGGGTGGACAAACGGGCGAAACGGTGCGAATGGGGCATTTTTGGGCCAAATCGGTGTGCTATAGACCACAGTTTTAGTTGTGGGCCCGGGGTCCGGGCGTGTTGTGGTTCGAAAATTGATCGGGACGTGCAAAGGAGGTTGGGGATCATCCCAGTGTGGTCCTTTTAATTTTTTGTGGTCATTTGGGTGGACAAATGAGCAAAACAACATGAACGGGGCATTTTCGGGCCACGATTTCAGGGGTGGGCCCGGGGTCCGGGCATGCTGTGTGCCAAAAATCGATTGGGGCATGCCAGAGAGGTTGGAGATCATCCCAGTTTTTTTTTTTTTTTTTTTTTGGCCATTTGGGTGCGCAAACGGGCGAAACGATGCGAATGCGGAATTTTCGGGCCAAATCGGTGTGCTATAGCCCATGATTTTGGGGGTGGGATAGGGGTCCGGGCGTGCTGTGGGCCGAAAATCAATCGGGCATGCCAGGAGATTTGAGGATCATCCCAGTGTGGTCCGTTTAATTTTTTGTGGCCATTTGGGTGGACAAACGGGCGAAACGGCCCGAACGGGGCATTTTTGGACCAAATCGGTGTGCTATAGCTCACGATTTTGGGGGTGGGTCTGGGGTCCGGGCGTGTTATAGTCCAAAAATCGATTGGGATATGACAGGGAGGTTGGGGATCGTCCCAGTGTGGTCCGTTTAATTTTTCATGGCCATTTGGGTGGACAAACGAGTAAAACAGCATGAATGGGGCATTTTCGGGCCAAATTGATATGCTATAGCCCACAGTTTTGGGGGTGGGCTCGGGGTCCGGGCGTACTATAGGCCGAAAATCGACCGGGGCATTCCAGGGAGGTTGGGGATCGTTCCAGTGTGGTTCGTTTAATTTTTCATGGCCATTTGGATGGACAAACAGGGGAAACAGCACGAACGGGGCATTTTCGGGCCAAACCGGTGTGCTATATCCTACGTTTTTGGGGGTAGGCTTGGGGTACGGGCGTGCTGTGGTTCGAAAATCAACCGGGGCATACTAGGGAGGTTGAGGATCGTCCCAGAGTAGTCTGTTTTATTTTTTGTGGTTATTTGTGTGGACAAACAGGCGAAACGGCGCAAACGGGGCATTTTCAGGCCAAATCGGAGTTCTATAGCCCACGATTTTGGGGGTGGACCCGAGGTACGGGTGTGCTTTGGGCTAAAAATCGACCAAGGTGTGACAGGGAAGTTGGAGATCCTCCCAGTATGGTCCGTTGAATTTTTCGTGGCTATTTGGGTGGACAAATGGGCAAAACGGCGCGACCAGGGCATTTTTGGGCCAAATCGATGAACCATAACCCACGGTTTTGGGGGTGGGTCTGGGGTACGGGCGTACTATGGGACGAAAATTGACCGGGGCGTGCTAGGGAAGTTGGAGATCATCCCAGTATGGTCAGTTTAATTTTTCGTGGCCATTTGGGTTGACATATGGGCAAAACAGCGCGAACGGGCCATTTTTTGGCCAAATTAAAGTGCTATAGCCCACGGTTTTGGGGGTGGGCCCAGGTTTCGGTAGTGTTGCGGGCCTAAAATTGATCGGGGGTGCCAGGGAGGTTGGAGATCATCCCAGTGTGGTTTGTTTAATTTTTCGTGGCCATTTGGGGGAAAAATGAGCTAAACGACGCGAACAGTTCATTTTTGGGACAAATCGGTGTGCTATAGCCCATGGTTTCGAGGGTGGACCTGGGGTCCAGGTGTGCTATGGGTTGAAAATTGACTGAGGCATGCCAGGGGGTTGAGGTTCATCCCAGTATAGTCTGTTTATTTTTTTGTGGCTATTTGGGTGGATAAACGGGTAAAACGGCACGAATGGGGAATTTTTGAGCCAAATCGGTGTGCTATAGACCACGGTTTTGGGGGTGAGCTCGGGGTTCGGGCGTGCTATGGGACAAAAATCGATCGGGGCATGCCAGGGAGGTTGGGGATTATCTCAGTATGGTCTGTTTAATTTTTCGTGGCCATTTGGGTGAACAAACGGGCGAAACGGCGCGAACGGGGCATTATCGAGCCAAATTGGTGTGCTCTAGGCAATGGTTTTGGTGGTGGGCTCGGAGTTCGATCATAATGTGGGTTAAAAATCGAATGGGGCGTGCCAAGGAGGTTGGGGATCATCCCAGTATGGTCCGTTTAATTTTTTGTGGCTATTTGGGTGGACAAATGGGCGAAATGGGACGATCGGGGCATCTTCGGGCCAAATTGGTGTGCTATATATATATAGCCCACGGTTTTAGGGGTGGGCCCGGGGTCCAGGTGTGTTGTCGGTCAAAAATAGACTGAGGCATGCCAGGGTGATTGGGGATCATCCCAGTATGGTCCGTTTAATTTTTCATGGCCATTTGGGTGGACAAATTGGCAAAACGGTGCAAATGGAGCGTTTTCATGCCAAATCAATATGCTATAGCCCATGGTTTTGGGGGTGAGCCCGGGTCTGGGCGTGCTGTAGGCCGAAAATCGATTGGGGCATGCCAGAAAGGCTGGGGATAGTCCCAGTGTGATCCATTTAATTTTTCGTGGCCATTTGGGTGGATAAACGGGCAAAACAACGGGGCATTTTTGGGCTAAATCGGTGTGCTATAGCCCACGATTTTGGGGGTGGACTAGGGGTTCAGGCGTGCTATAGGCCAAAAATCAATTGGGGCATGCCAGGGAGGTTGGGGATCGTCCCAGTATGGTCTGTTTAATTTTTTGTGGAAATTTAGGTGGACAAACGGGCAAAACAACGCGAATGAGGCATTTTCGGGCCAAATCGATGTGCTATAACCCATGGTTTCGGGGGTGGATTCGGGGTCCGGGCGTGCAGTGGGCCGAAAATCAATCGAGGCATGCTAGGGAGGTTGGAGATCGTCCTAGTGTGATCCGTTTAATTTTTTGTGGCCATTCGGGTGGACAAACGGGCAAAACAGAGCGAACGGGGCATATTTAGGCCAAATCGATGTGCTATATAACCCTCAGTTTTGGGGGTGGGCCCGAGGTCCTGGCATACTGTAGGTCAAAAATCGACCGGGGCGTGCTAGAGAGGTTGGGGATCGTCTCAGTGTGGTCCATTTAATTTTTTGTGGCTATTTGAGTGGACAAATAGGCGAAACGATGCGAACGTGGAGTTTTCGGGCCAAATCGGTTTGCTATAGACCACGGTTTTGGGGGTGGGCCCAGGGTCTGGGTGTGTTGTGCTCCAAAAATTAACCGGGGCATGCAAGGGAGGCTAGAGTTCATCCAAGTATGGTCCATTTAATTTTTGTGGCCATTTGGGTGGACAAACGGATGAAACGGCGAGAACGGGGCATTTTCAGGCCAAATCGGTATGATATAGCCCACAGTTACGGGGGTGGGACCGGGTGTACTGTGGGCCAAAAATCGATGGGGCATGCCAGAAAGGTTGGGGATCATCCCAGTGTGGTCCGTTTATTTTTTCGTGGCAATTTAGATGGACAAACAGGTGAAACAACACGAACGGGGCATTTTTTGGCCAAATCGGTGTGCTATAGCCCATGTTTTTGAGGACAGGCCCGGGGTCTAAGTGTGTTGTGGGACGAAAATTGATCGGGGTCTGCTCGGGAGGTTAGGGATTGTCCCAGTATGGTCAGTTTATTTTTTCGTGGCCATTTGGGTGGACAAGCGGGCAAAATGACGCGAATGGGCCATTTTCAGGCCAAATCAGTGTGCTATAGCCCACAGTTTCTGGGGTGGGCCCGGGGTCCAGGCGTGTTTTGGGCCGAAAGTCGATCGATGCATGTCAGGGAGGTTGGGGATCGTCCCAGTGTGGTCTGTTTAATTTTTCTTGGCCATGTAGGTGGACAAACGGGCAAAACGGTGCAAACGGGACATTTTCGAGCCAAATCAGTTTGCTATAGCCCACGGTTTTGTGGGTGGGCTCAGGGTTCGGGTGTGTTGTGGGCCAAAAATTGACCAGGGCATGCTACGGAGGTTGGGGATCATCCCAGTGTGATGCGTTTAATTTTTTGTGGCCCTTTGGGTGGACAAAAGGGCGAAACGGCGCGAACGGGGCATAATCGGGCAAAATTGGTTTGCTATAGCCCACGATTTTGGTTGTGGGCCCGATGTTCGAGCATTCTGTGGTTCAAAAATTGATTGGGGCATGCCAGGGTAGTTGGGAATCATCCCAGTGTGGTCCGTTTAATTTTTCGTGCCCATTTGGGTGGACAAACGGGCGAAACGGCACTAACGAGGTATTTTTGAGCCAAATCGGTGTGCTATATCCCACAGTTTTTGGGTTGGACCCGGGGTTCGAGTGTGCTGTGGGCCGAAAATAGATCGGGGAATGCCAACGAGACTGGGGATCATCCCAGTGTGGTCCATTTATTTTTTCATGTCCATTTGGGTGGACAAACAGACAAAACATCATGAATGGGGCATTTTCGTGCCAAATCGATGTGCTATAGCCAACGATTTTAGGGGTGGGCCTGGGGTCCAGGCGTGCTGTGGTCGAAAATTGACTGGGGCGTGGCAGGGAGGTTGGCGATCATTTCAGTGTGGTCCGTTTAAATTTTCGTGGCCATTTGGGTGGACAAACGGGCAAAACGGCACGAATGGGGCATTTTTGAGTCAAATCGGTGTGCTATAGCCCACGGTTTTTGGGGTGGGCCAGGGGTCCAAGCGTGTTGTCGGCCAAAAATCGACTGAGGCATACCAGGGAGGTTGGGGATCCTCCCAATGTGGTCCGTTTAATTTTTCGTGGTCATTTGGGTGGACAAACAAATGGAACGGCGCGAATGGGGCATTTTCGGGCCTAATCGGTGTGCTATAACCCACAGTTTTGAGGGTGGGCCCAGGGTCCGGGCGTGCTGTGTGCCAAAAATCGACTGAGGCATGCCAGGGAGTTTGGGGATCATCCCAGTGTGATCCGGTTAATTTTTTGCGGCCATTTGGGCGGACAAACGGGCGAAACGGTGCAAATGGGGTATTTTTGGGAAAAATTAGTGTGCTATATCCCATGGTTTTGGGGGTGGGCTCGGAGCCCGGGTGTGCTATGGGCCAAAAATCTACCGGGGCGTGCCAAGGAGGTTGGGAATCATCCCAGTGTAGTTCGTTTAATTTTTAATGGCCATTTGGGTGGACAAACGGGCGAAACGATGTGAACGGGGCATTTTCGGGCCAAATCGGTGTGCTATAGCCCACGGTTTTGGGGGTGGGTCCGTGGTTCGGGCATGCTGTGCATCGAAAATTGATCGAGGCATGACAGGGAGGTTGAAGATCATCTAAGTGTGGCTCATTTAATTTTTCGTGGCCATTTAGGTGGACAAACGAGCGAAACGGCGCGAACAGGGCATTTTTGGGCCAAATCGGTGTGCTATAGCCTACAGTTTTGGGGGTGGGCCCGAGGTCCGAGCGTGCTGTTGGCAGAAAATAGATCGGGGCATGTCAGGGAGGTTGGGGATAATTCGAGTGTGGTCTGTTTAAATTTTCGTGGCCATTTGGGTGGATAAACGGGCTAAACGACGCGATCGAATCATTTTCGGACTAAATTGGTGTGCTATAGCCCACTGTTTTAGGAGTAGGCCTGGGGTCCGGGAGTGCTGCGGTCTGAAAATCGACAGGGGCGTGCAAGGGAGGTTGGGGATCATTCCAGTGTGGTCCGTTTAATTTTTTGTGGCCATTTAGGTGGACAAATGGGCAAAATGGCGCGAACGGGGCATTTTCAGGCCAAATCGGTGTGCTATAACCCACGATTTTAGGGGTGGGCCTGGGTCCGGGCGTGTTGTGGGTCAAAAATTGTTTGGGGCATGTCAGGGAGGTAGGGTATCATCCCAGTGTGGTTCGTTTAATTTTTTGTGGCCATTAGGATAGACAAACGGGCAAAACAGCACAAATAGGGCATTTTTGGGCCAAATCGGTGTGCTATAGCCTACGTTTTTGGGGGTGGCCCTGAGGTTTGGGAATGCTGTAGGCTAAAATTTGACCGGGGTATGTCAGGGAGGTTGGGCATCATCCCAGTGTTGTTCGTTTAATTTTTCGTGGGTATTTGGATGGATAAACGGACGAAACGATGTAAACGGAGTATTTTCGGGCCAAATCGGTGTGCTATAACCCACGGTTTTGGGGGTGGTCCCGGGGTATGGTCGTGCTGTAGGCCAAAAATCAACCGAGGTATGCCAGGAAGGTTGGGGATCATTCCAGTGTGCTTCGTTTAATATTTAGTGGCCATTTGGGTAGACAAACGGGCGAAACAGCGCGAATGGGGTATTTTCTAGCCTAATTGATGTGCTATTGCCAATGGTTTTGAGGGTAGGCCCGGGGTCCGGGTGTGCTGTGGGACAAAAATTGACCGGGGCATGCCAGGGAGGTTGGGGATCGTCCCAGTATGGTCCGTTTAACTTTGAGTGGCCATTTGGGTGGACAAATGGGCGAAACGTCGGGAACGGGGCATTATCGGGCCAAATCGGTGTGCCATAGACCACGGTTTTGGGGATGGGTTCGGGGTCCAACAAACAGGTGAAACGGCGTGAACAGGGTAGTTTTGCATCAAATCAGTTTGCTATAGCCCACGATTTTGGGGGTGGATCTGGGCGTGAAGTGGACCGAAAATTGACCGGGGCTTGTAAAGGAGGTTGGGGATCGTCCCAGTGTGGTGACTTTAATTTGTTGTGTCCATTTGGGTGGACAAATGGGTGAAATGGTGCGAACGGGGCATTATCGAGCAAAATCGGTATGCTATAGCCCACAATTTTGGGGGTAGGCCCGGGGTCCGAACGTGCTGTTGGCCAAAAATTGATCGGGGCGTGCCAGGGAGGTTGGGGAACATCCCAGTGTTGTTCGTTTAATTTTTCGTGGCCATTTGGGTGGACAAATAGGCAAAACAGTATGAACGGGGCATTTTTGGGCCAAATCAGTGTGCTATAGCCCGGGTGTGTTGTTGGCCAAAAATCAACCGGGGCATACCAGGGAGGTTGGGGATTGTCCCAGTGTGGTCCATTTAATTTTTTGTGGCTATTTGGGTGGACTAACGAATGAAACGGTGTGAACGGGGGCATTTTCAAGCCTAATAAGAGTGCTATAGCCCACGGTTTCAGGGGTGGGCCAGAGTTCCAGGCGTGCTGTGGGCCAAAAGTCGTCCGAGGCGTGCCAGGGAGGTTAGGGATCATCCCAATGTGGTCCGTTTAATTTTTCGCGGCCATTTGGGTGGACAAACAAGCGAAACGGCTCAAACGGGGCATTTTCAGACTAAATCGGTGTGCTATATCCCACAGTTTTGGGGGTGACCCCGAGGTTCAGGCGTGTTATGGGCCAAAAATCAACCTGGGCATGCCAGGGAGGTTGGGGATCATCTAAGTGTGGTCTGTTTAACTTTTCGTGGCCATTTCGGTGGACACACGGGCAAAACGGTGCAAACGAGGCATTTTCAGGCTAAATCGGTGTGCAATAGCCCACGGTTTCTGGGGTGGACCTAGGGTCCTGCCGAGCTGCGGACCAAAAATCAATCGGGGCGTGCCAGGAAGGTTGGGGATCGTTCCAGTGTGGTTTGTTTAATTTTTCATGACCATTTGGGTGGACAAACGGGCGAAACAGAGCTAACGGGGCATTTTCGAAATAAATCGGTGTGCTATAGCCCACAGTTTTAGGGGTGGGTCCAGGGTCCGGGCATACGGTGCCCCAAAAATCGACCGGGGCATGCCAGTGAGGTTGGGATTGTCCCAGCGTGGTCCATTTAATTTTTTGTGACCATTTGGGTGGACAAACGAGCGAAACGGCGTGAACGAGGCATTTTCGGGCTAAATCGGTGTGCTATAGCCCACAGTTTTGAGGGTGGGCCCGAGGTCCGGGCGTGCTGTGGGAAGAAAATCGACTGGGGAGTGCCAGAGAGGTTAGGGATCATTCGAGTGTGGTCCATTTAATTTTTCGTAGCCATTTGGGTGTATAAACGGGCTAAATGGCGCAATCGAGGCATTTTCGGGCCAAATCGGTGTGCTATAACCCACAGTTTTAGGGGTGGGTCCGGGATCCGGGCGTGTTGTGCGCCGAAAATCATTTGAGGCATGCCAGGAAGTTTGGGGATCGTCCCAGTATGGTCCATTTAATTTTTTGTGGCCATTTGGGTAGACAAACGAGCGAAACGACGTGAACGGGAATTTTTCGATCAAATCGATGTGCTATAGCCCACGATTTTGGGGGTGGGTCCGGGGTCCAGGCGTGAAGTGGGCCAAAAATTGACCGAGGCATGCCAGGGTGGTCGGGGATCATCCCAGTGTCATCCGTTTGATTTTTTGTGGCCATTTGGGTGGACAAACGGGCGAAATGGCGCCAACGGGGCATTATCTGGCTAAATTGGTGTGCTATAGCCCACGGTTTCGGGGGTGGGCCCAAGGTCCGAGCATGATGTGGGCCAAAAATCTATCGGGGCATACCAGGGAGTTGGGGATTGTCCCAGTGTGGTTCGTTTATTTTTTTGTAGCTATTTGGGTGGACAAACAAATGAAACGGTGCGAACGGGGACATTTTCAAGCCTAATCGGAGTGCTATAGCCCACAGTTTCGGGGGTGGGCCAGAGTTTTGGGCGTGATGTGGGCCAAAAATCGACCGAGGCGTGCCACGGAGGTTGGGGATCATCCCAATGTGGCCGTTTAATTTTTCGCGGCCATTTGGGTGGACAAACGGGCAAAACGGCTCAAACGAGGCATTTTCGGGCCAAATCGGTGTGCTATATCCCACAGTTTTTGGGGTGACCCCAAGGTTCGGGCGTGCTATGGGCCGAAAATCAACCTGGGCATGCCAGAGAGGTTGGGGATCATCCAAGTGCGATCATCCAACCTGGGCATCCTATCGGCTCGATCCCTACGCTACCAGCATAGACCTCATTGAAAGTCACAAAATAAAGTCGGACCGCGAAACTTTTTGGGTCGAATCTTCATAATTCGAGGTACGACTCTAATACAAATCATACTTGAACCTTACACATTTGACTACTCCCACTTACCTGTATTGTTCCATCATTCCTAGACTTACCACCATTGACATGACTCACTTCGAAATCAAAATTGGGACTAATCTTCTCCTTTGTACTTCGTGCACCTACACTTAATAAAAAACGACAAAAATGATTAGAAGGATGGGTTGCCTCCCACCAAGCGCCTTAGTTTTGGTCATGGCTCGACTCTTCTTTTTGAATTTTTATTTACCGAAAACAAAATCCTAGTAAAATGATGGGTTGCCTCCCTTGTAGCGCTTGATTTATTGTCGCGGCATGACATAGTTATCTCGATTACTCAGACTTCATCAAGATATATGGTGGCTTCGCCGGTGGTGAGGGTCGATTCTTAAGGTCAAGGTCCAGCTTCTTGGGGGCATATGAATACGGCCCCATTCCTGTCAAAGCACAGATAGTTTCTTCGTACTCTTCAACATCCTCACGCTCAAAGTTCAAAAGTACAGCAACCAATGGCTCAACAGTAAGCTGCTTCTCCAAAGATAATTCCTTCTCATCCTCATAATAAACATCAGCTATAGAGAACACATTCATATCTTTGGGCTGCTTCATTGATTTGCATACATCAAAATGTACCACTTCGTCATTCATCCAAAATAAAAGCTCATTTTCTCATAAATCAATAAGCACCCTTCCTGTTGCGAGGAAAGGTCGACCCAAGATTATGGGCACCTCAAAATCCACCTCGCAATCTAAAATAACAAAGTCTGCAGGAAAAATAAAGGTAGAAACCTTCACTAATACATCATGTAAGATACCAACAGGTTGTTTTACCGACCTATCTGCCATTACCAGCCGCATGTTGTGTGGTGTAGGATCCCCCAAACCCAACTGTCTATAAATGGCTAGTGGCATCAAATTAATGCTAGCCCCCAAATCGCACAACGCCTTAGCAAAATCCAAAGATCCAACCGTGCAAGGAATAGTAAAAGCACCCGGATCTACCTTCTTCTGTACTAAAGACCTCGTGGCAATTGCACTGCAATGATGAAAATTATCTGCCAGTTCATAGCTTGCTGCCCTTTTCTTTGTCAAAAGGTCCTTCATGAATTTGGCGTACCCTGGCATCTGCTCTAGTGCCTCCACCAAAGGCACATTAATAGTCAGCTGCTTCAACATGGTCATGAATTTACTGAACCTGGTGTCATCAGCCTTCTTCTTCAGTCTCTGAGGAAAAGGTGGTGGTGGATTTGGAAGAGTTTTCTCCACCACTTCCTTTTTATTTTGCTTCCCATTATCAATCTTTTCAGACTGCTGATATCTAGGTATAGTATCATGAACGTTCTTATTCTAATTTTCAGCTTCTACAGAATCATCACAATCTGCTTCAATAACATTCTCTTCTATATTATCAACCACCGGCTTGCTTTTAGATAGATTTTCCAACACCTTACCACTCCTGGTAGTAATAGCCAAACATGATCCATCATTCTTTGGATTTTGCACAGTGTCACTAGGTATAGTGCCAGTTTTTCTTTGATTGAATGCCGTTGATAGTTGACTCATTTGTTGTTCCAGCTGTTTTATTGAAGTGGAATGCGAGTCAACCAATTGATTTATTGAGGACAAATCATTTTTTACCTCAGTTATTCCCGTATTGGTTGCCTCCACTCCTTTCAACAGCTTAGCCATCATGTCCTTCATGGACATCTTCCCAGAGCTAGATGCAGCAGCTTCACGATTTCCAGGGGAAACATACAAACCGCTCCTATCATTTTTATTCTTCCAATTCCCTTGGTCTCAGTCCTTGTATCCGGATTTTTCATAATAGTTCCAACCTTGGTTTCCTTGGACATTGCCTCAGAAACCCTCCTGATTATTCAAGTAATTTGCTTTCTCCTCAGAATCAGAGTCGTCTCTTCCCTGTGATACAACAACTTTGACCTTTTCTGTCTTCCCTGATAATAAATGCTTGGTAAGAAGGTCCATCTGCGTTTTCATGTGAGCCATATCCTGGTCACGTTCCTCTTCTCTGCTCCTCTGTTCTGCCATCATGCCAATAGATACAGTAGAGCTTGCTACCTCAGAATCCCTGGTATGCCAAGCTCTACTCTGTTTTGTCATACGATCCAGCATGTCAGACGCCTCAAGAAAAGTTAGGTCCATGAATGACCCACCCGTAGCATTATCTACCACTGGCTTAGTCACCGAGTTCAAAGCCCTATATAATATTTCCATCAAGTGGACATTGGTCATCTAATGATTTGGGCACTGCGTAAGCTTCTTCTTGAACCTCTCCCATGTTTTGTGGAGAGCTTCAGTTGGAAGCTGTCTGAAATTACTTATCTCATCTCTCAATTGTGCCCTCTTGGATGGCGGAAAGAATTTTTCTAGGAAAGCATCTTTCAGTTGCCTCCAATTGGTAATAGAGTCAGGAGTTAGCCCGTTTAACCATATAGTTGCCTCTCCAGATAGAGACAATGGAAATAAGCGCAGTCGGATCGCATTCTGTCCAACCCTTGGATTGTCAAACGATTTGCATGTTAAGATAAAATTTATCAGATGCATATTCGAATCGTCGCCTGCAAGTCCACCAAATAACCCTTTGAGTTGCAATAGCTGGATCATGGTGCTAGTGATATTGAACTTGGATCCGGGTGTCAAGGGCGGAGGAATAATAGCCCCTGTGGCACCAGCCCCGTCCAAGTCATCATCATCATCATCAAAAGCGACTTGCACAGCTCGGCGTTCGGGTCTCATTCTAGCTTGACGATCTCTATTGACATTTCTGTTCACTGGTGCAGCCACATCATCTGCACGCCTTGGATTTAATAACTCATCATCACCCAGGTCCTCATTATTAAGATTTGTTGCCCGACCTGGGTTATCAGCATTCTGTTGATGTACTTGCGCAGCTGCCAATGCAGCTAATCTAGTCTGCTCCTGTTGAGTAGCCATCCTTTCAAGGTTTCGTTGTGCATCCATTCTGCCAATAAGATGTGGTTCAGGATTTATAGGTAATAAGGGTTGACCAGAACTTCGTGTATTTGGCATGCACTCCACTAAACCTGAACAAAACAAAAACAACAAACAAAAAGTAAAATTTGAGAATCTTTGACCAAAGGGTCTATTAACTATCACAAACTTAGTTGTCAACCGTATTCCCCGGCAACGGCGCCAAAATTTGATACGCCCAAATTACAACTCTCGTTAGAAAGTGTAAGCGGTCGCTGTCAAATATAGAACCCAACAGGGTTGGGTGTCGAATCCCACATGGAATACTATGATCACTAAGTATTGCGATTATTATTAGACTGTTGGTCGAAGATTCCAAGATAAGAGGGGTTTGGTTTAAGTGCACAATAATATTATCAGTGTCACGATGAGATGATATGCATAGTTATATTTGATCACAGAGAATAACAAGTTAGGGTTATGTCCACCTTGTAGCTTCTACTTCTATATTAACTATGGGTAATACGAATTTTATACATGCATGCACTTATAGAGAGACGTATTCTAATTCTAAATCCAAGTGTTTTTCAACCATCAAGGATTTATTCACCTTAGTTCTCTCGAACCTAAAGTGTACAAAAAATTATACGAACTCTCCAAGTAGTTAATCCTGCTAGGGCATTAACGTGTAAACTAGAGGTTGGAAACCCTAATTTCTTGTCACACTCTCTTTTCCAAACAACAACTTTTCTATCGAACAAGTTATTGCTATAATGGCGTATTCCCTATGTTTTCAACCACGAGAATTCAATTATAATGAAGAGAGTAATGATATAAGTGCATTACACATCATAAATTCACAAACCCATAGCAATAGAGAGTATACTACAAGGTTTCCATAACCCTAACAGATAAGTTTAGCTACTCATGAATACAACGGAAATCAAAATAGACATAATCATCATACCAAAACTTAGAACAATCTCGGCGATGGAGATGACTAGCGACAATAAGAGAGGAACATGTTTCTCTCTCTCCGTTGCTCAAGCTAAGCCGTTTTCTGCTTTCAAAAATATTACAGAATCTGAATTATGAATAATGGCTGAAAATTCAGCAATAAGATTTTTAATAACATCCTACTCTAATAAATTTCTACTGCATCCTTAACTATTTAAAAATACTGAGTTTGCCCGGAAAAAAGTTCCCATGCATCACATTCAGCCCAAAAGCCGCTTTCCCTTTTATGTGAAGTTTTCCTTTGCTGTCCACAGGTCCCCAAAGTGCTGAAATCTTCTTCATTAGTACCTGAAAAGCATGCTAATCACATAGGTCAGCTCACTTACTTAAAAATGGACTAAAAGTGCAAGAATTATGTATTTTATCCTCAAAACTTAGCTAAAACATGGGTAAGTTATGGTGCTTAGACGTATAAATACGCCCAACATCACCTAGACCTATTTCTCCTTCTGATATTCAAAGTTTCTTAGGTCTAGATAGTTATTATCGTTGTTTTGTTGAAGGGTTTTCATCTATTGCATCTCCTATGACCCATTTGACCCAAAAGAAAGTGAAGTTCCTGTGGTCCGAATCTTGCGAGAAGAGTTTTCAGGTGTTGAAGACTCGACTCACTTCAGCTCCTGTGTTGACTTTGCCTGACGGTGTTGATGGTTTTGTGGTGTATTGCGATGCTTTCATAGTCGGTTTGGGTTGTGTATTGATGCAAAAAGGGCAAGGTTATAGCTTATGCTTCCAGGAAACTAAAGCCTCACGAGAAGAATTATCCTACCCATTACCTTGAATTAGCTGTCGTGGTTTTTGCTTTGAAAATCTAGAGACATTATTTGTATGGTGTCCATGTCGACGTCTTCACGGACCATAAGAGCTTGCAGTATGTATTCACCCAAAAAGAGTTGAATCTTAGGCAGAGACGATATTTAGAACTGTTGAAAGATTATGATATGAGCGTGCTGTATCATCTGGACAAGGCCAATATAGTAGCAGATACCTTTAGTCGGAAGCCCATGGGTAGCGTAGCACATGTGGAGATTGGTAAGAAAGAGTTGGCTCGTGAGGTACATCGTTTGGCTAGATTGGGGGTTAGGTTATTTGGTGATGCTGAGGGTAGTATAGGAGTGAAAAGCGGTTCTGAATCCTCTTTAGTTTCAGAAGTGAAGGAGAAGCAAGACAGGGATCCTACCTTGGTCAGGTTAAAAGAGTCAGTTAAAGACCAAAAGGTGGAGGTTTTCTTCCAAGGGGGAGATGGTGTTTTGAGACTCCGAGAAAGATTATGTGTTCCTGATATTGATAACTTGAAGCAGAGGATTATGGTGGAAGTGCATGGTACGCGATAATCCATCCATCCTGGTGCTACCAAGATGTACTATGATTTGTGGGAAATCTATTGGTGGAACGGTATGTAGAGGAACATAGCAGAATTTGTGGCAAAGTATTCCATGCGTCAACAGGTTATAATAGAGCATCAAAGGCCCAGTGGCGTGATGCAAGAGTTTAGCATTCCTACTTGGAAGTGGGAAGAAGTGAATATGGACTTCATAGTTGGTTTGCCTCCTTCTCATCGCCATCATGATTCGATTTGGGTTGTCGTAGATTGGCTAACGAAATCAGCTCATTTCTTGCCTGTGCATTCATCGTATATAGCTGAAGATTATGCTAGAATATATATTCGGGAACTCGTCAGACTTCATGGAATCCCTTTGGCTATTATTTATGACAAAGGTACTCAGTTTACCTCTCAGTTTTGGAAATCTTTCCAGAAGGGTCTCGGTACCCAAATTCATTTAAGTTCTGCTTTTCATCCGCAAACAGATGGTCAGGCCGAGCGGACCATTCAGACTTTAAAAGATATGTTGAGGGCTTGTGTGCTTGATTTTAAAGGTAGTTGGGATGAGCACTTAGCATTAATCGAGTTTGCTTACAGTAACAGTTTTTATGCTACTATTGGAATGGCCCCGTTTGAAGCTTTGTATGGTAGAAGGTGTAGATCACCCATTGGTTGGTTTGAAGTTGGTGAGGCTACCGCGACTGGACCGGATACGGTGTTTGAGGCCATGAAGAAGGTTAAGTTAATTCGGGAAAGGTTGAAAACCGCCCAAAGTCGTCAAAATCATACACAGATGTAAGGAGGAAAGACCTTGAATTTGATGTTAGTGATTTAGTGTACTTGAAAGTTTCACCCATGAAAGGGGTGAAGAGATTTGGGAAGAAAGGGGAACTAAGTCTCCGTTACATTGGTCCCTATAATATTGTGGATCGCATTGGGAAGGTAGCGTATAAGGTTGAATTGCCTGCGGAGTTATCTAACGTCCATCCGGTTTTCCATGTTTCTATGCTTAAGAAGTCTATTGGTGATTCTGTTGTGGTTGATCCTTCCGAAAGATCGGGTATTCAAGATATTCTTTCATATGAAGAGATTCCGGTTGAGGTTTTTGACTTTCAAGTTCGTAGGCTAAGAAACAAGGAAGTTCCTTTGGTTAAAGTGCTTTGGCGAAATCAATCCGTGGAGAGTGCTACTTGGGAAGCCGAAGCGGATATGCGCGCCAAATATCCCCACCTCTTTTCTAAGAATCCTGATCATGTCAAAGGTATCGTTCTCTTTTAATTTAATCCTTATTGGTATGTTTATCTTGGCTTGTGTGTTTTCTACGATATCCAAAAATATCTAGAATGGAGTATATGCTTGGGCAAGATGATTTTTCTCTATATACTCATTTTCATAGTATTCTTGACCTACCTATCAACATTCGAGGATGAATGTTTCCAAGGGGGAGATGATGTGATGCCCCGAAAAAATTTTCCGTTAAGATCTCGGACGAAAATGTGTTGAATTCTGTTCTTTATCGTGATTAATAATTTTTCTATGTGGAATTTCTGGATATGCGACCCATCATTGCGTAGATCATCGAATAATATTTCCAATGATATGTGGATCATCCAAAACGGACACTCGAGCGATGAGTTATGATCATTCCGATCTAACCGTGAATAATGGTGAACAGTAAATGTTCAGGAAAAAAAATACTGAGGCCAGGTGAATTTTAGGGTCAACTTCAAACAATCATAACTCCTTGTACATAATTATATGGGTGAGATACTATATATCAACAGAAAGCTATGAAAGTCCTCTTTCCAATGAAATTGGTTTCATCCAATTTGACCATCGGAGCAAAAAGTTATGGTCGATCTACTTCAGCCTATCAAAACAGTCCACCAAAGGACAGATTTGACATTATTTGATTTTTAAGGGTATTTTTGTCATTCCCACTCCAATCCATCCGGGTAAACCATGGATTTAAGTTCATTAAGAGCATTCAATAGCTCATTTTTCTCTAACATTTCCTAAGGCTCAAACCTCAACCCTACTACTCCAAATTTTATCTTTCTATGTCTCTTGATTGAACCATAGAAATTTCAAATTGATTTGGGATTCGAGTTGATCATGTTAAGGGCTTCGAGGAGCACCCTTTATTTTCGTGAATAAAGTTTCGGAGTCGGAAGTTCATATTCATCTTCCATTTTTAGGTATGTGGGGCTTTGAACAAGATTATCCTTTCGATCTTGTGCCTGGTATTTTTGTTGAATTACATTGACATGAGATTTTACATGTTTTACCATGAATTAGAAATATGGTTTTATATCTTATATTATTGTCCATGAGCTATGAGATTATGTCATCCGATATGTTATGATGTTGAGATGAAATTATGTCCAAAAAGTATTTGATTATGAGAGTATGATGATTTAATTTGTTAAGCCTTGATTTATACTATCATTCCACTATTTCCTTATTATGAATTTATAATTGATATTAGAAATTCTATATCCCTACTATGGGTTGATGTCTCAAGTACCTTTAAATGAGAGTTGGATGGCAAATTGAGAAATGTTGATATTGAAGTTGCAATGAGTCTTGGTATTTTTCGGATGATTTTTATGAGTTAAATTATTGAAAATATTATGTATTGAGTCTTCATATCCTTATCCAAATGTCGAGTCGGTTATGGTTCAATGCATTGATACCTTGTTGATGTTGAGGAAGATTAAAATGTTTTGAGCTAAAATGTGTTGAGTTAGGAATCCACAAATTGATATGATTTGATAAATGAGAAAGAGATTTGATTTGGTCTTTATGATAGACCCTTGTGATGTTGTGGTGGATTTCCTAACGCGTTCTGAGCTTGTCGGGGAGTAGTACTTAGCACCGAGTGGGAAATTTGGTATTTACCCAAACCTATGTGCCACCGTAGGGTTGTTTGATGATGATATTATTGGTCAGAGAGCCCGATTGTAATTATTGCAGTTTTAAGGTCGTACTCCCTGGCAAAGAGTATGACGCTCCCGCCAAAGGGGGTTTCAAACGTTGGTATTCCACGTAGCTCACGTGGGGTTGTCGGTTATAGGAAACTCCCCTGTCCATAAGAGTTATGTTTATTGAAATACCGAGTCACTCCGAGTTTTGATGTGGTAAGTCAAGTTGCCTATGATGATCTATAATGATTTATGAGTTTTTTCTCCTACATTTCCTAGCTAAGACGTTATGAGTTGCATGATTCAATGTCACTCAAGCCAGGTGTGTCATTATGGTCCGTATGTACGTTTTTACGAAATTTATGATATTATTTATATTTTGCATGCACCCCCACATACTCAGTACGTATCTTGTGCTGACCCACATATTTCTCGATGGGATATATTCTTACCATGATGTAGGTTCAGGTACTCAGCCGCAGTTGCGACAGTGATATCCGAGTGCCGCATCTACGTTCCTTCAGTGGTGAGTCCTCATGGTTCGAGGACCAAGTTGCTAGTTTTGGTGCTGTTTGTTTGTGATCCCTTTGGTCTGTTGAGTCAGTTGGGGGTTTGTCCTAATTGCTCGTTGATTTTGCGGTATAGAGGCTATGTCAGACTAGTGTATTGTTGGGTTGGTTTGTGTATAGACATTCCATATATGTACAGTCTAACGATATTCCATGCCATGTGCGATGTGATATGATATGTACTTATATATATATCCTTAGCGTAGCGTGTATGTTGTTGTGTTGGAACCCAAGGGTAGTGTTTTGGCTTAAAGGGTTAGCTTGAGGCTATGTGTAGCCTTGGCCACCGTGTGGCGTCTCGGGATGATATTTCGGGGTGTTGCATCCTCTTTCTTTTTCCCCTTTCTCATTTGTTAATATTGCTTCGTGTATAATAATATTGTTTATACTATTTCAAATAGCTAGTATAGTTTAGTAGTAACCGTTTTATCTACTCTGAATTCTGAACTCTGCTAAATATTACTACTATTTCTTTTTAATTCGCTTTTTTGACTGATTTTTTTAGTTTTTAAAAAAGGGCAGTTCGATGCACTGAAGCTTCTTCTATGCGCAGGTGCCGAAAAAGGCCGAACCACATGTGTTTTATTTAATAAATTTTATTATATGCAGTCTTACCTCACAGTTCTACCAGATGTTTCCACGGCTTGAATCCAACACTCTTGATCACATGACAACAACTTTACTAGTTACTCCCTTCCGTTCAAATGGTTGTCTAAATGGTAACTGTGAAGTAAAGGTGATACTGAATGAATGGAAGCTAAACAAGAAGTGGAGTTGGATTGTTAGGTGTGAAATGAAAGCTGAAAGCGCAAGAATGGAGAATTGGGGTCGAAATGACAGCATTATGGCAGATATAGAAAAGTAGTAGATAAAAAAGGGAAAGTAGTGTTTGCTTTTGGAATTTTGCCTCCAATTGATTTGAGTCATTTGATGTTAGTCAAAATTATATGTCTTTAGTCATTATTTGTTTCATATTTAGTAATTTTATTTGTCTTTTTTTGAGCATTAATTTTATGAATTGTGTCTAATATTATAATTTGATGTGTAAGATTAAAAGAATGTGAAAATGAAGAAATTAAGAGTTAAAATAAATTAAAGACAAAAGATTATAAAAGAAAATTAAACAGACAACTTAATGGAATTAATTTATTAAAATAATCAAATTTGATCCTGAATTTGAATGGAAAAAACGACAAATTCAACAGCCTTCCGTGTTAGTGGCGCAGACACGCAACTAGCTACAACGATTCGTTTACTCCTGAATTTGTCGTAAAGAGTGTTCATGAAATCTTGTATAGTGTTTATAGTCGCCCTGAGTTTACTCCTCTTGAGAGTTGAAAGAGGGAAGAACGATGGTAACTCTTGTTATAATAAACTGATGGAAAATAGGGACTAAAGAATATTTAAAGTCGTTTTAAAAGAAAAAGAACCAAAAAGCCCTTACCCCAACTTTAAAAAAATGGAACTGGACGCTTCGTGCCCTTAGGCATGCCATGCTCTTATCGTGGCACGCTGCTATCACGAAACCTCACTGGTTCGGGATCCCGAAATGATTCCAAATGCTTTTCAAAAATTTTAAAACTCTTCCCAATCTTTCCGCTAACATTCCTTATCGTGATTTAAGTACAAAATTATCATTAAATACGAGGGAGGATTCAAAATAAAATCGTCAAATTTTTGGGGTCAGAACATGCGCATTATGTACTAACATTATCCTATGTTGTAGAATCATTAAAAAAACTCTTTTCTACAACTATTTATGGTCCAAAATAAATTATTCTTTCCATTTCAATTTAAATATCTTAATTTTACAAATATTACCTAATTATTCATTGCCCCAAATGATGGGCTGGACTAGGGGTGTACATAGGTCGGGTTGGTTCAGTTTTTATAAAAAAATAAAAATAAACCAATCATGTCGGTTTATTAAAACTATAAACCAAATCAAACCAACATAAAATTATTATTTTTTGGTTTAGGTTTTAGTTGGTTTTTTCGCGTTTTTCGTTTTTTTCGGGTTTTTTCGTTTTTTTTTTATAATCTTTAGTTTTTACAATTATATTGTGATCGAAGACTAGATCAAATATGGTTTCACTCATATGCTACTGAAAAATCATAATTATGAAAAAATGAGGAGCGGAAAACTCTCTTGAAACTAAAAAGTGAGATGAAGAGTGAAAAGTTTAGGTTTTAAGTTTATATTGGATTTTTGATCATTTAATTAGCAATTAATGGACATATATTACAACTTAAAGGCCCAAATCTAAATATATATTTACATCTACTTTCAAATTATTGAAAATTACTAAAAATAGTTGAAAAGGTATTTAAAAAGTAGATTATAATTAACATTTTATGTATAAAAAAGTTCAAATATTTATATATATATATATATATATATATATATATTATGTCGGTTTGATTCGGGTTCGGTTTTGACTTTTTTTTTGTTAACACCAAACCAAACCAAGAATGATCGGGTTATTTTTTCTAACGCTAAACCAATCAAACCAAACCATAAGTCGGGTTTTTTCTCGGTTTGGTCTGGTTCGTAGATTCGGTTTAACTTGACGATTTGGTCTTTACACCCCTAGGATAGACAATCATTTTCCCTCACACTGAACGAGTGATTTACAAGAATAACCTCAATAAGAGCGATCTTGATCTTTAAGTCCTGTTTAACATTTTTTTTGAAAAAATAACCCGACAATTTTTTGTTGTCCTTAGGGTGTGTCAATTATTAATGACAATTATTGCCCATGATTGTAGTGGAATAGATAAAATCCTTTCACCTTTAATTTGAAATTGAGTTCGAGCCTTCAAATGAAAAAATTCAAAGAGGGCACTAGATATCGGACAATTTAAGTATTAATTACAAACCACCATATTTGCTTTTTCATTATAATTAGTTGATTTTCATAGTTGATTTTGAAATGAAATACTTTCTCCATTTCAATTTGATTGACCTATTTTAATTTGACTTGTACTGATTTTAAAAAAGTAATGACGATTTTGGAATCTTGTGATCCTAAATATGTCATGTGAAATAATAATTAGTTGTGTATGTATTAAAACATTAAACAAAGCATTAAATTCCTTTTCCTGATAATTGTTTAATTAGGTTGATTTAGGGTTAGTTAGTTAGGTACTTCCCGCCTTAAGTAATGTCCCTAACCCTTACTTATAAATACACAAATTATAATTAGTGTATTAACAACCTTAGCAGTCACAAAAATTTTCTTCTTAAAATCTATAACTTCTTCAAATATCCAGTAATGGAAATATTGGGAATTAGGTTTCATCCTACGGATGAAGAGCTTATTTGTTATCTACTCAAATTCGTTTCATGCAAGAATTACTCGTGTGATAATATTCGATTCGAAGATCTTTATGGGAATCAAAAGCCATGGGAGATATTCGAAAGCAATTCGTCAGGGGATGATGAAGATGCTAAGAAGGTTAAATATTTCTTTACTCAGTTGCATGCTCAGTTGAAGAAGAAGAAATTGGATGGTACGAGGTTTATCCGTACCGTGGCAAAACGGTGCGAACGGGTCAATTTTGAGCTATATCGGTGTGCTATATAGCACATAGTTTCAGGGGTGGGTTTGAGGTCCGAGCGTGATGTAGGCCTAAAATCGATCGAGGCATGCCAGGGAGGTTGGGGATCATCCCAGTGTGGTCCGTTTAATGTTTCGTGGCCATTTGGGTGGACAAACGGGGCGACCGAGACATTTTTAGGCCATATTGGTGTGCTATAGACCACAGTTTCGAGGGTGGGCCCGGGGTTCGGGCGTGCCCGGGGCATGCCAGGGAAGTTGAGGATCATTCCAGTGTAGTCCATTTGATTTTTCGTTGCCATTTGGTTGGACAAACGGGCGAAACGGCGCGAACGGGGCATTTTCTAGCCTAATCGAAGTGCTATAGCCCATGGTTTGGGGGTGGGCTCGGGATCCGGGCGTGCTGTGGGTCGAAAATCGATCGGGGCATGCCAGGGAGGTTGGGGTTCATCCCAGTATGGTTTGTTTAATTTTTAGTTGCCATTTTGGAGGACAAAGGAGCAAAACGGCGTGAACGGGGCATTATCAGGCCAAATCGATGTGCTATAGCCCACAATTTTGGAGGTGGGCACGGGGTCCGAGCGTGCTATAGGCCGAAAATTAATCGAGAAGTGTGAGGGAGGTTGGGGATCGTCCCAGTGTGGTCTGTTTAATTTTTCGTGGCTATTTGAGTGGACAAACGGGCAAAATGATGCAAATAGGGCATTTTCGGACCAAATCGGTGTGCTATAGCCCACGGTTTTGGGGGTGGGCCCGGGGTCCACTTAATTTTTCGTAGCCATTTGGGGGAAAAAATGTGCAAAACGACGTGAACGGGGAGTTTTCGCGCCAAATCGGTATGCTATAGCCCACGATTTTGGCGGTGGGCCTGGGTGTGCTGTGGGCCAAAAATTGATCAGGGTGTGCCAGGGAAGTTAGGGATCGCCCTAGTGTGGTCCTTTAATTCTTTGTGTCCATTCGGGTGGACAAACGGGCGAAACGGCCTGAACGGGGCATTTTCAGGCCAAATCGGTGTGCTATAGCCCACGGTTTTAGAGGTGTGCCCGGGGTCCGACCGTGCAGTGGTCCGCAAATTGACTGGGGCATGCTAGGAGGTTGGGGATCATCCCAGTAAGGTCCGTTTGATATTTCGTGGCCATTTGGGTGGACAAACGGGCAAAACGATATGAACGAGGCATTTTTGGGCCAAATCGGTGTGCTATAGCCCACAGTTTTGGGGGTGAGCTCGGGTATGCTGTGGGCCAAAAATTGATCAGGGCGTGCCAGGGAGGTAAGGGATAGTTCCAGTATGGTCCGTTTAATTTTTCATGGCCCTTTGAATGGACAAACGGGCAAAACTACCCTAACGGGGCATTTTCAGGCAAAATCGGTATGCTATAGCCCACGATTTTGGGGGTGGGCTCGGGGTTCGGGCGTTCTGTGGGCCGAAAATTAACCAGGGTATTTCAGGGGGGTTGAGTATCATCCCAGTGTGGTCTTTTTAATTTTTCGTGGCCATTTGGGTGGACAAACGGGCAAAACGGTGCGAATCGGGCATTTTCGGGCCAAATTGGTGTGCTATAGGCCACTGTTTTGGGGGTGATCCTGGGGTTCGGGCATTCTGTAGGCCAAAAATTAATCGGGGTGTGCCAGGGAGATTGGGGATCATCCCAGTATGGTCCGATTAATATTTCATGGCTATTTGGGTGTACAAACGGGTGAAACGGCGTGAACGGGGCATTTTCGGGAAAAATCGGTGTGCTATAGACCACGATTTCGGGTGTGGGCTCAGGGTTCGGGCGCGCTGTGGGGAGAAAATCAACGGAGGCATTCCAGGGAGGTTGGGATCGTCCCAGTGTGGTCCATTTATTTTTTTTGGCCATTTGGATGGTCAAACGGGCGAAGTGGCGCGGACGAGGCATTTCCGAGAAAAATCAGTGTGCTATAGCCCACGGTTTTTTGGGTGGGCCCGATATACGGGCGTGCTGTGGGTTAAAAATAGACCGGAGCATGCCAGGGAGGTTGGGGATCATCCCAGTGTGGTTTGTTTAATTTTTCGTGGCCATTTGGGTAGATAAATGGGCGAAACGATGCGAACGGGGTATTTTTGAACCAAATCGGTGTGCTATAGCCTACGATTTTGGGGTTGGGATTGTGGTTTGGGCGTGCTGTGGGTCAAAAATTGACCGGGGCATGTCAGGGAGGTTGAGGATCATCCTAGTATGGTTCGTTTAATTTTTTGTGGCCATTTAAGTGGACAAACGGGCGAAACGATGCGAACGGGGTATTTTAAAACCAAATCGGTGTGCTATAGCCAACGATATTGGGGTTGGGCTCGGGGTCCGATTGTACTGTAGGCTGAAAGTCAACCGGGGCGTGCTAGGGAGGTTAGGGATCGTCCCAGTGTGTTCCGTTTAATTTTTTGTGGCCATTTGGGAGGACAAAGGGGCGAAACAGCGTGAACGAGGCATTTTAAGGCCAAATCGGTGTGCTATAGTCCACGATTTTGGGGTGGGCCCGGGGTATGGATGTGCTATGGCTCAAAAATAGACCGGCACATGATAGGGAGGTTGGGGATCATCCCCATGTGGTCCGTTTAATTTTTCATGGCCATTTGGGTGGACAAATAGGCAAAACGGCGTGAACGGGGCATTTTTGGGCAAAATCGGTGTGCTATGATTTTGGGGGTGGGCCCGTGGTCTGGGCATGCTATGGGACGAAAATCGACCGGGGCGTACCAGGCAGGTTATAAATCGTCCCAGTGTGGTCCATTTATTTTTAGTGGACATTTGGGTGGACAAATGGGCAAAATAGTGTGAACAGGGCATTTTTTAGCCAAATTGGTGTGCTATAGTCCATGGTTTCGGGGGTGGGCCTGGGGTCTAGGCGTGCTGAGGGCCAAAAATCAACCGGGGCTTGCCAAGGAGGTTAGGTATTATCCCACGATGGTCAGTTTAATTTTTCGTGGCCATTTGGGTGGACAAACAGGCGAAACGGCAAGAATGGTGCATTTTCGGGCCAAATCGTTGTGCTATAGCCCACAGTTTCATGGGTGGGCTCGGTTTCTGGGTGTGCTGTGTTCTAAAAATCAACTGGGGTGAGCCAGGGATATTGGGGATCGTCCTACTATGGTCCGCTTAATTTTTTGTGGCCATTTGGGTTGACAAACGGGCGGAACAACATGAACAGTGCATTTTCAGGCCAATTCGATGTGCTATAGCTCATGGTTTTGGGTGTGGGCCCAGTGTTCGGGGGTGACGTAGGCCAAAAATTGACCGAGGCATGCCAGGGAGGTTGGGATTATCCCAGTGTAGTTCGTTTACTTTTTTGTGGCCATTTGGGTTGACAAACGGGAAAAATGGTGCCAACGAGGCATTTTCAGGCAAAATCGGTGTGCTATTGCCCACAATTTTGGGGGTGATCCCGAGGTTCGACCGTACAGTGGGCTGCAAATCGACCGTGGCATGCCAGGAGGTTGGGGATCATCCCAGTGTAGACAGTTTAATCGTGGATATTTGGGTGGACAAACAGACAAAACGATGTGAACGAGGCATTTTTGGGCCAAATCGGTGTGCTATAGCCCACGCTTTTGGGGGTGGGCCCAGGGTTTGGGTGTGTTGTGGGCTAAAAATTGATCGAGGTATGCTAGGGAGGTAAGGGATCATCCCAGTATGGTCCTCTAATTTTTTCTGGCCATTTGGGTGGACAAACGAGCGAAATGGCATGAACGGGGTATTTTTGGGTCAAATTGGTGTGCTATAGCCCACTGTTTTGGGAGTGGGCTCGGGGTTCAGGCGTGTTGTGGGCCAAAAATCGATCGGGGTATGCCAGGGAGGTTGGGGATCATCCCAGTTTGGTCCATTTAACTTTTCATGGCTATTTGGATGGACAAACGGGCGAAACGGCGCGAACGGGGCATTTTTGGGATAAATCGGTGTGCTATAGTCCACGGTTTCGGGGTTGGGCTCAGGGTCCGGGCGTGCTGTGGGATGAAAATCAACCGAGGCATTCCAGGATGGTTGAGGATCATCCCAGTGTGGTCCATTTAATTTTTTATTGCATGAATGAGGTATTTTCGGGCCAAATCGGTGTGTTATAACCCACGGTTTTATGGGTGGGTCTGGGGTCCAGGCGTGCTGTGGGCCAAAAATCGACCGGAGCATGCCAGAGAGGTTGGGGATCGTCCCAGTGTGCTTATTTTAATTTTTCTTTGCCATTTGGATGGACAAATGGGCGAAATGATGCGAACAGGGTATTTTCGAGCAAAATCGGTGTGCTATAACCCACGGTTTTGGGGGTGGGCTCGGGGTCTGTGCATGCTGTGGGTCAAAAATTGATCGGGGCGTGCTAGGGAGGTTGGGGATCATTCCAGTGTGGTCCATTTAGTTTTTCATGGATATTTAGGTCGACAACTCGACGATACGGCGCAAGCGGGGCATTTTTGGGCAAAATCAGTGTGCTATAGTCCATGGTTTCGGAGGTGGGCCCGGGGTCCGAGCTTGATCTGGGTCGAAAATCGACTTGGGCATGACAGGTATGTTGGGGATCATCCCAGTGTGGTCCTTTAATTTTTTCGTGGCCATTTGGGGAGACAAACTAGTGAAACGGCTCGAACGGGGCATTTTCAGGCCAAATTGGTCTGCTTATAGCCCACGGTTTCGGGGGTGGGCCTGGGGTCCGGGTGTGCTATGGTCCTAAAATAGATCGGGGCGTGAAAGGGAGGTTAGGGTTCTTCCCAGTATGGTCCGTTTAATTTTTCGTGACTATTTGGGTGGATAAACGGGTGAAACGGCACGAACGGTGCATTTTCTGTCCAAATCGGTGTGCTAAAGCCCACGGTTTTAAGGGTGGTCCCAGGGTCCGATTGTGCTGTGGTCCAAAAATCAACTGGGGCGTGCTAAGAAGGTTGGGGATGGTCCCAGTGTGGTCCATTTAATTTTTAGTGACCATTTGGGTGAATAAACGGGCGAAACGGTGTGAATGGGGCATTTTCTGGCTAAATTGGTGTGCTATAGCCCATGGTTTTGAGGGTGGGCCCGGGGATAGGGCGTGGTGTGGGCCAAAAATCGACTGAGCCATGCCAAAGAGTTTAGGGATCATCCCAGTTTGGTCCGTTTAATTTTTCATGGCCATTTGGGTGGATAAATGGGCGAAACAGCACGAACTGGGCATTTTCGGGCCTAATTGGTGTGCTACAGCCCACGATTTTAGGGGTTGGCCTAGGGTCGGGCGTGCTGTGGGTCGAAAATTGATCGGGGCGTGCCAGGAAAGTTGGAGATCGTCCCGGTGTGGTCCGTTTAATTTTCTGTGGCCATTTGATTAGATAAACGAGCGATTGGCGTGAATGAGGCATATTGGGCCAAATCGATGTACTATAGCCCACGGTTTTGGGGTGGGCCCAGGATCCGGGCGTGCTGTGGGTTGAAAATAGACCTGGGCATTACAGGGGATGAGGATCATCCTAGTGTGGTCCGTTTAATTTTTGTCGCAATTTTCTTGGACAAACGGGCGAAACGGCTCAAACGGGGCATTTTTGGGCCAAATTGGAGTGCTATAGCCCACTGTTTTGGGGGTGGGCCCGGGGTTCGAGAGTGATGTGGGTCAAAAATCAATTGGGGTGTGCCAGGGAGGTTTGGGATCATCTTAGTATGGTTCTTTTTATTTTTTATGGATATTTGGGTGGACAAAATGATGAAACGGTGCGAACGGGGCATTTTTTGGGAAAAATCGGTGTGCTATAGCCCACGGTTTTGGGGGTGGGCTCGGGGTCCGGGCTTGCTATGGGCTAAAAATCGATCGGGGCGTGCTTGGGAGGTTGGAGATTATCCCAGTATGGTCCGTTTAATTTTTCATAGCCATTTGGGTGGACAATCTGGCGAAACAGCATGAACGGGGCATTTTAAGGCCAAATCGGTGTGCTATGTCCCACAATTTTAGGGGTGGTCCCGGGGTATGGATGTGCTGTGGGCCAAAAATAGACGGGGGCATACTAGGGAGGTTGGGCATCATCCCAGTGTGGTCCGTTTAATTTTTTGTGGCCATTTGAGTGGATAAACGGGCAAAACGGCGCGAACAGGGCATTTTCAAGCCAAATTGGTGTGCTATAGCCCATGGTTTTGGGGGTGGGCCCGGGGTCCGGGCATGCTGTGGGACAAAAATCGACCGAGGCATGCCAAGAAGGTTAGAGATCATCCCAGTCTGGTCGGTTTAATTTTTAGTCGCCATTTGGATGGACAAACAGGCGAAACAGCGCGAACATGGCATTTTTCGACCAAATCGGTGTGCTATAACCCACGGTTTCTGGGGTGGGCTCGGGGTCCGGGTATTCTGTGGGCCAAAAATCAACCAGGGCATTTCAGGGAGGTTGAGTATTATCCTAGTGTGGTCCGTTTAATTTTTCGTGGCCATTAGGGTGGACAAACAGGCAAAACGACGTGAATCAGGCATTTTCGGGCTAAATCGGTGTGCTAGAGCCTACTGTTTTGAGGGTGGGCCTGGGGTTCGGGCATGCTGTAGGCCAAAAATCAATCGGGGTGTGCCAGGAAGATTGGGGATCATCCCAGTGTGGTCCGTTTAATATTTCATGGCTATTTGGGTGTACAAACGGGCGAAACGGTGTGAACGGGGCTTTTTCAGGAAAAATCGATGTGTTATGACCACGGTTTCGTATGTGGGCTCAGGGTTCGGGCGCGCTATATGCAGAAAATCAATAGAGGCATGCCAGGGAGGTTGGGGATCGTCCCAGTGTGGTCCATTTAATCTTTTATGGCCATTTGGGTGTTCAAACGGGTGAAGCGGCGCGCACGAGGCATTTTTGAGCAAAATCGGTGTGCTATATATCCCATGGTTTTTGGGGTGGGCCCAATATTCGGGCATGCTGAAAATAGACCAGAGCATGCCAGGGAGGTTGGGGATCATCCCAGTATGGTTCATTTAATTTTTGTGGCTATTTGGGTGGATAAATGGGCGAAACGATGCGAACGGGGCATTTTTGAACCAAATCGGTGTGCTATAGCCTACGATTTTTGGGTTAGGATCGGGGTCTAGGCGTGCTGTGGGTAAAAAATTAACCGGGGCATGCCAGGGAGGTTGGGGATCATCCTAGTGTGGTTCGTTTAATTTTTTGTGGCCATTTGGGTGGACAAACGGGCGAAACAATGCGAACGGGGCATTTTTGAACCAAATCGGTGTGCTATAGCCAACGATTTTAGGGTTGGGCTCGGGGTCCGAGCATGCTGTAGGCCGAAAGCCGATCGGGGCATGCTAGGGAGGTTAGGGATCGTCCCAGTGTGGTCCGTTTAATTTTTTGTGGCCATTTGTGAGGACAAAGGGGCGAAACAGCGTGAACGAGGCATTTTAAGGCCAAATCGGTGTGCTATAGTCCACGATTTTAGGGTGGGCTCGGGGTATAGATGTGCTATGGTTTAAAAATAAATTGGGGCATGATAGGGAGATTGGGGATCATCCCCGTTTGGTCCGTTTAATTTTTTATGGCCATTTGGGTGGACAAACGGGCAAAACGGCTTGAACGGGGCATTTTTGGGCCAAATCGATATGCTATGATTTTGCGGGTGGGCCTGGGGTCCGGGCATGCTGTGGGCCTAAAATCAATCGGGGCGTACCAGGAAGGTTATAAATCATCCCAGTATGGTCCATTTATTTTTTAGTGGACATTTGGGTGGACCAATGGGCAAAATGGTGCAAACAGGGCATTTTTAAGCCAAATCGGTGTGCTATAGCCCATGGTTTCGGGGGTGGGCCTGGGGTCTAGGCGTGCTGAGGGACAAAAATCAATTGGGACATGCCAAGGAGGTTGGGATTGTCCCACGATGATCAGTTTAATTTTTGTGGCTATTTGGGTGGGCAAACGGGCGAAACGGCACGAACAGTGCATTTTCGGGCCAAATCATTGTGCTATAGTGCACACGAGGCATGCCTGGGAGGTTGGGGATCATCCCAGTGTGGTTCGACTAATTTTTCGTGGCCATTTGGGTTGACAAACGGGTAAAATAGTGCACACGAGGCATTTTCAGGCAAAATCGGTGTGCTATAGCCCACAGTTTTAGGGGTGGGCCCGGGATTCGACTGTGCAGTGGGATGCAAATCGACCGAGGCATGCCAGGAGGTTGGGGATCATCCCAGTGTGGTCAGTTTAATCATGGGCATTTGGGTGGACAAACGGACAAAACGATGTGAACGAGGCATTTTTGGACCAAATCGGTGTGCTATAGCCCACGTTTTTTGGGGTGGGCCCTAGGTCTCGATGTGCTGTGGGGCAAAAATTGATCAGGGTATGCTAGGTAGGTAAGGGATCATCTCAGTATGGTCCTCTAATTTTTTTTGGTCATTCGGGTAGACAAACGGGCGAAATGGCATGAACGGGGTATTTTTGGGTCAAATTGGTGTGCTATAGCCCACTGTTTTAGGAGTGGGCCCAGAGTTCAGGCATGTTGTGGGCCTAAAATCGATCGGGGTGTTCCAGGGAGGTTGGGGATCATCCAAATTTGGTCCGTTTAATTTTTCATGGCTATTTGGATGGACAAACGGGTGAAACGGCGCGAACGGGACATTTTTGGGATAAATCGGTGTGCTATAGTCCACGGTTTCGGGGTTGGGCTCAGGGTCCGGGCGTGCTGTGGGCCAAAAATCAATCGTGGCATTCTAGGGTGGTTGAATATCATCCCAGTGTGGTCCATTTAATTTTCTATGGCGCGAACAGGGTATTTTTGGGCCAAATCGATATGCTATAGCCCATGGTTTTGTGTGTGGGTCCGGGGTCCAGGCGTGCTGTGGGCCGAAAATAGACCGGAGCATGCCAGGGAGGTTGGGGATCGTCCCATTATGCTTCTTTTAATTTTTCATTGCCATTTGGGTGGACAAACGGGTGAAACGATGCGAACGAGGCATTTTCGAGCCAAATCGGTGTGCCATAACCCACGGTTTTAGGGGTGGGCTCGGGGTCTTGGCATGCTGTAGGTCAAAATTTGATCGGGGTTTGCCAGGGAGGTTGGGGATCATCCCAGTGTGGTCCGTTTGGTTTATCATGGATATTTGGGTCGACAACTCGATGATAGGGCGCAAACGGGGCATTTTTGGGCCAAATCGGTGTGCTATAGCCCATGGTTTTGGGGGCGGGCCCGGGGTACGGTCTTGCTGTGGTCCAAAAATTGACTTGGGCATGACAGGCATGTTGGGGATCATCCCAGTGTGGTCCTTTTAGTTTTTCGTGGCAATTTGGGGGGACAAACGATCCGAACGCGCGAACGGGGCATTTTCAGGCCAAATCGGTCTGCTATAGACCACGGTTTCAGGGGTGGGCCTGGGGTCCGGGTGTGCTGTGGTCCTAAAATCTATCGGGGCATGGAAGAGAGGTTGGGGTTCTTCCCAGTATGGTCCATTTAATTCTTCGTAGCCATTTGGGTGGACAAACAGGTGAAACGACATGAACGGTGTATTTTCTGTCCAAATCGGTGTGCTAAAGCCCACGGTTTCGGGGTTGGACCCAGGGTCCGATCATTTATTGGTCCAAAAATCGACCGGGGCATGCTAAGAAGGTTGGGGATGGTCCCAGTGTGGTCCATTTAATTTTTAGTGACCATTTGGGTTGATAAACGGGCGAAACGGTGTGAATGAGGCATTTTCTGGCTAAATCGGTGTGCTATAGGCGTATGGTTTCGAGGGTGGGCCCGGGGATCGGGTGTGGTGTGGGACAAAAATCGACCGAGGTATACCACAGAGTTTAGGGATCATCCCAGTTTGGTCCGTTTAATTTTTCATGGTCATTTGGGCGGATAAATGGGCGAAACGGCATGAACTGGGCATTTTCGAGCCAAATTGGTGTGCTATAGCCCACGATTTTGGGGGTTGGCCCGGGGTCGGGCGTGCTGTGGGCCGAAAATCGATCGGAGCATGCCAGAGAAGTTGGAGGTCGTCCCAGTGTGGTTTGTTTAATTTTTCTTGGCCATTTAATTAGATAAACGAGCGATCGGCGTGAATGAGGCATTTTGAGCCAAATCCGTGTACTATAGCCCACGATTTTGGGGTGGGCCTAGGGTCCGAATGTGCTGTGGGTTGAAAATCGACCTGGGCATTCTAGGGGGATGAGGATCATCCTAGTGTGGTCCATTTAATTTTCGTCGCAATTTGTGTAGACAAACAGGTGAAACGGCTCAAACGGGGCATTTTTGGGCCAAATCGGAGTGCTATAGCCCACTATTTTGGGGGTGGGCCCCGGGTTCGGGCGTGCTATGGGTCAAAAATCAATTGGAGTATGCCAGGGAGGTTGGGATCATCCCAGTATGGTTCGTTTTATTTTTCATGGATATTTGGGTGGACAAAATGGCGAAACGGCGCTAACGGGGAGTTTTTGGGACAAATCGGTGTGCTATAGCCCATGGTTTTGAGGGTGGGCTCGGGGTCCGGGCGTGCTATGGGCCAAAAATCGATTGGGGCATGCTTGGGAGGTTGGAGATTATCCCAGTGTGGTCCATTTAATTTTTCATAGCCATTTGGGTGGACAATCGGGCAAAACAGCGTGAACGGGGCATTTTAAGGCCAAATCGGTGTGCTATAGCCCACAATTTTAGGGGTGGGCCTAGGGTATGGATCTATTGTGGGCCAAAAATAGATGGGGGCGTGCTAGGGAGGTTGGGCATCATCCCAGTGTGGTTCGTTTAATTTATTGTGGCCATTTGAGTTGATAAACGGGCAAAACAACGCGAATGGGGCATTTTGGGGCCAAATTGGTGTCCTATAGCCCACGATTTTGGGGGTGGGCCTGGGGTGTGGGTGTGCTGTGGGCCAAAATTCGACCAGCGCGAGACAGGGAGATTGGGGATCATCCCATTATGGTCTGTTTAATTTTTTGTGGCCATTTGGGTGGATAAACGGGCAAACCGGCGCGAATTGTGCATTTTTATGTCAAATCAGTGTGTTATAGTCCATGGTTTTGGAGGTGGGCCTTGGGTTGTGGCGTACTGTGGGTCAAAAATTGTTCGGGGTATGCTAAGGAGGTTGGGGATCATCCCAGTATGGTTAGTTTAATTTTTCATAGCCACTTGGGTGGATAAATAGGCAAAACGGTGCAAATGAGGCATTTTCGGGCCAAATCGGTGTACTATAGCCCACGGTTTCATGGGTGGGCTCGGGGTCCGGGCGTGCTGTAGGCCGAAAATCGATCGGGGTAGGCCAAGGAGGTTGGGGATCATCTCAGTGTGGTTCGTTTATTTTTTCGTGGCCATTTCGCTGGACAAACGAGCAAAACGGAGCGAACAAGGCATTTTAGGGCCAAATCAGTGTGCTATAGCCCACGATTTTTGGGATGGGCTCGGGGTCCGGGTGTACTGTAGGCTAAAAATCAATCGGGACATGCCAGGGAGGTTGGGGATCATCCTGGTGTGGTCCATTTATTTTTTCGCAGCTATTTAGGTAGACAAACGGGCAAAACGGGGCAAACGAGGCATTTTCGAGCCAAATCAGTGTGCTATAGCCCACGGTTTTGGGGTGGGCTCAGGGTCCGAGCGTGCTGCAGGCCAAAAATCGATCGGGGCATGTCGGAGAGGTTGAGAATCGTCCCAGTGTGGTCCGTTTAATTTTTTGTGGCTATTTGGGTGGACAAACGACCAAAACAACGTGAACGGGGCATTTTCGGGCCTCATTGGTGTGCTATAGCCCATGATTTTGGGGTTTGACCCGGGGTCATGGTGTGTTGTGTTCTAAAAATCGATCGGGGCGTGCCAGGGAGGTAAGAAATCATCCTAGTATGGTCTGTTTAATTTTTCATGGCCTTTTGGGTGGAAAAACGGGCAAAACGGCACAATCGGTGCATTTTGGGCCAAATTGGTGAGCTATAGCCCATGGTTTTGGGGTGGGCCTGGGCGTGCTGTGGGACAAAAATTGACCGGGGCATGACAGAAAGGTTAGGGATTGTCCCAGTGGGGTTCGTTTAATTTTTAGTGGCCATTTGGGTTGACAAATGGGCAAAATGACGCGAACGGGGCATTTTTCTGCCAAATCGGTGAGCTATAGCCCACGGTTTCAGAGGTGGGCCTAGGATCTGGGCATGCTGTGGGACAAAAATTGACCGGGGCATGCCAGGGAGGTTGGGAATCGTCCCACTATCCAGGGAGGTTGGGAATCGTCCCACTATGGTACGTTTAATTTTTCATGGCCATTTGGGTGGACAAACGGGCGAAACGGTGCGAATGGTGCATATTTGGGCCAAATCGGTATTCTATAGCACACGGTTTTGGGGGTGGACCCGAGGTCCGGGCGTGATGTGAGCCAAAAATCGATCGGGAAATTCCAGGGAGGTTGGGGATCATCCCAGTGTGGTTCGTTTAATTTTTCATGGCCTTTTGGGTGGACACACGGGCAAAATGGTGCGAACGGGGAAATTTTAGGCTAAATCGGTGTGCTATAGCACACGGTTTCAGGGGTGGGATCGAGGTCCCGGCGTGCTGTAGGCCTAAAATCGATCGGAGAGTGCCAGGGAGGTTGGGGATCCTTCCAGTGTGGTCTGTTTTATTTTTGGTGGCCATTTGGGTGGATAAACGGGCAAAACGGGGCGAAGAAGAATTTTTGGGCCAAAAAATTGACCGGGGCATGCCAGAGAGGTTGACGATTATCCCAGTGTATTCCATTTAATTTTTCGTAGCCATTTGGTTGGACAAATGGGCGAAACGGCGCATACTGGGTATTTTTGGGAAAAATCAAAGTGCTATAGCCCACGATTTTGGGGGTGGGCCCGGGGTCCAAGCGTGCTGTGCACCAAAAATTGATCGGGGTATGCCAGGGAGGTTGGGGATCGTCCCAGTATGGTTTGTTTAATTTTTTGTTGCCATTTGGGTGGACAAATGGGCAAAACGGCGTGAACGGGGCATTATCGGGTTAAATCAATGTGCTATGCCCACGGTTTTGGGGGTGGGCTCGGTGTCCGAGCATGCTGTAGGCCGAAAATCAATCGAGAAGTGCCAGGGAGGTTAGGGATCATCCCAGTATGGTCCATTGAATTTTTTGTGGTTATGTGAGTGGACAAATGAGCAAAACGATGCAAATAGGGCATTTTTGGACCAAATCGGTGTACTATAGCCCACAGTTTTGGGTTTGGGCTCGAGGTACGATAGTGTTGTAGGCTAAAAATCGTTCGGGGAATGCCAGTGAGGTTGGGGATCATCCCAGTGTGGTCCTTTTAATTTGTCATGGCTATTTGGGTGGACTAACGAGGCATTTTGGGCTATATCGGTGTGCTATAGTCCACGGTTTTGGGGGAGGTCTTGGGGTACGAGCGTGCTATGGGCCAAAAAATCGACAGGGGCATGCCAGAGAGGTTTGTGATCATCCTAGTGTGGTCCGTTTAATTTTTTGTAGCCATTTGGGTGGATAAACATGCGAAACGGCGCGAACGGGGAGTTTTCGCGCCATATCGGTATGCTATAGCGCACAGTTTTGGCGGTGGGCCTGGGTGTGCAGTGGTCCGAAAATCAATTAGGGTGTGCCAGGGCAGTTAGGGATCATCCCACTGTGGTCCTTTAACTTTTTGTGTCCATTTGGGTGGACAAACGGGTGAAACGGCCTTAACGGGGCATTTTCAAGCCAAATCGGTGTGCTGTAGCCTGCAGTTTCGAGGGTGGGCCCGGGGTCCGGGCGTGCTGTGGGCCAAAAATAGATCGGGGCATGCCAGGTAGGTCGGGGATCATCCCATTTTGGTTCGTTTAACTTTTTGTTGTCATTTGGGTGGACAAACGGGCAAAATGGTGCGAATGAGGCATTTTTAGGCCAAATTGGTGTACTATAGCCCTCAGTTTCAGGGGTGGGCCCAGGGTCCGAGTGTGTTGTGGGACAAAAATCGATCAGAGCTTTCCAAAGAGGTTGGGGATAATCCCAGCGTGGTTCGCTTAATTTTTCGTGGCCATTTGGGTGGACAAACGGGCGAAACAGCACAAGCATGGCATTTTTGGGCCAAATCGGTGTGCTATAGCCCCTGGTTTCGGGGGTGGGCCTGGGTTACAGACGTGCTGTGGGTCGATAATCGACTGGGGCGTGCCAGGGAAGTTGGGGATCATCCTAGTGTGGTCCGTTTAATTTTTTGTGGGCATTAGGGTGGACAAACGGACAAAACGATGCGAATGGGACATTTTTAGGCCAAATTGGTGTGTTATACCCCACTGTTTCAGGGGTGGGCCAAGTGTTCGGGCGTGTTGTGGCCTTAAAATTGACCAGGGCATGGAAGTGAGGTTGGGGATCATCCCAGTATGATCCATTTAATTTTTTGTGGCCATTTGGGTGGACAAACATGTAAAACGGCACGAACTGGGTATTTTCGGGCCAAACCAAAGCGCTATATCCCACGATTTTGAGGGTGGTCCCAGTGTCCGGGCGTACTGTGGGCCAAAAATCAATCGGGGCATGCCAGGGAGGTTGGGGATCATCCCAGTATGGTTCGTTTAATTTTTCATGGCCATTTAGGTGGACAAATGGGCAGAACGACGCGAACTGGGCATTTTTGGGTCAAATCGGTGTGCTATAGCCCACAGTTTTGGGGGTGGGTGGGTTGTGGGGCAAAAATTGACTGGGGCATTCCAGGGATGTTAAGGATCATCCCAGTGTAGTCCATTTAATTTTTTGTGGCTATTTGGGTGGACAAACGGGCAAAACGACGTGAACGGGGTTTTTTCGGGCCAAATCGGTGTGACCTATAGTTTTGGGGGTGGTCCCAGGGTCCGGATGTGCTGTGGGCCAAAAATCAACTGGGGTGTGCCAGGGAGGTTAGGGATCATCCCAGTGTGGTCCGTTTAATTTTTTGTGGCCATTTAGGTGGACAAAAGGGCAAAACGGAGCGAACGGGGCATTTTTGGCCAAATTAGTGTGCTATCGCCCACAATTTGGGGGTGGGCCCAAGGTACGGGCGTGATGTGGGCCAAAAATTGACCGGTTCTTGCCAGGGAGGTTGGGGATCATCCCAGTGAGGTCTGTTTAATTTTTTGTGGCCATATAGGTCGACAAAAGGGCGAAACGGCGCGAACGGGGCATTTTTGGCCAAATTAGTGTGCTATCGCCCACAATTTGGGGGTGGGCCTAAGGTACGGGCGTGCTGTGGGCCAAAAATAGACCGGTTCTTGCCAGGGAGGTTGGGATCATGTCTATGTGGTTCGTTTAATTTTTTATGGACATGTGGGTGGACGAACGGATGAAATAGCGCGAACGGGGCATTTTTGGGCCAAATCGGTTTGCTATAGCCCACGGTTTCGAGGGGGGGTCGGGGTCTGAGCGTGCTGTAGGTAGAAAATCAATCGAGGCGTGCTAGGGAGGTTGAGGATTTTCCCAGTATGGTCTGTTTAATTTTTCATGGACATTTGGGTGGATAAACTGATGAAACGGTGCAAACGAGACATTTTTGGGCCAACTCGGTGTTCTATAGTCCACGGTTTCGAGGGTGGCCCAGGGTCCGGGCGGGCTGTGGTAAGAAATCATCCGAGGCTTGCCAGGAAGGTTGGGGACCATTCCAGTATGGTCCGTTTAATTTTTCGTGGCCATTTGGGTGGACAAACGGGTGAAATGGTGCGAACGGGGCATTTTTGGCAAAATCGGTGTGCTATATAGCCCATGGTTTCGAGGGTGCGCCATGGTTTCGGTCATTCTACGGGCCAAAAATCAACCGAGGCATGCCAGGGAGGTTGGGGATCATCCCAGTATGGTCCGTTTAATTTTTTGTGTCCATTTGGGTAGAAAAACAGACGAAACGGCGCGAATAGGGCATTTTGGGCCAAATCGGTGAGCTACAGCCCTCGGTTTTTGGGTTGGGCCCGGACGTTCTGTGGGCAGAAAATTGACCGGAGAGTGCCAGGGATTGTCCCAATGTTGTTTGTTTAATATTTCATAGCCATTTGGGTGGAAAAACGGGCGAAATGGCATGAACGGGAAATTTTTGGGCCAAATAGGTGTGTTATAGGCCATGGTATTAGGGGTGGCCTAGGGTCCGTGCGTGCTGTGTGCCAAAATCAACCGAGGCTTGCCAGGGAGGTTGGGGATCGTCCTAGTGTGGTCTTTTTAATAATTTGTGGCTATTTTGGTGGACAAACGGGCGAAACTACGCAAACGAGGCATTTTTGAGCTAAATCGGTGTTTTATAGCCACGGTTTTGGGGGTGGGCCTAGGGTCCGGGTGTGCTGTTTGCTGAAAATCAACTGGGGTGTACCAGAGAGGTTGAATATCTTCCTAGTATGATTCGTTTAATTTTTCATGGCAATTTGGGTGGACAAACGGGCGAAACAGCGCGAACAGGGTGTTTTTGGGACAAATTGGTGTGTTATAGCCCATGGTTTTGGGGGTGGGCCCAGGGCTCGGATGTATCGTGGGACAAAAATTGATCTGGGCATGCCCAAGAGGATGGGGATCGTCCCTGTGAGGTTCGTTTAATTTTTTGTGGCCATATGGGTGGACAAACGGGCAAAACGGCGCAAGTGGGGCATTTTAGGCCAAATCGGTGTGCTATAGCCCACTATTTCAGGGTGGGATCGGGGTTCGATCGTACTGTGGAACGAAAACTGGGGCGTTCTAGGGAGGATGGGGATCATTCTAGTGAGGTTCGTTTATTTTTTTGTGGCCATTTGGGTGGACAAACGGGCGAAATGGGGAAAACGGGTCATTTTCAGGCCTAATCGGTGTGCTATAGCCCATCGTTTTTGGGGGTGGGCCCGTGGTCTAGGTGTGCTGTGGACAAAAAATTGACCGGGGCATGTCAGGGTGATTGGGATCGTCCCACTATGGTCCGTTTAATTTTTTGTGGCTATTTGGGTGGACAAATAGGCAAAGCGGCGAGAACGGGGCATTTTTGGGCCAAATCGGTGTGCTATAGCCGACGATTTTGATGGTGGGCCTTAGGTCCGAGCGTGCTGTGGGATGAAAATCGACTGGGGCATGCCAAGGAGATTAGGGATCATCCCAGTGTGGTCTGTTTAATTTTTCATCGCCATTTGGGTGGATAAACAGGCAAAACGGCGCGAACGGGGCATTATCGGGGGTGGGCTTGGGGTCCGAGCATGCTGTTGGCCAAAAATCAACCGAGGTGGGACAGGCAGGTAGGGGATCATCCCAGTGTGGTCCTTTTATTTTTTTGTGGCTATTTGGGTTGAAAAATGGGTGAAACGGCGCAAACGAGGCATTTTTTGACCAAATTTATGTGCTACAGCCTACGATTTTGGGGTGGGCCCGGCGTCCGGACGTGCTAGGTGCCAAAAATTGAGTACGGCATGATAGGGAGATTGATGATCATCCCAGTGTGGCCCGTTTAATTTTTTATGGCAATTTACGTGGATAAACGGGCGAATCGGCGCGAACGGGGCATTTTCTGACCAAATCGATGTCCAATAGCCTATGGTTTTGGGCGTGGGCCCGGGGTTTGGACTTTCTGTGGGCCAAGAATCGATTAGGGTATGCCACAGAGGTTGGGATCATCCTAATGTGGTTAGTTTAATTTTTTGTGTCCATTTGGGTGGACAAACGATCAAAACGACGTGAATTGGGCATTTTTCCAAATTGGTGTGCTATAGCCCACGGTTTTGGAGGTGGGCCCGGGGTGCAGACGTGTTGTGGGAAAAAAATTAACCGAGGCGTTCCAGGGAGGTTGAGGACCATTCCAGTGTGGTTCGTTTAATTTTTCATGGCCATTTGGGTGGACCAACGGGTGAAATGGAACGAACAGGGCATTTTCAGGCTAAATCAGTCTGCTATAGCCCACGATTTAAGGGGTGGGCTTGAGGTTCGGGCGTGCTGTGTTAAAAATCGATTGAGGCATTCCAGGAGGTTGGAGATCGTCCCAGTGTGGATATTAATTTTTTGTAGCTATTTTCTTGGAAAAATGGGCGAAACAGCACGAATAGGGAGTTTTTGGGCCAAATCGGTGTGCTATAGCGCACGATTTTAGCGGAGGGCTTTGGGTCCCGGTGTGCTGTGGGATAAAAATAGACCGGGGTGTACCAGGGAAGTTAGGGATCATCCCAGTGTGGTCCTTTAATTTTTTGTGGCCATTTGGGAGGACAAACGGGCGAAACGGCCCAGATGGGGCATTTTTAGGACAAATTAGTGTGCTATAGCCCACGATTTTGGGGGTGGTCCTGGAGTCAGAGCGTGCTATGGGCCAAAAATATCCGGACCGTTCTAGTGAGGTTGGGTATCGTCTTAGTGTGGTCCATTTAATTTTTCATAGGCTTTGGGTGGACAAACGGATGAAACGGTGCAAACGTGACATTTTTGGGATAAATTAGTGTGCTATAAACCCACAGTTTTAGGGGTGGACCCGGGGTTCAGGCTTGATGTGGGCCGATAAACGACCTGGACGTGCCAAGGAGGTTGGGAATCATCCCAGTGTGGTTCGTTTAACTTTTTGTGGCCATTTGGGTTGACAAATGGGTAAAATGGTGTGAACGAGGCATTTTTTGGCCAAATCGGTGTGCTATAGCTCTCGGTTTTGGGGGTGGGCCCAGGGTCCGAGTGTGCTATGAGCCAAAAATTGATCGGAGCTTTCCAGGGACGTTGGGGATCATCCCAGTGTGGTTTGTTTAATTTTTCGTGTCTATTTGGATGGAAAACGGGAGAGAACGGCACGCGCTGGGTGTTTTCAGGCAAAATCAGTGTTCTATAGCCCACGATTTTTGGGGTGGGCCTGGGGTGCGGGCGTGCTGTGGGCAAAAAATCAATTGGGGCATGCCAGGGAGGTTGGGGATCATCCCAGTATAGTCCATTTAATTTTTCATAGGCATTTGGGTGGATAAACGGATGAAACGGCGCAAACGAAACATTTTTAGGCCAAATTGGTGTGCTATAAGCCGCGAGGTCCAGGCGTGTTGTGTGCCTAAAATCAACCGAGGCATGCCAGCAAGGTTGGGGATCTTTCCAGTGTAGTCCGTTTAATTTTTCGAGGCCATTTGGTTGAACAAACAGGCAAAACGGGGTGAACAAAGCATTTTAGGGCCAAATCGGTGTGCTATTGCCCACGATTTCAGGGGTGGGCTTGGGGTTCGGATGTGTTGTGGGCAAAAAATTGATCAGAGCATTCCAGAGAGGTTGGGGATCGTCCCAGTGTTGTTCGTTTATTTTTTCATGGCCATTTGTGTGAATAAATGGGCAAAACAGCGCGAACTGGACATTTTTGGGCCAAATCGATGTGATATAGCCCACGGTTTTGGGGGTGGTCCTGGGGTCCAGGCGGGATGTCTATCGAAAATCAGTCGGGGTGTGGCAGAGTGATTGGGGATCATCCCAGTATGGTCCATTTAATTTTTTGTGGCCATTTAGGTTGACAAATGGGACAAACGGTGTGAAAGGGGTTTTTTCGGGACAAATCAATGTGCTATAACCCACGGTTTTAGGGGCTCGGGAAAAATTAGTGTGCTATAAGCCGCGAATGGGGTATTTTATGGCCAAATTGGTGTGCTATAGCCCACGTTTTTGGGGTGGGCTCGGGGTTCGGGCGTCCTATGGGCCATAAATCGACTGGGGTGTGCCAGAGAGGATGGGAATCATCCCAGTGTGATCCGTTTAAGTTTTCGTGGCCATTTGGGTGGACAAACGAGCAAAACGGTGCCTACGGGCTTTTTTAGGCCAAATCGGAGTGCTATCGCCCATGGTTTTGTGGGTGGGCACGGGGTTCGGGCGTGCTGTGGGCTAAAAATTGACCGGGGTGTGACAGGGAGGTTAAGGATCATCCCAGTATGGTCCGTTTAATTTTTTGTGGCAATTTGGGTGGACAAACATGCGAAACTGCGCGAACGGGGCATTTTCAAATCAAATTGGGGTGCTATAGGCCACAGTTTGGGGGTGGGCCTGGGGTCTGGCTATGCTGTGCATCAAAAATCAACCGAGGTATGCCAAGGAGGTTGGGGATCATCCCAGTATGGTTCGTTTAATTTTTTGTGGTTATTTGGATGGAAAAACGGGCGTAACAACGCGAACGAGGCATTTTCAAGCCAAATTGGTGTGCTATAGCCCACGGTGTAAGGGGTGGGCCCGGGGTCCGAGCGTACTGTGGGCTGAAAATCAACCGGGGCGTGCCAGGGAGGTTGGGGATCATCTCAGTGTGGTCCGTTTAATTTTTTATGGCTTCTTGGGTAGACAAACGATCGAAACGGCCTGAATGGGGTATTTTCAAGATAAATCAATGTGTTATAGCCCACAGTTTTGGGAGTGGGGCCTACTACGGACGTGTTATGGGCCAAAAATCTACCGGGGCATGCCAGGAGGTTGGGGATCATCCCAGTGTGGTTCATTTAATTTTTCGTGCCTAATTGGGTTGACAAATAGGAGAAACGGTGCGATCGGGACATTTTTGGGCCAAATCGGTGTGCTATAGCCCACAGTTTTGGGGGAGAACTCAGGATCCGGGCGTTCTATAGTCCTAAAATCGACCGGTGCATGCTAGGGAGGTTGGGGATCATCCCAATGTGGTCCGTTAAATTTTTTTGGCCATTTGGGTGGACAAACGGACAAACGGGCAAACAACGCGAGCGGGGCTTTTTCGAGCCAAATCAATATGCTATGACCCACGATTTCAGGAGTGGGTCAAAGGTCCGGGTGTACTATGGGCAAAAAATTGACCGGGGCATGCCATGGAGGTTGGAGATCGTCCCAATGTAGTCCGTTTAATTTTTTGTAGCCATTTGGGTGGACAAACGGGCAAAACGGCACGAACGAGGCTTTTTCAAGATAAATCGGTGTCCTATAGCCCACAGTTTAGGGGTGGGTCCGGGGTTTGAGTGTACTGTGGGTCAAAACTCGATCGGGGGTAAGACAGGGAGGTTGGTGATCGTCCTAGTGTGGTTCGTTTAATTTTTATGGCCATTTGGGTGGACAAAAGGGCGAAACGGTGTGAATGGGAAATTTTCGGGATAAATCAGTGTGCTATAGCCCACGGTTTCGAGGGTGGGCCCGAGGTCCGAGCGTGCTGTGGGCCAAAAATTGTCCGGGGCATTCCAGGGAGGTTGGAGATCATCCCAGTCTGGTCTGGTTAATTTTTCGTGGCCATTAGGGTGGACAAATGGGAGAAACGATGCGGACGATTCATTATCGGTCCAAATCGGTGTTCCATAGACCATGGTTTCGGCTGTGGGCCAATGGTCCGAGTGTTCTCTATGCCAAAAATTGACCAGGGCGTGCCAGGGAGGTTGGGGATCATCCCAGTGTGATCTGTTTAATTTTTTGTGGCTATTTGGGTGGACAAACGGGCGAAACAATGAGAACGAGGCATTTTTAGGCTAAATCGATGTGCTATAGCCCACGGTTTTGCGGGTGCGCCCAGGGTTCGGGTGTGCTATTGGCCAAAAATCAACCAGAGTATGCCAAGGAGGTTGGGTATCATTCGGGTGTGGTTCGTTTAATTTTTCATAGCCCTTTGGGTGGACAAAAGGCGTGAACGGGGCATTTTCGGGATAAATCAGTGTGCTATAGCTCATGGTTTTGGGGGTGGGCCGGGGGTCCGAGCGTGCTGTGGGACAAAATTTGATCGGGGCATGCCAGGGAGGTTGGGGATCATCCCAGTGTGGTTCGTTTAATTTTTCGTGGCCATTTGGGTAGACAAACGGGCAAAAAGACATAAACCAAGGCATTTTCGGGCCAAATCGGTGTGCTATAGCCCACTATTTTGGGGGTGGGCCCGGGGTTCGGGTGTGCTGTGGGCCATAAATTTACCTAGCGTGCCATAGAGGTCGGGGATCATCCCATTGTGGTCAGTTTAATTTTTTTTGACTATTTGGGTGGACAAACGGGCGAAACGGTTCGAACGGACATTTTTGGGCCAAATCGATGTGGTATAGACCTTCGTTTTAGGGGTAGGCCCAGGGTCCAGAAGTGCTGTGGACCAAAAATCGACCGGGGCGTGCCAGGGATGTTGGGGATCATCCCAGTGTGGTCCGTTTAATTTTTTTATGGTTATTTGGGTGGACAAACGGGCGAAAGGGTAAGAATGGGGTATTTTCAAGCTAAATCGGGGTGCTATAGTCCACAGTTTGGGGGGTGGGCTCGGGGTCCGGCCATTCTATGCGTTGAAAATCGATCAAGGCATGCCAAAAAACGGGCGTAACAACGCGAACGAGGTATTTTCAAGCCAAATTGGTGTGCTATAGCCCATGGTGTAAGGAGTGGGCCCGAGGTCTGAGCGTGCGGTGGGCTGAAAATCAATCAGGGCATTCTAGGGAGATTGGGGATCGTCCCATTGTGGTCCATTTATTTTTTTATGGATACTTGGGTGGATAAACGGGCGAAACGACATGAATGGGGCATTTTCAAGATAAATCAGAATGTTATAGTCCACGGTTTTGGGAGTGGGGCCTGCTCCGAGCGTGCTGTGGGCCAAAAATCGATCGGGGCATGCCAGGAGGTTGGGGATCGTCCCAGTGTGGTTTGTTTAATTTTTTGTGCCTAATTGGGTGGAAAAATAGGAGAAACGGTGCGAACGGGACATTTTCAGGCCAAATCGGTGTGCTATAGCCCACAGTTTCGGGGGAGGGCTTAGGGTCCGGGCATGCTGTGGTCCAAAAATTGACCGGGGCGTGCCAGGGAGGTTAGGGATCGTCCCAATGTGGTCCATTTAATTTTTTTTGGCCATTTGAGTGGACAAATAGGAAACAGTGCGAGCGGGGCTTTTTCGAGCCAAATCAGTATGCTATAACTCACGATTTCTGGAGTGGGCCAAGGGTCCGGATGTGCTATGGGCCAAATATTGATCGGGGTATGCCATGGAGGTTAGGATCATCCCAGTGTAGTCCATTTAATTTTTTGTGGCCATTTGGGTGGACAAAAGGGTGAAACAGCATGAACGAGGCTTTTTCAGGACAAATCGGTGTCCTATAGCCCACGGTTTCAGGGGTGGGCTCGGGGTCTGGGTGTGCTGTGGGCGAAAATTGATCGGGGTAAACTAGGGAGGTTGGTGATCATCCCAGTGTAGTCCGTTTAATATTTTGTGGCCATTTGGGTGGACAAACGGGCGAAACAGCGCGAATGGGGAATTTTTGGGACAAATCGGTGTGCTATAGCCCACGGTTTCGGTGGTGGTCCCGGGGTCCGGGCGTGCTGTGGGCCAAAAATCGACCGAAACATGCTTGGGAGGTTAGGGATTATTCCAGTTTGGTCTGTTTAATTTTTTGTGGCCATTTGGGTGGGTAAACGGGCAAAACGGCGTGAACGTGGCATTTTTAGGCCAAATTGGTGTGCTATTAGCCCATAGTTTTTGGGGAGGGCCCGGGGTCCAGACTTGCTGTGGGTTGAAAATCGACCGGGGCATGCTAGGGAGTTTTGAGATTGTCCTAGTGTGGTTCACTTAATTTTTTGTGGCCATTTGGGTGGATAAATTGGCAAAATAGTGCGAACACGACATTTTCAGGCCAAATTGGTGTGCTATAGCACACAATATTTGGGCTGGGCATGGGGTCCGGGTGTGCCATGTGCCGAAAATCAACCAGGGCATTCCAGGGAGATTGGGGATCATCTCAGTGTGGTCTGTTTAAATTTTGGTGAATATTTGGGTGGACAAACGGGCAAAACAGTGTGAACGAGGCATTTTAAGTGAAATCGATGAGCTATAGCCCATGACTTTGAAGGTGGGCTCGAGTTTTGGGCGTGCTGTGTTCCAAAAATTGACCAGGGCATGCTAGGAAGGTTAGAGATTATCCCAGTGTTGTCCATTTAATTTTTTGTGGGTATTTGGGTGGACAAACAAGCGAAACGGTGCAAACGGGGCATTTTCGGGCATAATCGGTGTGCTATAGCCCACGACTTGCGGGGTGGGCCCGTGGTCCGAGCATGCTGTGGGCCGAAAATCGACCGAGCGTGCCAGGGAGGTTGAGGATCATCCCAGTGTGGTCCGTTTATTTTTTCGGGGCATTTGGGAGAACAAACGGGTGAAACGGCGCCAACGTGGCAGTTTTGGGCCAAATAGGTGTGCTATAGCCAATGGTTTTAGAGGTGGTCCTGGGGTTCGAGAGTGCTACATGCCAAAAATTAACCGGGGCATGCCAGGGAGGTCGGGCTAAATCAATGTGAAATAGCCCACAGTTTGAGGGGTAGGCCCGAGGTTCGGGCGTGTTGTGGTCCAAAAATCGACCGGGATGTGTCAGGGAGGTTGGGGATCGTCCCAGTGTGGTCCTTTTAATTTTTCGTGGCCATTTTGGTGGATAAACGGGTGTAACAGCGTGAACGGGGCACTTTTGGGCCAAATCTGTGTGCTATAGCCCATGATTTTGGAGGTGGGTTCGGAGTCCGGGCATGCTGTAGGCCAAAAATTGACCAGGGCGTGATAGGGAGGTGGGGGATCATCCCAGTGTGGTCCGTTCAATTTTTGGTGGCTATTTGGATGAAAAAATGAGCGAAAAGGCATGAATGGGGCATTTTTTGGCCAAATTGGTGTGCTATAGCCCACAGTTTTGGGGTTGGGCCCGGGGTCTGGGCGTGTTGTGGGCCATAAATCGAACAGGGTGTGCCATAGAGAATGGGAATCATCCCAGTGTGGTTCGTTTAATTTTTTGTGGCTATTTGGGTGGACAAACGGGTGAAACGATGCCAATGGGATTTTTTGGGCCAAATCGGTGTGCTATATCCCACGGTTTTATGGGTGGGCCCGGGTGTTCTGTGGGTCAAAAATTGACCGAGGCGTGCCAGAGAGGTTGGGGATCTTCCTAGTATGGTCTATTTATTTTTTAGTGGCAATTTGGGTGGAGAAACGGGCGAAACGATGCAGACGGGGCATTTTCGGGCTAAATCGGTTTGCTATAGCCCACGGTTTTGTGGGTGGGCCCATGGTTTGGGTGTTCTGTGGGCTGAAAATCGATCGGAGAGTGCCAGAGTGGTTGAATATCATGCCAGTGTGATCCGTTTAATTTTTCATGGCTATTTGGGTGGAGAAATGGGCAAAACGGCGCGAACGGGGCATTTTCGGGACTAATCGGTGTGCTTTAGCTCACGATTTTTGGGGTGGGCCCGGGGTCCGAGAGTGCTGTGGGACAAAAATCAACCTAGCGTGCCAGAGAGTTTGGGGATAATCCCAGTGTGGTCCATTTAAGTTTTCGTGACTATTTGGGTGGACAAACGGGCGAAATGGATCGAACGGGCATTTTTGGGCCAAATTGGCATGGTATAACCCTTCGTTTCGGGGGCGGTCCCAGTTTCCAAGCGTGCTAGGAACAAAAAATCAACCGGGGCATGCAATGAATGTTGGGGATCATCTCAGTGTGGTTCGTTTAATTTTTCGTGGCTATTTGGGTGGACAAACGGGTGAAAGGGTACGAATGGGGTATTTTCAAGCTAAATCGGGGTGCTATAGCCCACATTTTGAGGGTGGGCCCGGGGTCCGACCATGCTGTGTGTCTAAAATCGATCGAAGTGTGCCAGAGAGGTTGGGGATCATCCCAGTTTGGTTTGTTTAATTTTTCGTGTCTATTTGGGTGGACAAACGGGCGTACCAACGCGAACGAGGCATTTTCAAGACAAATCGATGTGCTATAGCCCACGGTGTATGGGGTGGGCCCGGGGTTCGAGCGTGCTATGGGCTGAAAATCGACCGGGGCATGCCAGTGAGGTTGGGGATCATCCTAGTGTGGTCTGTTTATGCTTTTGTGGCTACTTGGGTGGACAAATGGGCGAAACGACACAAACAGGGCAGTTTCAAGATAAATCAGTGTGTTATAGCCAACGGTTTTGGGAGTGGGGCCGGCTCCGGGCGTGTTGTGGGCCAAAAATCAATCGGGGTATGCTAGGAGGTTGGGGATCATCCCAGTGTGGTTCGTTTAATTTTTTGTGCCTATTTGGGTGGACAAAGGGGAGAAACGGTGCGAACGGGATGTTTTTGAGCCAAATCGGTGTGCTATAGCCCACAGTTTTGGGGGTGGGCTCAGGGTCTGGGCGTGCTGTGGTCCGAAAATCGACCGGGGCATGCCAGGGAGGTTGAGGATCATCCCAATATGGTCTGTTTAATTTTTTGTGGACATTTGGGTGGACAAATGGGCGAAACAACGCGAGCGGTGGTTTTTTGAGCCAAATCAGTATGCTATAGCCCACGATTTCGGGAGTGGGCCAAGGGTCCAGGTGTGCTCTGGGCCAAAAATTAATCGGGGAAAGCAAGGTGGTTGGGGATCATCCTAGTGTAGTTCGTTTAATTTTTTGTGGCCATTTGGGTGGACAAACGGGTGAAACGATGCGAACGAGGCTTTTTTAGGCCAAATCGGTGTGCTATAGCCCACGGTTTTAGGGGCGGGCCCAGGGTCTGGGTGTGCTGTGGGTCAAAAATCGATCGGGGCAAGTTAGGGAGGTTGGTGATCGTCCCAGTATGGTCTGATTAATTTTTTGTGGCCATTTGGGTGGACAAACGGGAGAAACGGCGTGAATGGGGAATTTTCGGGATAAATCGGTGTGCTATAGCCCACGGTTTTGGTGGTGGTCCTGGGGTCCGGGCATGCTGTGTGCCAAAAATCAACCGGAGTATGCTAGGGAGGTTAGCGGTCATTCCAGTGTGGTCCGTTTAATTTTTTGTGGCCATTTGGGTGGACAAACGGGCAAAACGGTGCGAACGGGGTATTTTTGGGCCAAATCGGTGTGATACAACCCACGATTTTAGGGGTGGGCCCAGGGTTTGGACTTGCTGTGAGTTGAAAAATTGACCGGGGCATGCCAGGGAGTTTGGAGATTGTCCTAATGTGGTCCGTTTAATTTTTCATGGCCATTTGTGTGGATAAATGGGCTAAACGGTGCGAACATGGCATTTTCGGGCCAAATCGGTGTGTTATAGCCCACGATATTTGGGGTGGGCACGGGGTTCGGGCGTAACATTGGCCGAAAATCGACCAGGGCATGCCAGGGAGATTGGGGTTCATCCCAGTGTGGTCTGTTTAAATTTTCGTGGCTATTTGGGTGGACAAACGGCCGAAACGGCGTGAACGGGGCATTTTTCAGAGAAATTGGTGAGCTATAGCACATGGCTTCGATAGTGAGCCCGAGTTTTGGGTGTGCTGTGTTCCAAAAATCGATCGGGGCATGCCAGGGAGGTTAGAGATCATCGCAGTGTTGTCCATTTAATTTTTCGTGGCCATTTGGGTGGACAAACAGGCGAAACGGCGTGAACTGGACATTTTCGGGCATAATTGGTGTGCTGTGGGCTGAAAATCGACCGGGCGTGCCAGCGAGGTTGATCCGTTTAATTTTTTGAGGCATTTGGGTTGACAAATGGGTGAAACGACGCGAACGTGGCAGTTTTGGAAGAAATTGGTGTGCTATAGCCCATGGTTTCGGGGGTGGGCCTGGGGTCCGGGCGTGCTATGTGCCAAAAATTGACCGGGAAATGCCAGGGAGGTTGGGCTAAATTAATGTGAAATTGCCCACGATTTCAGGGGTAGGCCCGGGGGTCGGGCGTGCTGTGGTCCAAAAATCGACCGGGATGTGTCAGGAAGGTTGAGGATCGTCCCAGTGTGGTCCGTTTAATTATTCATGGAAATTTGGGTGGACAAACGGGTGTAACAGCATGAACGTGACATTTTTAGGCCAAATTGGTATGCTATGGCCCACGGTTTTGGGGTGGGCCTAGGGTCCAGGCGTGCTGTGGGCCATAAATTGACCAGGGTGTGACAGAGAGGATGAGAATCATCCTAGTGTGGTCCGTTTATTTTTTCATGGCCATTTGGGTGGACAAACGGGCAAAACGATGCCAACGGGCTTTTTGGGGCCAAATCGGTGTGCTATAGCCCATGATTTTATGGGTGGGCCCGGGTTCCGGGCGTGCTGTGGTCCAAAAATTGACCGAGGCATGCCAGGGAGACTGGGGATCATCCCAGTATGGTTCATTTAATTTTTCATGGCCATTTGAGTGGACAAACGTGCGGAACGGCGCAAACGGTGCATTTTCAAACCAAATCGGTGTGCTATAGCTCATGATTTTGGGGGTAGGCCTGGGTATGGATGTGCTGTGGGCCAAAAATTATCCGGGGTATGCCAAGAAGGTAGGAGATCGCACTATATGGGCCGTTTAATTCTTTTTGGCCATTTGGGTAGACAAATGGGCGAAACGGCGCGAACGGGGAGTGTTCAGGCCAAATCGGTGTGCTATAGCCCACAGTTTTTGGAGTGAGCCCGAGTTCTGGGCGTGTTGTTGGCCAAAAATTAATTGGGCGTGCCAGGGTGGTTAGAGATGGTCCCAGTGTGGTTCGTTTAATTTTTCGTGACCATTTGGGTGGATAAACGGGCAAAACAACGCGAACGGGTTACTTTTGGGCCAAATCGATGTGCTATAACCCACGATTTTCAGGGTGGGCCCAGAGTTCGGGCGTGTAGTGGTCCAAAAATTGACCGGAGCATGCCAGGGAGGTTGGGGATCGTCCCAATGTGGTTCGTTTAATTTTTTGTGGCTATTTGTGTGGACAAATGGGAGAAACGGCACGAACGAGGCATTTTTAAGACAAATCAGTGTGCTATAGCCCACGGTTTCGGGGGTGGGCCAAAGATTCGGGAATGTTGTGGGCCAAATATTTATTGGGGCATGCCAAGGAAGTTGGGGATCTCCCCAATGTGGTCCGTTTAATTTTTCGTGGCCATTTGGGTGGACAAACAGGTGAAACGACGCGAACAAGGCTTTTTTGGGCCAAATTGGTGTGCTATAGCCCACGGTTTCAGAGGTGGGCCCGGGGTTAGGGCATGCTTTGGGCCGAAAATCAATTGAGGCGTGCTAGGGAGGATGATGATCTTCCCAGTGTGGTCCGTTTAATTTTTCGTGGCCATTTGGGTGGATAAAACGGCAAAATGGTGTGAACGAGGAATTTTTGGGCTAAATCGGTATGCAATAGTCCACGATTTTGGGGGTGAGTTCGGGGTACGGGTGTGCTATAGGCCAAAAATTGACCGAGGCATGCCAGGGAGATTGGGGATTATCCCAGTATGGTCCGTTTAACTTTTCGTGGCCATTTGGTTGGACAAATGGGTAAAACAGCGTGAACGGGAAATTTTTGGGCCAAATCGGTATGCTATAGCCCACAGTTTTGGGGCTGGGCCCAGGCGTGCTGTGGGCCAAAAATTGACTTGAGCATGCCAGGGAGGTTGGGGATCATCCTAGTTTGGTTCGTTTAATTTTTTGTGGAGTTTTGTGTTGACAAACGGGCGAAACACGCGAACAGGCGTTATCGGACCAAATTGGTGTGCTATACACCACGATTTCAGGAGTTGGCCCGGGGTCTGAGCATTCTGTGGGGAGAAAATCGACCGAGGCATGCCAGGGAGGTTGAGGATCGTCCCACTATGGTCCATTTAATTTTTCGTGGCCATTTGGGTGGACAAACGAGCGAAATGGCATGAATGGGGTATTTTCAGGCCAAATCGATGTGCTATAGCGCACAGTTTTGGGGGTGGGCTCGGGGTTCGGGTGTGCTGTTGTCCGAATATCGACCAGGGCATGCCACGGAGGTTGGGGATTATCCCAACATCATCCATTTAATTTTACGTGGCCATTTGGGTGGACAAACAGGCGAAATGACACGAATGGGGCATTTTCTAGCCAAATTAGTGTGCTATAGTCAACAGTTTTAGGGGTGGGCCCAGGTTCCGGGCATGCTGTAGGCCAAAAATTGACCGAGGCTTGCCAGGGAAGATAGGGAATGTCCAAGTGTGGTTCGTTTAATTTTTCGTGTCCATTTGGGTGGACAAATGGGCGAAACGATGCGAACGAGGCATTTTTAGGCCAAATCGGTGTGCTATATCCCACGACTTTGGGGGTGGGACCGGGGTCTAGGCATTCTATGGGTCAAAAATTGACCGAGTCATGCCAGGGAGGTTGAGGATCATCCCATTGTGATCCGTTTAGTTTTTCATGGCTATTTGGTTGGACAACTAGGCAAAACGGCACGAATAGCCCATTTTTGTTCCAAATTGGCGTGCTATATCCCACGATTTTGGGGGTGGGCTCGGGGTTCGGGCGTTCTGTGTGCAGAAAATCGATCGAAGCATGGTAGGGAGGTTGGGGATCATCCCAGTGTGTTCCGTTTAATTTTTCGTGGATATTTGGGTGGACAAACGAGCGAAATAGCACGATTGGCCATTATCATACCAAATCGGTGTGCTATAGCCCACGGTTTCGGGGGTTTTCTCGGGGTTCGAGCTTGCTGTAGGCCAAAAATTGACCGACGCATGCCAGGGAGGTTGGGTATCATCCCAGTGTGGTCCGTTTATTTTTTCGTGGCCATTTGGGTGGACAAACGGGAGAAATGGCGCGAACTGGGCATTTTCCAGCTAAATCGATGTGCTATAGCCCACGGTTTTGGGGGTGGGCCCAGGGTTCGAGTGTGGTGTGGTCCAAAAATCGATCAGGGCATGAAAGGGAGGTTGAGGATCATCCCAGTGTGGTTCGTTTAATTTTACATAGTCATTTGGGTGGATAAACAGGCGAAACAACGCAAATGGGGTATTTTTGGGGATAATCGATATCCTATAGTCCATGATTTTAGGGGTGGGCCTGGCGTTAGGGTGTGCTGTAGACTAAAAATCAACTGGGGCATGCCTGGGAGGTTGGGGATCATCCCAGCATGGTACATTTAATTTTTTGTGGCCATTTGGTGGATAAATGGGGGAAACGATGCGAATGAGGCATTTTTGGGCCAAATCGGTGTGCTATAGCTCACTATTTTGGTGTGGGCCTAGGGTTCGGGGCGTGCCAGAGAGGTTGGCGATCATCCCAGTATGGTCTGTTTAATTTTTTGTGGCTATTTGGACTGACACCCGGGCAAAATGGGGCGAATATGGTGTTTTCAGGCCAAATTGGTGTGCTATAGCCAATGGTTTTAGGGGTGGGCCCGGGGTTCGGATGTACTGTGGGTAAAAATTAACCGAGGCATGCCAGAGAGGTTGGGGATCATCCCAGTGTGGTCCGATTAATTTTTCGTGGCCATTTGGGTGTCAAACGGGCGAAACAATGCCAACGGGGCATTTTCGAGCCAAATCGGTGTGCTATAGCCCACATTTTTGGGGGTGGACCCGGTGTTCGGACGTGCCGTGGGCCAAAAGTCGATCGGGGCATGCCATGCTGTGGGCCAAAAATTAGCCGAGGCATGCAATGGAGGATATGGATTATCCCATTATGGTCTGTTTAATTTTTCGTGGCCATTTGGGTGGACAAACGGGCAAAACGGCGTGAACGATCTATTTTTGGGCAAAATCGGTGTGCTATAGCCCACGGTTTTGGGGATGGACCCAGGGGCCGGGTGTGTTGTAGGCCAAAAATTAACCTAGGCATGACAGGGAGGTTGGGGATCATCGCAATGTGATTCGTTTAATTTTTCGCGACCATTTGGGTGGACAAACGGGCAAAACAGTATGAACGGGGCATTTTAAAGCTAAATTGGTGTGCTATAGCACACGGTTTCAGGGGTGTGTTCAGCATCTGAGCGTACTGTAGGCCAAAAATCGAGCGGGGCATGCTAGGGAGGTTGGGGATCATCCTAGTGTGGTCCGTTTAATTTTTTGTGGCCATTTGGGTGGACAAACAGGCAAAACGGAGCAAACGAGGCATTTTTGGGCCAAATTGGTGTTCTATAGCCCGTGGTTTCGGGGATGGACCCAGAATCCGGGCGTGCTGTGGTTCACAAATTGACCGGGGTATGCCAGAGGGGTTGAGGATCATCCCAGTATAGTCTGTTTAATTTTTTGTAGCCATTTGGGTGGACAAACAGGCGAAACAGCGTGAGCAGGGCATTATTAGGCCAAATCGATGTGCTATTGCCCTCGGTTTTGGGGGTGGGCTCGGGGTCTGAGCGTTCTGTGTGCCAAAAATCAATCGAGAAGTACAAGGGAGGTTGGAGAACATCCAAATATGGTCCGTTTAATTTTTCGTGGCCATTTGAGTGGACAAACGGGCAAACTGATGCAAATAGGTCATTTTTTAGCCAAATCGATGTGCTATAACCCACGATTTTGGGGTGGGCCCAGGGTCTGATTGTGTTGTAGGCCAAATATCGACTGAGGAATGCCAGGGAGGTTGAAAATCATCCCAGTGTGGTCCGTTTAATTTTTCAAGGCCATTTGGGTGGACAAACGGGCGAAACAGTGCGAACAGAGAATTTTCAAGAAAAATCAGTATACTATAGTTCACGGTTTTGTGGGTGGGTCCGGGTTCCAGGCGTGCTGTGGGTCGAAAATCGACCTGGGCATGCCAGGGAGGTTTGGGATCATCCCAGTATGGTCCGTTTAATATTTTGTCTCTATTGGGTGGACAAACGGGCAAAATGGGGTGAATGAGGTATTTTTGGGCCAAATTGGTGTGCTATAGCCCACGGTTTTGGGAGTGGGCCCGGGGTCCGGGCATGCTGTAGGCTGAAAATGAACTGGGGCATGCCAGGGAGGTTGGGGATCATCCCAGTGTGGTCCGTTTAATATTTCATAGCCATTTGGGTGGACAAACAGGAAAAACAGGGCGAACGAGGTATTTTCGGGCTAAATCAGTGTGCTATAGCCTACGATTTTGGGAGTGGGCCCGGGGTCTGGGCATGCTATGGGCCAAAAATTAACTAGGCATGCTAGGGGGGTTGAGGATCATCCCAGTGTGGTTCGTTTAATATTTCGTGGCAATTTAGGTGGACAAACGGGCGAAACGATGCTAACGGTGTATTTTCGGGGCGAATCGGTGTGCTATAGCCCATGGTTTTGGGGGTGAGCCTGGGGTCCGGGCGTGCTGTGGGACAAAAATTGACTGGGGCGTGCCAGGGAGGTTGGGGATCGTCCAGGTATGGTCCGTTTAATTTTTCTTGGCCATTTGGATTGACAAACGGGCAAAACGGCGCGAACAGGGCATTATCGGGCCAAATGGATGTTCTATAGCCCACGGTTTTGGGGGTGGGCTCGGGATTCGAGCGTGTTATGGGCAAAAAATCAACCGGGGCATGCCAGGGAGGTTGGGAATCATCCCAGTATGGTCTGTTTAATTTTTTGTGGCCATTTTAGTGTACAAACAGGCAAAATGGTGCGCATAGGGTTTTTTCGACCCAAATCGGTGTGCTATAGCCCACGATTTTGGGGGTGGTCCCGGGGACCGATTGTGCTGTAGGCTGAAAATTGACCAGGGCGGGCTAGGGAGGTTGGGGATCGTCCAAGTGTGGTCCGTTTAATTTTTTATGGCTATTTGGGTGGACAAATGGGCAAAACGACGCGAATATGACATTTTCGGGCAAAATTGGTATGCTATAGACTGGGGTTTTGGGGGTGGGCCCAAATTTTGGACGTGCTGTCATCCAAAAATTGACCGAGCTGTGCCAGGGAGGTTGGGGATCATCCCAGTGTGGTTTTTTAATTTCTCGTGGCCATTTGGGTTGACAAACAACCAAGACGGCACAAACGATGCATTTCCGGGCTAAATCGATGTGCTATAGCCAATGGTTTTGGGGGTGGACCCAGGTCCGGGCGTGCTGTGAGCGAAAAATTGACCGGGGCATGCCAGGGAGGTTGGTGATCATCCCCGTGTGGTTTGTTTAATTTTTCGTGGCCATTTGCATGGATAAACGGGCAAAACGGTATGAATGGGGTATTTTTGGGCTAAATTGGTGTGCTATAGCACACGGTTTCAGGGGTGGGCTCAGGGTCCAAGCGTATTGTAGGCCAAAAATCAACCGGGGCATGCTAGGGAGATTTGGGATCATCCCAGTTTGGTTCATTTAATTTTTCGTGGCCATTTGGGTGGACAAACAGGCAAAACGAGGTATTTTCGGGCCAAATTAATATGCTATAGCCCACAGTTTTGGGGGTGAGCTCGGGGTACGGGCGTGCTGTGGTTTGAAAATTGACCGGGGCATGCCAGGGGGGTTGAGTATCGTCCCAGTATGGTCCGCTTAATTTTTCGTAGGCAATTGGGTGAACAAATGGGCGAAACGGCGCGAACGGTGCATTTTCAGGCCAAATCGGTGTGCTATCGCCCACAGTTTTGGGGGTGGGCTCGGGGTCCGGGCATACTGTGGGATGAAAATTGCTCAGGGCATGTCAGGGAGGTTGGGGATCATCCCATTGTGGTCCGTTTAATTTTTTATGGCCATTTAGGTAGACAAACGAGCGAAATTGCAGGAACTGTGTATTTTCAGGTCGAATCGGTGTGCTATAGCCCACGGTTCTGGGGGTGGGCCAGGGGTTCGTGCGTGTTGTGTGTTGAAAATCGACCGATGTGTGCCAGGGAGGTTGGAGATCGTCCCAGTGTGGTCCGTTTAGTTTTTTGTGGCCATTTAAGTGGATAAACAAGCAAAATGATATGAATAGGGATTTTTCGAACCAAATCGGTGTGCTATAGCCCACGATTTTGGCGGTTCACCCGGGGTCTGATTGTGTTGTTGGCTGAAAATCGATCGGGGCGTGCCAGGGAGGTTGGGGATCATCCAAGTATGGTCCGTTTAATTTTTCTTGGCCATTTGGGTGGACAAACTGCTAAAACGGCGAGAACATGGCATTTTCGGGAAAAATAGGTATGCTATAGCCCAGGGTTTTGGGTGTGGCCCCGGGTTCTGGGCGTACTGTTGGCCTAAAATCGATCGAGTTGTGCCAGGGAGGTTGGGGATAATCCCAATGTGGTTTTTTTAATTTATCGTGGCTATTTGGGTTGACAAACAGCCAAAACAGCGCAAACGGTGCATTTTTGGGCCAAATCGGTGTGCTATAGCCCACGGTTTTGGGGGTGGACCCAGGGCCCGGGCGTGCTGTGGGTGAAAAATTGATCGGGGTATGCCAGGGAGGTTAGGGATCATCTTAGTATAGTTCATTTAATTTTTCGTGGCCATTTCAGTGGATAAACAGGAAAAATAGTATGAACGGGGTATTTTGGGGCTAAATTGGTGTGCTATAGCACACGATTTCAGGGGTGGGCTCAAGGTCCGAGCATACTGTAGGCCAAAAATTGATCGGGGCATGCAAGGGAGGTTGAGGATCATCCCAATGTGGTCCGTTTAATTTTTCGTCGCCATTTGGGTGGACAAACAGGCAAAACGGGGCAAACGAGGCATTTTCGGGCACAATTGGTGTGCTATTGCCCACGATTTTGGGGGTGATCTCAGGGTCTGGGCGTGCTGTGGTTCAAAATTGACCGGGGCATGCCAGGGGGTTTGAGGATCATCCCAGTATGGTCCGTTTTATTTTTCGTATCCATTTGGGTGGACAAACGGGCGAAACGGCATGAACGGTGCATTTTTGGGCCAAATTGCTGTGCTATAGCCCACGATTTCGGGGGTGGGCCCAGGGTTCGGTCATACTGTGGGCCGAAAATTTCTTGGGGCATGTCAGGGAGTTTGGATATCATTCCATTGTGGTCTGTTTAATTTTTTATGGCCATTTAGGTAGACAAATAAGAGAAACGGCGTGAACTGGGCATTTTCGGGCTAAATCGGTATGCTTAGCCCACGGTTTTGGGGGAGGGCTCGGGGTCTAGGCATGATGTAGGCCGAAAATCGACCGAGGCATGCCAGGGAGGTTGGGGATCTTCTCAGTGTGGTCCTTTTAATTTTTTGTGGCTATTTCGGTGGACTAACGGGTGAAACGACACGAACGAGGCATTTTCAGGCCAAATCGGTGTGCTATAGCCCACGATTTTAGGGGTGGGCCCGGGGTATAGATGTGTTGTAGGCCAAAATACACCGGAGCATGCTAGGGAGATTGGTGATCATCCCATTATGGTCCGTTTAAGTGTTCGTGGCCATTTGGGTGGACAAACGGGCGTAACGGTGCGAACGGGGAATTTTTAGGCCAAATTCGTGTGCTATAACCCATGGTTTTGGGGGTGGGCCTGGGGTTCGAGAGTGATGTGGGCCAAAAATCGACCGGGGCGTGTCAGGAAAGTTAAGGATCATTCCAGTATGGTCCGTTTAATTTTTAGTGGTCATTTGGTTGGACAAACAGGCGAAATAACACAAATGGGGCATTTTTCGGCCAAATCGGAATGCTATAGCCCACGTTTTTGGGGGTGGGCCTGGGGTTGGGGTGTGTTATAGGCCAAAAATTGACCGAGGCATGCCAGGGAGGTTTGGGATCTTCCCAGTATTTTCCATTTAAATTTTTGTGATCATTTGGTGGACAAACAGGCGAAATGGTGTGAACGGGGAATTTTCGGGCCAAATCGGTTGCTATAGCCCATGGTTTTGGGGGTGGGACAGGGGTCCGTCCGTGTTGTGGGCTGAAAATTGACCGAGGCGTGCTAGGAAGGTTAGGGATCATCTCAGTATAGGTCGTTTAAATTTTAGTAACTGTTTGGGTGGACAAACGAGCAAAATGGCGCGAATGGGGCATTTTTGGTCCAAATTGGTGTGCTATAGCCCACGGTTTCGGGGGTGGGCTCGGGGTCTGGTCATGCTGTGGGCCGAAAAATGATCGAGGTATGGCAGGGAGGATAGGGATCGTCCTATTATGGTCTGTTTAATTTTTCGTGGATATTTGGGTGGACAAACGAACAAAACGACGCGACAAATGCATTTTTGGGCAAAATCGATGTGCTATAGCCCACGATTTTAGGGGTGGACCCAGGGTCTGGGCTTGCTGTGGGACGAAAATCAACTGGGGCATGCCAGGGAGGTTGGGGATCATCCCAGTATGGTCCGTTTAGTTTTTTGTGGCCATTTGGGTGGTCAAACAGGCAAAACGGGCAAATGAGGCATTTTCTGGCCAAATTGGTGTGCTATAGCCCACGATTTTGGGGGTGGACCGGGGACCGAACGTACTGTGGTTCAAAAATTGACCGGGGCATGCCAGGGGGTTGAAGATCATCCCAGTATGGTCCGTTTAATTTTTTGTAGCCATTTGGGTGGACAAACGGGCAAAACGGCGTGAACGGGGCATTATTGGGCCAAATTAATGTGCTATAGGCCACGGTTTTGGGGGTGGGCTGGGGGTCCGAGCGTTTTGTGGGTTAAAAATCAACCGAGAAGTGCTAGGGAGTTGGGGATCATCCCAGTGTGGTTCGTTTTATTTTTTGTGGCCATTTGAGTGGACAAACAGGCTAAACGATGTAAATAGGCCATTTTTCGGCTAAATCGGTATGCTATAGCCCACGGTTTTGGGGTGGGCCCGGGGTTCGATTGTGCTATAGGACAAAAATTCACCGAGGAATGCCAGGGAGGTTGTGGATCATCCAAGTGTGGTTCATTTAATTTTTCATGGCCATTTGGGTGGACAAACGGGCGAAGCGGTGCGAACAGGGCATTTTTGGGAAAAATCGGTATTGTTTAGCCCACGGTTTTGTGGGTGGGACCAGGGTCCAGGCGAGCTGTGGGTCAAAAATCGACCGGGGCATGCCAGGGGGGTTTGGGATCATCCCAGTATTGTCCGTTTAATTTTTCGTACCCATTTGGGTGGACAAACGGACAAAACGTTGTGAACGGGGCATTTTCAGGCCAAATTGGTGTGCTATAGCCCGTTGTTTCGAGGGTGGACCCAGGATCCGTTCGTACTGTGAATCAAAAAATTAACCGGGGTATGCCAGAGAGGTTGGGGATCATCTCAGTGTGGTCCGTTTAATTTTTCATGGCTATTTAGGTGGACAAACAGGCGAAACGGTGCGAACGGGGCATTTTCAGGCCAACTCAGTGTGCTATAGCCCATGATTTTGGGGGTGGGCCCGGGGTATAGATGTGCTATGGGAAAAAAATAGACCGGGGCACCCTACGGAGGTTGGTAATCATCCCAGTGTGGTCCATTTAAGATTTTGTGGCTATTTGTGTGGAAAAACGGGCAAAAAGGTGCGAACGGGGCATTTTTTGGCCAAATCGGTATGCTATAGCCCACGGTTTTGGGGGTGGGCTCGGGGTCTGGGCATGCTATGGGCCAAAAATCGATCGGGGCATACCAGGGATGTTAGGGATCATCCCACTATGGTCCGTTTAATTTTTTGTGGCCATTTGTGTAGACAAATGGGCAAAACAGCGCGAACGGTGCAATTTCAAACAAAATCGGTGTGCTATTGCCCACGGTTTTGTGGGTGGGCTAGTGGTCCAGGTGTGTTGTGGGTCCAAAATCGACTGGGGCATACCAGGGAGGTTGGGGATCGTCCCAGTATGATCCGTTTAATTTTTCGTGGCTATTTGGGTGGACAAATGAGCGAAACGGCACGAATAGGGCATTTTTGGGGCAAATCGGTGTGCTATAGCCCATGGTTTTGGGGGTGGGCCCGGGGTCCGGGAGTGCTGTGGACCAAAATCGACCGGGGTATGCCAGGAAGGTTAGGGATCATACCAGTGTGGTCCGTTTAATTTTTATTGTCATTTGGGAGGAAAAACGGGCAAAATAGCGCAAACGAAGTATTTTTCGGCAAAATCGGTGTGCTATAGCCTACGGTTTCGGGGGTGGGCCGGTGGTCTGGGCATGCTGTGGGCCAAAAATCGATCGGGGTGAGCCAGGGATATTGAGGATCATCCCACTATTTTTCATTTAATTTTTTATGTCCATTTGGGTGGACAAACGGGCAAAACTGCGCGAACGGAATATTTTTGGGCCAAATCAGTGCGCTATAGTCCACGGTTTAGGGGGTGGGCCCAGTGTTCAGACGTGCTGTGGGCCAAAAATCAACTGTGGAAAGCCAGGGAGGTTGGGTATCGTCCCAATATGGTTCGTTTAATTTTTTGTGGCCACTTGGGTGGACAAACGGGCTAAACAGTGCGAACGGGGTATTTTCGGGCAAAATCGATATGTTATAGCCCGCGGTTTTGAGGGTGGGCTTGGGGTTCGAGCGTGCTGTAGGCCGAAAATTGATTGGGCCATGCCAGGGAGGTTGGGGATCATCCTAGTGTGGTCCGTTAATTTTTTCGTGGCCATTTGGGTGGACAAACAGGCAAAACGATGCGAATGAGGCATTTTTGAGATAAATCGGTGTGCTATAGCCCACGGTTTCGGGGGTAGGCCTGGGGTACAGGCATGCTGTGGGCTGAAAATCAACTACGGCATGCTAGAGAGGTTGGGGATCATCCCAGTATGGTCAGTTTAATATTTCATTGCCATTTGGGAGGACAAACGGGAGAAATGGCGCGAACGATATATTTTCGGGCCAAATCGGTGTGCTATAGCCCACGGTTTCGAGGGTAGTCCCGGGGTCCGGGCGTGCTGTGGGCTGAAAATTGACGGGGGCGTTCCAGTGAGGTTGGAGATCATCCAGGTGTGGTCCCTTTAATTTTTCGTGGCCATTTGGGTGGACAAACGGGCAAAACGCCGCAAACGGGGCATTATCGGGCCAAATTGATGTGCTATAGCCCACGGTTTTGGGGGTGGGCTCAGGGTTCGAGCATGTTGTAGGCCGAAAATTGATCGGGGCTTGCCAGGGAGGTTGGGGATCGTCCCAGTATGGTACGTTTAAGTTTTTGTGGCCATTTGAGTAGACAAACGGGCAAAAAGATGCGAATAGGGCTTTTTCAACCCAAATCGGTGTGCTATAGCCCACGATTTCGGGGGTGGGTCTGGGGTCCGATTGTGCTATTGGCTAAAAATCGACCGGGGCATGTCAGGGAGGTTGGGGATCATCCAAGTGTGGTCCGTTTAATATTTCATGGCCATTTGGGTGGACAAACGGGCAAAACTGCACGAACGATATATTTTTAGGCCAAATCAGTGCGCTATAGTCCACGGTTTAGGGGGTGGGCCCGGTGTCCGGGCGTGCTGTGTGCAAAAAATCAACTGTGGCAAGCCAGGGAGGTTGGGTATCATCCCAATATGGTTCGTTTTATTTTTTGTCGCCACTTGGGTGGACAAATGGGCTAAACAGTGCTGACGGGGCATTTTCGGGAAAAATCGGTATGTTGTAGCCCGCGGTTTCGAGGGTGGGCTTGGGGTTAGAGCGTGCTGTAGGCCAAAAATTAATTGGGCCATGCCAGGGAGGTTAGAGATCATTCCAGTATGGTCCGTTAATTTTTCTGGGGCCATTTGGGTGGACAAACGGGCAAAACGACGCTAATGAGGCATTTTTGGGACAAATCGGTATTCTATAGCCCACGATTTCGAGGTTAGGCCCGGGGTCCAGGCATGCTGTGGGCTGAAAATCGACTGCGACATGCCAGAGAGGTTGGATCATCCCAGTAGGGTTAGTTTAATATTTCATGGCCATTTGGGAGGACAAACGGCACGAACGGTGTATTTTTAGGCCAAATCGGTGTGCTATAACCCACGGTTTCAGGGGTAGTCCCGGGGTCCGAGCGTGCTGTGGGCTGAAAATCGACCGGGACATTCCAGTTAGGTTGGGGATCGTCTTGGTGTGGTCCCTTTAATTTTTCGTGGCCATTTAGGCTGACAAACGGGCAAAACGCCGCAAACGGGGCATTATCGATCCAAATTGATGTGCTATAGCCCACGGTTTTGGGGGTGGGCTCAGGGTTCGAGCGTGTTGTAGGCCAAAAATTGATCGGGGCATGACAGGGAGGTTGGGGATCGTCCCAGTATGGTACGTTTAATTTTTTGTGGCCATTTGAGTAGACAAACGGGCAAAAAGATGCAAATAGGATTTTTTTGACATAAATCGGTGTGCTATAGCCTACGATTTGGGGGTGGGTCTGGGGTCCGATTGTGCTATAGGCTAAAAATTGACCGGGGCATGCCAGGGAGGTTGGGGATCATCCAAGTATGGTCCGTTTAATTTTTCATGGTCATTTGGGTGGACAAACGGGTGAAACTGCATGAACGGTATATTTTTGGGCCAAATCAGTGCTTTATAGTCCACAGTTTAGGGGGTGGGCCCGGTGTCCGAGCGTGCTGTGGGCCAAAAATCGACTGTGGCAAGCCAGGGAGGTTGGGTATCGCCCCAATATGGTTCGTTTAATTTTTTTTGGCCACTTGGGTGGACAAACGGGCTAAACAGTGCGAACGGAGCATTTTCGGGCAAAATCGGTCTGTTGTAGCCCGCTGTTTTGAGGGTGGGCTTGAGGTTCGAGCGTGCTGTAGGCCGAAAATTGATTGGGCCATGCCAGGGAGGTTGGGGATCATCCCAGTATGGTCTGTTAATTTTTTTGTGGCCATTTGGGTGGACAAACGGGCAAAACGACGCAAATGAGGTATTTTTAGGACAAATCAGTGTGCTATAGCCCACGGTTTCGGGCGTAGGCCCAGGGTCCAGGCATGCTGTGGGATGAAAATCGGCTGCGGCATGCCAGAAGAGTTGAGGATCATTCCAGTGTGGTCAGTTTAATATTTCGGGGCCATTTGGGTGGACAAACGGGCGAAACAGCGTGAACGGTGTATTTTCAGGCCAAATAGGTGTGCTATAGCCCACGGTTTCAGGGGTAGTCCCGAGGTCCGGGCTTGTTGTGGGCTGAAAATCGACCGGGGCATTCCAGTGAGGTTAGGGATCATCCAGGTGTGGTCCCTTTAATTTTTCGTGGCCATTTGGGTGGACAAACGGGCAAAACACCGCAAACGGGGCATTATCGGGCCAAATTGATGTGCTATAGACCACGGTTTTGGGGGTGGGCTCAGGGTTCGAGCGTGTTGTGGGTCGAAAATCTATTGGGGCATGCCAGGGAGGTTAGAGATCATCCCAGTATGGTACGTTTAATTTTTTGTGGCCATTTGAGTAGACAAACGGGAAAAAAGATGTGAATAGGGCTTTTTCGACCCAAATTGGTGTGCTATAGTCCACGATTTTGGGGGTGGGTCTGGGGTCCAATTGTGATATAGGCTAAAAATTGATTGGGGCATGTCAGTGAGGTTGGGGATCGTCCAAGTGTGGTCCGTTTAATTTTTCATGGCCATTTAGGGGGACAAATAGGCAAAACGGCCCAAATGGTGCATTTTCGGGCCAAATCGGGGGTGGGCCTGAGTTTTGAGCGTGCTATCAGCCGAAAATCGACCGAGCTATGACAGTGAGGTTGGAAATCATCCTAGTATGGTTTGTTTAATTTTTCGTGGCTATTTGGGTTGACAAACAGCCGAAATGGCCCAAACGGTGCATTTTTGGGCAAAATCGGTGTGCTATAGCAGACGATTTTAGGGGTGGACCAAGGGTTCGGGCGTGCTGTGGGCTGAAAATTGACCGAGGGATGACAGGGAGGTTGGGGATCATCCCAGTGTGGTTTGTTTAATTTTTCATGGCCATTTGGGTGGACAAACGGGAAAAATAGTACGAATGGGGAATTTTCGAGCTAAATTGGTGTGCTATAATACACGGTTTCAGGTGCAGGATCAGGGTCCGAGCATGATGTAGGCCAAAAATCGATCGGGGAGTGTTAGGGAGGTTGAGAATCATCCCAGTATGGTCCGTTTAATTTTTCGTGGCTATTTGGGTGGACAAACAGGAAAAACGGGTAAAATAAGGCATTTTCGGGCCAAATTAGTGTGTTATAACAAACGATTTCGGGGGTGGGCCCGGGGTCTGGGTGTGCTCTGGTTTGAAAATCGATCGGGGCATACCAGGGGGTTCAGGATCGTCCCAGTATGGTCCGTTTAATTTTTTGTAGCAATTTGGGTGGATAAACGGGCGAAACGGCGTGAGAGGTGCATTTTAGGGCCATATTGAAGTGCTATAGCCCACAGTTTTGGGGGTGGGCTCAGGGTCTGGGCCTGCTGTCGGCCAAAAATTGATCGGGGCGTGTAAGGGAAGGTTGGGGATCATTCCAGTTTGGTTTGTTTAATTTTTTATGGCAATTTAGGTAGACAAACGAGTGAAACACCGCAAACGGTATGTTTTTGGGCTGAATTGGTGCGCTATAGCACACGGTTTTGGGGATAGGTCCGAGGTACGGGCATGCTGTGGGTCAAAAATCGACTGGTGCGTGCCAAGGAAGTTGGGAATCGTCCAGGTGTGGTTCGTTTAATTTTTCGTGGTCATTTGTGTGGACAAACGGGCGAAACGGCATGAACGGGGCATTATTGGGCAAAATCAATGTGCTATAGCCCACGGTTTTGGGGGTGGGCTCGGGGTTCGAGTGTGTTGTGGGCTAAAATCGATCGAGGCGTGCCAGAAAGATTGGGGATCATCCCAGTATGGTCCGTTTAATTTTTTGTGGCCATTTTAGTGGACAAAATGGCAAAACGATATGAATAGGGCTTTTTCGATCCAAATCGGTGTGCTATAGCCTATGATTTCGGAGGTGGGCTCGGGGTCCGATTGTGCTGTAGGCTAAAGATTAATCTGGACGTGCCAGGGAGGTTGGGGATCGTCCAAGTGTGGTCCGTTTAATTTTTCTTGTATATTTGGGTGGACAAATGGGCAAAACGGTGCGAACATGGCATATTTGGGCAAAATCAGTATGCTATAGCCCACGGTTTTGGGGGTGGGCCCGAGTTTTGGGTGTGCTGTCTTCCAAAAATCGATCGGGCTGTGTCAGGGTGGTTGGGGATTATCCCAGGGTGGTTTGTTGAAATTTTTGTGGCCATTTGGGTTGAAAAACAGCCAAAACTGCGCAAATGGTACATTTTTGGGCCAAATCGGTGTGCTATAGCCCACGGTTTTGGGGATGGGCCAGGGGTCCGGGCGTGCTGTGGGCTGAAAATCGACTGGGACGTGCCAGGAAGGATGGTTATCAACCTAATAAGGTCCGTTTAATTTTTCGTAGCCATTTGCTTGGACAAACGGGCAAAATGGTGCAAACGTGGCATTTTCTGGCCAAATCGATGTCCAATAGCCCATGGTTTCAGCTGTTGGCCTGGGGTTCGAGCATGCTGGTGTCGAAAAATCAACCGAGGCATGCCAAGGAGGTTTTAATCGTCCCAATCTGGTCCGTTTAATTTTTCGTGGCCAATTAGGAGGACAAATGGTAGAAACGACATGTACCGTGCATTTTCGAGCCATATCGGTGGGCTATAGCCCACTGTTTGGGGGTTGGGCCTGGGGTTCGGACGTGCTGTGGGCCCAAAATTGACAGGGGAATGCCAGGGTGGCTGGGGATCATTTCAGTTTGATTTTTTTAAATTTTTGTGGCCATGTGGGTGAACCAAAGGACGAAATTGCGCGAATGGGGCATTTTCAGGCTAAATTGATGTGTTATAGCCCACAGTTTAGGGGGTGGGCCTGGGGTTCAGGCATGCTGTGGGCCAAAAATTGATCGGGGCGTGCCAGGGAGGTTGGAGATCATCCCAGTGTGGTTCGTTTAATTTTTCGTGGCCTTTTGGGTGGACAAACGGGCAAAACAGTGTGAACTTGGGCATTTTCGGGCGAAATCGGTGCGCTATAGCGCACGATTTTTGGGGAGGGCTCGGGGTCCGGGTGTGCTGTAGTCCACAAATTGATCGGGGCATGCCAGGGAGGTTGGGGATCATCCCAGTGATGTCCATTTAATTTTTTGTGGCTATTTGGGTGAACAAACAGGCGAAACAGCGCGAACGGGGCATTTTTAGGCTAAATCGATGTGCTATAGCCCACGATTTTGGGGGTGGGCCTAGGGTATGGATGTGCTATGGGCCAAAAGTAGATCAGGGCGTGCTAGGGAGGTTAGTGATCATCCCAGTGCGGTCCGTTTAAGTTTTTGTGGCCATTTGGGTGGACAAACGGGCAAAACGGTGCGAATGGGGCATTTTAGGGCCAAATCGGTGTGCTATAACCCATGGTTTTGGGGGTGGGATCGGGATTCGAGCTTGCTGTGGGCCAAAAATATATTGGGGTATACCAGGAAAGTTAGGGATCATCCCAGTGTTGTCTATTTAATTTTTAGTGGCCATTTGGATGGACAAACAAGAGAAATAGCGTGAATGGGGCATTTTTTGGACAAATCAGAATTCTATAGGACACGGTTTCGGGGGTGGGCCTGGGTCTAGGTGTGATATGGGCCAAAAATTGATTGGGGTATGCCAGGGAGGTTGGGGATCTCCCACTATGGTCCGTTTAATTTTTTGTGGCCATTTGGGTGGACAAACGGGTGAAACGATGTGAACGAATCATTTTTGGTCTATATCGGTGTGCTATAGCCCACGGTTTCATGGGTGGGAGCGGGGTCGGGGCGTGTTATGGGCCAAAAATTGACTGAGGCATGCCAAGGAAGTTGGGGATCATCCCAGTGTGGTCCGTTTAAAATTTTGTGGCCATTTGGGTCGACAAACGGGTGAAACGGTGCGAATGAGACATTTTCGGGCTAAATTGGTTGCTATAACCCATGGTTTTGGGTGTGGGCCCGGGGTCCGTCCGTACTGTAGGCTAAAAATCGATCGAGGCATACTAGGAAGGTTAGGGATCATCCCAGTGTGGTTCATTTAATTTTTAGTAACCATTTAAGTGGACAAACGAGCAAAATAGCGCGAATGGGGCATTTTTGGTCTAAATCGATGTCCTGTAGCCCATGGTTTCGGGGGTGGTCCCGGAGTCTGGGCATGCTGTAGGCCAAGAATTGATTGGGGCATGCCATGGAGGATAGGGATCATCCCATTTTGGTTTGTTTAATTTTCGTGTCCATTTGGGTTGACAAATGGGCAAAACGATGCGAACGATGAATTTTTGGGCGAAATCGGTGTGCTATAGCCCATGGTTTTAGGAGTGGACCCAGTGTTCGAGCTTCTTATGGGCCAAACATCTGATGGGGAATGCCAGGGAGTTTGGGGATCATCCCAGTATGGTTTGTTTAATTTTTTGTGGCCATTTGGGTGGACAAACAGGCAAAACGGGGCAAATGAGGTATTTTCGGGTCAAATCGGGGGTGGGCCTGAGTTTCGAGCGTGCTGTCAGCCGAAAATTGACTGGGCTATGCCAGTGAGGTTGGGAATCATCCTAGTATGGTCTCTTTAATTTTTCGTGGCCATTTGGGTTGACAAACAGCCGAAACGGCCCAAACGGTGCATTTTCAGGCAAAATCGGTGTGCTATAGCAGACGGTTTTGGGGTTGGACCAAGGGTTCGGGCGTGCTGTGGACCAAAAATTGACCGGGGGATGCCAAGGAGGTTGGGGATTATCCCAGTGTGGTTCGTTTAATTTTCCATGGCCATTTGAGTGGACAAACAGGCAAAACAGTACGAATGGGGAATTTTCGGGCTAAATTGGTGTGCTATAGTACACGGTTTCAGGTGTGGGCTCAGGGTCCGAGCATGCTGTAGGCCGAATATCGATCTGGGAGTGTTAGGGAGGTTGGGGATCATCCCAGTGTGGTCCGTTTAATTTTTTGATGGCCATTTGGGTGGACAAATGGGCAAAACAGTATGAACGGGGGAATTTTAGGGCTAAATTGGTGCGCTATAGTACACAGTTTCAGGTTTGGGCTCAGGGTCCGAGCATGCTTTAGGCCAAAAATCGACCGGGGAGTGTTAGGGAGGTTGGGGATCATCCTAGTGTGGTCCGTTTAATTTTTCGTGGCTATTTGGGTGGACAAACAGGAAAAATGGGTAAAATAAGGCATTTTCAGGCCAAATTAGTGTGTTATAACCCACGGTTTTGAGGGTAGGCCTGGGGTTCGGGTATGCTGTGGTTCGAAAATCGATCGGGGCATACCAGAGGGGTTCAGGATCATCCCAGTATGGTCCGTTTAATTTTTTGTAGCAACTTGGGTGGATAAACGGGTGAAACGGCATGAGCAATGCATTTTAGGGACATATTGAAGTGCTATAGCCCACGGGTTTGGGGGTGGGCTCAGGATCTAGGCGTGCTGTGGGCCAAAAATTAATCAGGGCGTGTAAGGGAAGGTTGGGGATCATTCCAGTAAGGTTGGTTTAATTTTTTATGGAAATTTAGGTAGACAAATGAGTGAAACACCGCGAACGGTATGTTTTTGGGCCAAATCAGTGTGCTATAGCCCATGGTTTTGGGGGTGGGTCTGAGGTACGAGCATGCTGTGGGTCAAAAATCGACCGAGATGTGCCAAGGAAGTTGAGGATCGTCCAGGTGTGGTCCGTTTAATTTTTTGTGGTCATTTGGGTAGACAAACGGGCGAAACGGCATGAACGGGGCATTATTGGGCAAAATCAATGTGCTATAGCCCACGGTTTTGGGGGTGGGTTTGGGGTTCGAGCGTGTTGTGGGCTAAAAATCGATCGAGGCACGCCAGAAAGATTGGGGATCATCCCAGTGTGGTCCGTTTAATTTTTCGTGGCTATTTTAGTGGACAAACTGGCAAAACGATATGAATAGGGCTTTTTCGATCCAAATCGGTGTGCTATAGCCTATGATTTTGGAGGTGGGCTCGGGGTCCGATTGTGCTGTAGGCTAAAAATTAATATGGGCATGCCAGGGAGGTTGGGGATCATCCAAGTATGGTCCGTTTAATTTTTCTTGTCCATTTGGGTGGACAAATGGGCAAAACGGTGTGAACATGACATATTTGGGCTAAATCAGTATGCTATAGCCCACGGTTTCGGGGGTGGGCCCGAGTTTTAGGTGTGCTGTCTTCCAAAAATCGACCGGGATGTGCCAGGGAGGTTGGGGATTATCCCAGTGTGGTCTGTTTAAATTTTTGTGGCCATTTGGGTTGATAAACAGCCAAAACTGTGCAAATGGTACATTTTTGAGCTAAATCGGCGTGCTATAGCCCACGGTTTTGGGGATGGGCTAGGGGTCCGGGTGTGCTGTGGGCTGAAAATCGACTGGGGCATGCCAGGAAGGTTGGTTATCATCCCAATAAGGTTCGTTTAATTTTTCGTAGCCATTTGCTTGGACAAACGGGCAAAACGGTGCAAACGTGGCATTTTCTGGCCAAATCGGTGTCCAATAGCCCATGGTTTTAGCTGTTGGCCTGGGGTTCGAGCATGCTGGTGTTGAAAAATCAACCGAGGCATGCCAAAGAGGTTGGGATCGTCCCAATATAGTCCGTTTAATTTTTCGTGGCCATTTGGTAGAAACGGCGTGTACCGGGCATTTTCGGGCCATATTGGTGGGCTATAACCCACTGTTTGGGGGTTGGGTCAGGGGTCCGGACGTGCGGTGGGCCCAAAATTGACAGGGGCATGCCAGGGAGGTTGGGGATCATTTCAGTGTGGTTTGTTGAATTTTTTTTGGCCATGTAGGTGGACCAACGGGCGAAATTGCACGAATAGGGCATTTTCAGGCTAAATCGATGTGTTATAGCCCACAGCTTAGGGGGTGGGCTCTGGGTTCAGGCATGCAGTGGGCTAAAAATTGATCGGGGCATGCCAGGGAGGTTGGAGATCATCCCAGTGTGGTTCGTTTAATTTTTTGTGGACTTTTGGGTGGACAAACTGGCAAAACAGTGTGAACAGGGCATTTTCGGGCTAAATCGATGCGCTATAGCCCACGATTTTTGGGGAGGGCTCGGGGTCCGGGTGTGCTGTAGTCCACAAATTGATCGGGGCATGCCAGGGAGGTTGGGGATCATCCCAGTAATTTCCTTTTAATTTTTTGTGGCTATTTGGGTGAACAAACAGGTGAAACGACGCGAACGGGGCACTTTTAGGCCAAATCGATGTGCTATAGCCCACGATTTTGGGGGTGGGCCTGGGGTATGGATGTGCTATGGGCCAAAAATAGATCAGGGCGTGCTAGGGAGGTTAGTGATCATCCCAGTGTGGTCCGTTTATGTTTTTGTGGCCATTTGGGTGGACAAATGGGCGAAACGGTACCAACGGGGCATTTTAGGGCCAAATCGGTGTGCTATAACCCATGGTTTTGGGGGTGGGATCGGGGTCCGAGCTTGCTGTGGGCCAAAAATATATCGGGGCATACCAGGAAAGTTAGGGATCATCCCAGTGTGGTCCGTTTAATTTTTAGTGGCCATTTGGGTGGACAAACAAGCAAAATAGTGTGAATGGGGCATTTTTCGGCCAAATCGGAATGCTATAGCCCACGATTTCAGGGGTGGGCCTGGGTCTAGGCGTGCTATGGACCAAAAATTGATCGGGGCATGCCAGGGAGGTTGGGGATCTCCCACTATGGTCCGTTTAATTTTTTGTGGCCATTTGGGTGGACAAACGGGTGAAACGATGTGAACGGAGCATTTTTGGGCTAAATCGGTGTGCTATAGCCCACGGTTTCATGGGTGGGACCGGGGTCAGGGCGTGTTATGGGCCAAAAATTGATCGAGGCATGCCAGGGAAGTTGGGGATCATCCCAGTGTGGTCCGTTTAAATTTTCGTGGCCATTTGGGTCGACAAACGGGCGAAATGGTGTGAACAGGACATTTTCGGGCTAAATTGGTTGCTATAACCCATGGTTTTGGGTGTGGGCCCAGGGTCTTGTCGTGTTGTAGGCTAAAAATTGATCGAGGCTTACCAGGAAGGTTAGGGATCATCCCAGTATGGTCCATTTAACTTTTAGTGACGATTTAAGTGGACAAACGAGCAAAATAGCGTGAATGGGGCATTTTTGGTCCAAATCGGTGTGCTATAGCCCATGGTTTCGGGGGTGGTCCCGGAGTCTGGGCATGCTGTAGGCCAAGAATTGAGCGGGGCATGCCATGGAGGATAGGGATCATCCCATTTTGGTCTGTTTAATTTTTCGTGGCCATTTGGGTTGACAAACGGGCAAAACGACGCGAACGATGCATTTTTGGGCGAAATCGGTGTGCTATAGCCCTTAGTTTTAGGAGTGGACCCAGGGTCTGGGCTTTCTGTGGGCCAATCATCTGATGGGGAATGCCAGGGAGGTTGGGGATCATCCCAGTATGGTTTATTTAATTTTTTGTGGCCATTTGGGTGGACAAATAGGCAAAACAGGGCAAACGAGGCATCTTCGGGTCAAATCGGGGGTGGGCCTGAGTTTTGAGCATGCTGTCAGCCGATAATCGACTGGGTTGTGCTAGTGAGGTTGGGAATCATCCTAGTATGGTATGTTTAATTTTTCGTGGCCATTTGGGTTGACAAACAGCCGAAACGGCCCAAACGGTGCATTTTCGAGCAAAATCAGTGTGCTATAGCAGACGGTTTTGGGGGTGGACCAAGGGTTCGGGCGTGCTGTGGGCTAAAAATTGACCGGGGGATGCCAAGCAGGTTAGGGATCATTCCAGTGTGGTTCTTTTAATTTTTCATGGCCATTTGGGTGGACAAACAGGCAAAACAGTATGAACGGGGAATTTTCAAACTAAATTGGTGTTCTATAGTTTACGGTTTCAGGTGCGGGCTCAGGGTACGAGCATGCTGTAGGCCGAATATCGATCGGGGAGTGTTAGGGAGGTTGGGGATCATCCCAGTATGGTCCGTTTAATTTTTCGTGGCTATTTGGGTAGAGAAACAGGAAAGACGGGGAAAATAAGGCATTTTTGGGCTAAAATTGTGTTATAGCCCACGGTTTTGGGGGTGGGATCGGGGTTCGGGCGTGCTGTGGTTCAAAAATCGACAGGGGCATACCATTGGGGTTCAGGATCATTCCAGTATGGTCCGATTAATTTTTCGTAGCAATTTGGGTGGACAAACGGGTGAAACGGCGTGAGCGGTGCATTTTAGGGCCATATTAAAGTGCTATAGCCCACGGTTTTGGGGGAGGGCCTGGGGTCTGGGCGTGCTGTGGGCCAAAAATTTACCGGGGTATGTAAGGGAAGGATGGGGATCATCCTAGTGTGGTTTGTTTAATTTTTTATGGCAATTTATGTAGACAAACGAGCGAAACACCGTGAACGGTCTATTTTTGGGATGAATCGGTGTACTATAGCCCACGGTTTTGGGGGTGGGTCCGAGGTACGGCCATGCTGTGGGTCGAAAATCGATCGGGGCATGCCAAGGAAGTTGGGGATCATCCAGGTGTGGTCCGTTTAATTTTTTGTGGTCATTTGGTTGGACAAACCGGCAAAACGGCATGAACAGGGCATTATTGGGCAAAATCAATGTGCTATAGCCCACAGTTTTAGGGGTGGGCTCGGGGTTCGAGCGTGTTGTGGGTTGAAAATTGATCGAGGTGTGTCAGGAAGATTGGGGATCATCCCAGTGTTTTTCGTTTAATTTTTCGTGGCCATTTTAGTGGACAAACTGGCAAAACGATGTGAATAGGGCTTTTTTGATACAAATCGGTGTGCTATAGCCTATGATTTCGGAGGTGGGCTCGGGGTCCGATTGTGCTGTAGGCTAAAAATCAATCTGGGCGTGCCAGGAAGGTTAGGGATCATCCAAGTGTGGTGCGTTTAATTTTTCTTGTCCATTTGGGTGGACAAATGGGCAAAACGGTGTGAACATGACATATTTGGGCTAAATCAGTATGCTATAGCCCACGGTTTCGGGGGTGGGCCCGAGTTTTAGGTGTGCTGTCTTCCAAAAATCGACCGGGATGTGCCAGGGAGGTTGGGGATTATCCCAGTATGGTCTGTTTAAATTTTTGTGGCCATTTGGGTTGATAAACAGCCAAAACCGTGCAAATATTGCATTTTTCGGGCCAAATCGGTGTGCTATAGCCCACAGTTTTGGGGATGGGCCAGGGGTCCGGGCGTGCTGTGGGCTGAAAATTGACTGGGGCATGCCAGGAAGGTTGGTTATCATTCCAGTGAGGTCCGTTTACTTTTTTGTAGCCATTTGCTTGGACAAACGGGCAAAATAGTGCAAACGTGGCATTATCTGGCCAAATCGGTGTCCAATAGCCTATGGTTTCAGTTGTTAGCCCGAGGTTCGAGCATGCTGTGGTCGAAAAATCAACTGAGGCAAGCCAGGGAGGTTGGGATCGTCCCAATGTGGTCCGTTTAATTTTTCGTAGCCATTTGGGAGGACAAACGGTTTAAACGGCGTGTACCGGGCATTTTTGAGCCATATCGGTGGGCTATAGCCCACGGTTTAGGGGTTGGTCCTGGGTCCGATTGTGCTGTGGGCCCAAAAAATTATAGGGGCATGACAAAGAGGCTGGGGATCATTTCAGTGTGGTTTCTTTAAATTTTAGTGGCCATGTGGGTGGACCAACGGGCGAAACTGCGCGAATGGGGCATTTTCGGGCTAAATCGATGTGTTATAGCCCACGGTTTAGGGGGTGGGCCCGGGGTTCAGGAATGCTGTGGGCCAAATATTGATGGAGGCGTGCTAGGGAGGTTGGAGATCATCCCAGTGTGGTTCGTTTAATTTTTTGTGGCCTTTTAGGTGGACAAACGGACAAAACAGTGTGAACAGGGCATTTTCGGGCTAAATCGGTGCGCTATAGCCCACGATTTTTGGGGAGGGCTCGGGGTCCGGGCGTGCTGTAGTCCAAAAATCAATCGGGGCATGCCAGGGAGGTTGGGGATCATCCCAGTGATGTCCATTTAATTTTTCGTGGCTATTTGGCTGAACAAATAGGCGAAACGGCGCGAACGGGGCACTTTCAGGCCATATCGGTGTGCTATAGCCCACGATTTTAGGGGTGGGCCTGGGGTATGGATGTGCTATGGTCCAAAAATAGATCGGGGTATGCTAGGGAGGTTGGTGATCATCCCAGTGTGGTACGTTTAAGTTTTCGTGGCTATTTGGGTGGACAAACGGGCAAAACGGATCGAACGGGGCATTTTAGGGCCAAATTGGTGTGCTATAACCCATGGTTTTGGGGGTGGGATCGGGATCCAAGCTTGCTGTGGGCGAAAAATATACCGGGGCATACCAGGATAGGGATCATTCCAGTGTGGTCCGTTTAATTTTTAGTGGCCATTTGGGTGGACAAACAGGCGAAATAGCGTGAATTGGGCATTTTTTGGCCAAATTGGAATGCTATAGCCCACAGTTTCGGGGGTGGGCCTGGGTGTAGGCGTGTTATGGGCAAAAAACAGATCGGGGTATGCCAGGGAGGTTAGGGATCTCCCACTATGGTCCGTTTAATTTTTTGTGGCCATTTGGGTGGACAAACAGGTGAAACGGTGTGAACAGAGCATTTTTGGGCTAAATCGGTGTGCTATAGCCCACGGTTTCATGGGTGGGCCCGGGGTCGGGGTGTGTGATGGGCCAAAAATTGACCGGGGCGTGCTAGGGAGGTTGGGGATCATCCCAGTGTGGTCCGTCTAATTTTTCATCGCCATTTGGGTGGACAAATGGGCAAAACGGTGCGAACGGGACATTTTCTGGCCTAATTGGTTGCTATAGCCCACGGTTTTGGGGGTGGGCCTGGGGTCCGGGCATGTTGTGATTCAAAAATCGTCTGGGGTATGTCAGGGGGGTTGAGGATCATCCCAGTATGGTCCATTTAATTTTTCATAGCCATTTGGGTGGATAAACGGGCGAAACAACGCGAATGGGGCATTTTAGGGCCAAATCGAAATGCTACATCTTACGGTTTTGGGGGTGGGCCCGAGGTTTGAGTGTTCTGTGGGCCAAAAATCAACCGGGGCATTGATGTGTGAGTAGATGCTAACACATTTTAGTCTTTTAACTCTAAATAATTGCGAAGTCTTCAGCAACTTTTGCAAGCCGTCAGAGATGTGGTAAGCTATCAGAAAAAGACGTCAGAAAGAACAGTGAAGAAGAGTTGCTGGATGAAGGTGACGACATTCTCAATATGTTGTCACAAGTGTGGTAAGCTGTCGGATGATGCCGTCAAGTGGGACAGAACATGGTGAAATAAGCTGAAGGTCTGGCGACATTTTCTACACCCCGTCACTCCTCTGGTAAGCCGTCGGAGGACATCATCAGAGTGAGGCAGAATAGGTTTAAAAGGCACGACTTCTGACGACATATCTGAGACTCCATTAGAAGCCTGACTATCAACACCAATATGTCGTCACCTAAATCCGAGCCCAGCTGTGATTTTATTATTTTATTACCTTAATTAGGCTTTAGTATAATTAGCATCTTTTAGGGTTTCATTCACAACTTCGAAAGCAGCTTTTGACATCTTGTAACTTAGTAAAGGGGAGTTCACTTGTTTTTGACTCTCTTAACTTAGAATTCAATTTTCCATCCTTTGATTTAGTTGAGGGAAATTCTTATTGTACTTGAAGGAGAAACAACTTTGAATTTCATCTTTTGTAGGTTTACTTGCTTTAAGTTATGAATTTAATCTTTGTTATCTCTTTCTATCTTATGAGCAACTAAAACCCACAACTAGGGTTGTGGGATCTATGATTATTATTTCATTGATTTAATAGTTGGATTAGGATTTGAGTGATTGTGGGAATGTCTTGAAATTCTATTGTTTTAACTGGAATCTAGTGGTTGCAAATATTAGGTTATGCCTTAGATTTTATTTGCTTCTAACGGAGAAATAGACTAGAAGTCGTGAGTTATCAACAGGGACTCGAAAGCTACCAACCGTTTGTTTAATGATTGATGCCATAACTGGATTAATCTACCTGAGATAACATCCGTTTGGATATAGATAAATTATCTAAGTTCGAGAGAATTAAATAATAAATTGTCTTGTGAGGTCGAGAGATAAGTCAGATAGTTTCATCGGCAGGGATAATCTATTGTTCCCACCTATCACGAGAATCATGAACAATTATTATTCAATGGAGATTAATAGTCATAGTGATCACAACCCTAGTTTCTCTATATCATTGATTCAAAATATTGAAATCTAAGTTTTGAGTTCTAAAATAAGTTGAAACGTTAAAATTTGTTTGATTGATAAAAAACCCTATTTTTTCTTTTCTTATTATTTATTTGAATTTAACTTGTAGCTATAGTTTCGAACTAGTTTAATTGGCACTCATATTGTTCCTTGTGGATTTGACCTCGACTCCAAAGTTGGGTAAATATATTGACGACGATCGCCTTGCACTTATTTAAGGTGTAAGTTGAGCGTTATCAGGCGTATTAGGGAGGTTAGGATCATTCCAGTGTGTTTCGTTTAATTTTTTATGGCTATTTAGGTGGTCAAACGGGCGAAATGGCGTGAACGGGGCATTATTGGGCCAAATCGATGTGCTATAGCTCACGGTTTTGGGGGTGGGATCGGGGTCCAAGCGTGCTGTGGGCCAAAAATCAATCGAGAAGTGCCAGGGAGCTTGAGGATCGTTCGAGTGTGGTCCGTTTAATTTTTCATGGCAATTTGAGTGGGAAAATGGGCAAAACGATGTAAATAAGGCATTTTTGGGCTAAATCGGTATGCTATAGCCCAAGGTTTCGGGGTGGGCCCACGATCCGATTGTTCTATAGGCCAAAAATCGACCGAAAAATGTCAGGGAGGTTGGGGATCATCCAGTGTGTTCCGTTTAATTTTTCATGGCCATTTGGATGGATAAATGGGCGAAATGGTACAAACAGGGCATTTTCGGGAAAAATTGGTATGCTATAGCCCACGGTTTTGTGGGTGGGCCCGGGGTCTAGGCGTGTTGTGGGTCAAAAATCGACTGGAGAATGCCAGGGAGGTTTGGATTATCCCAGTATGGTCCGTTTAATTTTTCATGCCCATTTGGGTGGACAAACGGGCGAAATGGCGTGAACAGGGCATTTTTGGGCCAAATCAGTGTGCTATAGCCCATTGTTTCGAGGGTGGACTAGGTATCCGGGCGTTTTGTGTTCCAAAAATCAACTGGGGCATGCCAGAGAGGCTGGGGATCGTCCCAGTGTGGTCCTTTTAATTTTTTATGGCCATTTGGGTGGACAAACGGATGAAACGGCGCAAACGGGGCATTTTTGTGCCAAATTGGTGTGCTATAGATCACGATTGTGGGGGTGGGCCCTGGGTTTGGGCGTGATGTGGGCCAAAAATTGATCAAGGCATGCTAGGGAGGTTGGGGATGGTCCCAGTATGGTCCGTTTAATTTTTTGTGGCTATATGGGTGGACAAATGGGCGAAACGGCGCGAACGGGGCATTTTTGGGCCAAATCGGTGTGCTATAGCCCACTATTTTAGGGGAGGGCCTAGGTTTCGAGCGTGCTGTGGGCCAAATATTAACCAGGGTGTGCCAGGGAGGTTGGGGATTATCCCTGTATGGTTCGTTTAATTTTTCGTGGTCATTTGGTTTGACAAACGGGTGAAACGGCGCGAACGGGGTATTTAGGGCTAAATTAGTGTGCTATAGCCTACGGTTTTGGTGGTGGACCTGGGGTTCGGGTGTGCTGTGGGCCTAAAATCGATCGGGGCATGATAGGGAGGTTGGTGATCATCCCAGCGTTATCTGTTTAATTTTTCGTAGCCATTTGTGTGGACAAACGGGCAAAACGGCACAAACAAAGTATTTTCGGGACTGATCGGTGTCCAATATTCGATGGTTTTGGGGGTGGGGTCGGGGTTCGGACGTACTGAGGGTTAAAAATCGACCGGGGTGTGCTTGGGAGGTTGGGGATTATCCCAATATGGTCAGTTTAATTTTTTGTGGCCATTTAGATGGACAAATTGTTGAAACGGCGTGAATGGGGAATTTTTGGGCCAAATTGGTGTGCTGTAGCCTACGATTTCGGGTGTGGGCCCGGTGTCCGGATGTGCTGTGGGCAGAAAATTGACCGGGGCATGCCAGGGAGGTTGGGGATCATTTTAGTGTGGTCAGTTTAATTTTTTGTTGCCATTTGGGTGGACCAACGGACGAAATGGTACGAACGGGGCATTTTTAGGCTAAATCGGTATGCTATAGCCCACAGTTTCGGGGGTGGGCCTGGGGTTCGAGCGTGCAATGGGCCAAAAATTGACTGGGGAATGCCAGGGAGGTTGGGGATCATCTCAGTGTGGTCCTTTAATTTTTGTGGCTATTTGGGTGGACAAACGGGAAAAACGGCCCGAACAGAGCATTTTCAGGCCAAATCGGTGTGCTATACCCCACGGTTTCAGGGGTGGGCCCGTGGTCCGGGCGTGCTGTAGGCCGAAAATCAACTGATGCATTCTAGGAAGGTTAGGTATAGTCCCAGTGTGGTTTGTTTAACTTTTTGTGGCCATTTGGGTTGACAAACGGGCAAAACGGTGCAAATGAGGCATTTTTGGGCCAAATCAGTGTGCTATGGCCCTCAGTTTTAGGGGTGGGACCAGGGTCCGGGTGTCCTGTAGTCCAAAAGTCGATCAGAGTTTTCCAGGGAGGTTGGGGATCGTCCCAGTGTATTTTGTTTTATTTTTCGTGCCCATTTGGGTGGACAAACAGGCAAAACGGCCCGAGCAGGGCATTTTTGGGCTAAATCGGTGTACTATAGCCCATGGTTTCAGGGGTGGGCCTGGGGTACGGGCGTGCTGTGGAATGAAAATAGATTGGGGCATGCCAGGGAGGTTAGGAATCGTCCCAGTGTGATCCATTTAATTTTTCATAGGCATTTGGGTGGACAAACAGACGAAACGATGCGAACGGGGCATTTTAAGGCCAAATTAGTGTGCTGTACCCCACGGTTTTAGGGGTGGGCCCAGGGTCCGGGCGTGATGTGGGCATTTTTGTGGCCATTTGGCAGGACAAACAGGAGAAATGGGGTGAGCGGGACATTTTCCCGCCAAATCGGTGTGTTATAGCCCATGGTTTTGAGGGTAGACCCGGGTTTTGGGCGTGCTGTGGGCCAAAAGTCGGTCGGGCATGACTGAGAGGTTGGGGATCATACCAGTGTGGTCCATTAAATTTGTTGTGGCTATTAGGGTGGATAAATGGGCGAATCGGGGCAAAACGGGTTCATCGGGGCATTTTCAGGCCAAATCAGTGTGCTATAGCCCATCGTTTTAAGGGTGGGACCAGGGTATGGGTGTGCTGTGGACCAAAAATTGACTGGGGTGTGCTAGGGAGGTTGAGGATCATCCCAGTTTTGTCCGTTTAATTTTTCATGGGTATTTGGGTGGACTAACGGGCGAAAGAGCACAAATGGGGCATTTTTGGGCCAAATCAGGGTATGGGCGTGTTGTGGTTTGAAAATCTACCGAGGCGTGCCAGGAAGGTTGGGGATTGTGTTAGTGTGTTCCGTTTAATTTTCAGTGGCCAATTGGCTGGACAAACGGGCAAAACGGTGCGAACGATGCATTTTTGGGAAAATTTGATTTGTTATAGCCCACGGTTTTGGGGGTGGGCCCGGGGTCCGGGCATGCTGTGGTTCGAAAATTGATTGGGGTATGCCAGGGGGTTGAGGATCGTCCCACTATGGTCCGTTTTATTTTTTGCATCTATTTGGGTGAACAAACGGGTGAAACGGCGCGAACGGGGCATTTTAAGGCCAAATCGAAGTGCTATAGCCCACGGTTTCAGGGGTGGGCTTGGGGTCCGAGCGTGCTGTGGGCTGAAAATTAACCGAGAAGTGCCAGGGAGGTTGGGGATCGTCCAAGTGTGGTCGGTTTAATTTTTTCTGGCCATTTGAGCTGACAAACAGGTAAAACGATGCAAATAGGGCATTTTCAGGCTAAATCAGTGTGCTATAGCCCACGGTTTTAGGGTGGGCCCGGGGTTCGATTGTGCTGTAGGCGAAAAATCAACCGATGAATGCCAGGGAGGTTTTGGAGCATCCCAGTTTGGTCCGTTTAATTTTTTATAGCTATTTGGGTTGACAAACGGACGAAACGGTGCGAACAGGGCATTTTTTGTAAAAATAGGTATGTTATAGCCCATGGTTTTGTGGGTATGCTGTGGTCCAAAAATCATCCGGGGCTTTCCAGGAAGGTTGGGGACCGTTCTAGTGTGGTTCGTTTAATTTTTCATGGCCATTTGGGTGGACAAACGGTTGAAATGGTGCGAACGGGGAATTTTCGGCAAAATCGGCGTGCTATAGCCCATGGTTTCAAGGATGCGCCATGGTTTCGGTCATTCTGTGGGCCGAAACTCAACCGGGGAATGCCAGGGAGGTTGGGGATCATCCCAGTATGGTCCGTTTAATTTTTTGTGGCCATTTGGGTGAAAAAACAGACAAAACGACGCGAACGAGGCATTTTGGGCCAAATCGGTGAGCTACAACCCTCGTTTTAGGGTTGGGCCCGGGGTCCGGACGTTCTGTGGGTAGAAAATTGACCGGAGAGTGCCAAGGAGTGTAGGGATTGTCCCAGTGTTGTCTGTTTAATTTTTCGTAGCCATTTGGGTGAAAAAATGGGCGAAATAGCATGAACGGGGAATTTTTGGGCCAAATGGGTGTGTTATAGGCCATGGTATTAGGGGTGGGCCCGGGGTCCGTGCGTGCTGTGTGCCAAAATCAACCGGGGCTAGCCAGGGAGGTTGGGTATCGTTCCAGTGTGGTCTTTTTAATAATTTGTGGCCATTTCGGTGGACAAACGGGCGAAACGATGCGAACGGGGCATTTTTGGGCAAAATTGGTGTTCTATAGCCCACGATTTTGGGGGTGGGCCTAAGGTCCGGGCGTGCTGTTTGCAGAAAATCGACCGGGGTGTGCTAGGGATGTTGAAGATCTTTCTAGTGTGGTCTGTTTAATTTTTCATGGAAATTTGGGTGGACAAATAGGAGAAACAACGCGAACAGGGTGTTTTTGGGATAAATTGGTGTGCTATAGCCCATAGTTTTTGGGGTGGGCCCTGGGATCGGGCGTACCGTGGGATGAAAGTTGACCGGGGCATGCTCGGGAGGATGGGGATCATCCCTGTGAGGTTCGTTTAATTTTTTGTTGCCATATGGGTAGTTAAACGGGCAAAACGGGGCAAATGGGGCATTTTCAGGACAAATCGGTGTGCTATAGCCCATTGTTTCAGGGGTGGGACCGGGGTTCGGGCATACTGTTGGAATAAAATCAACCGGGGTATGCTAGGAAGGATGGGGATCATCCCAGTGAGGTTTGTTTAATTTTTCGTGGCCATTTAGGTGGACAAACTGGCGAAACGGGGCAAATGGGTCATTTTCGGGCCAAATCGGTGTGCTATAGCCCATCGTTTTGGGGGTGGGCCCGTGGTCTAGGCGTCCTGTGGACCAAAAATTGACTGGGGCGTGCCAGGGTGATTGCGATTGTCCCACTATAGTCCGTTTAATTTTTTGTCGCTATTTGGGTGGACAAATAGGCAAAACGGCGAGAACGGGGCATTTTCGGGCCAAATCGGTGTGCTATCCGACGATTTCAGGGGTGGGCCTTAGGTCCGAGTGTGCTGTAGGATGAAAATCGACCGGGGCATGCCAGGGAGATTGGGAATCGTACCAGTGTGGTCTTTTTAATTTTTCGTCGCCATTTGGGTGGATAAACGGGCGAACGGGACATTATCGGGGGCGGGCTTGGGGTCCGAGCGTGCTGTAGTCCGAAAATCGACCGAGGCGGGACAGGGAGGTAGGGGATCATCCCAGTGTGGTCTTTTTATTTTTTTGTGGCCTTTTGGGTTGAAAATGGGCGAAACGATGCAAACGAGGCATTTTTGGACCAAATTTGTGTGCTACAGCCTACGGTTTTAGGGTGGGCCCGAGGTCCGGACGTTCTGTGTGCCAAAAATTGACTACGGCGTTCTAGGGAGGTTGATGATCATCCCAGTGTGGTCCTTTTAATTTTTCATGGCCATTTGCATGAAAAACGGGCAAAACGGCACGAACGGGGCATTTTCTGGCCAAATCGGTGTCCAATAGCCTGTGGTTTCGGGGGTGGGCCCGGGGTCCGGGCTTTCTGTGGGCTAAGAATCGATTGGGGTTTGCCACGGAGGTTGGGTATCATCCCACTATGGTCAGTTTAATTTTTTGTGTCCATTTGAGTGGACAAACGATCAAAACGACGTGAATTGGGCATTTTTCCAAATTGGTGTGCTATAGCCCATGGTTTTGGAGATGGGCCCGGGGTCCGGACGTGTTGTGGGCAAAAAATTAATCGGGGTGTGCCAGGGAGGTTGAGGATTGTTCCAGTGTGGTTCATTTAATTTTTCATGGCCATTTGGGTGGACCAACTGGTGAAATGGCGCGAACAGGGCATTTTCGGGCTAAATCGATCTGCTATAGCCCACGGTTTAGGGGGTGGTCCTGAGGTTCGGGCGTGCTATGTGTTAAAAATCGATTGAGGCATGCCAGGAGGTTAGGGATCATCCCAGTGTGGATATTTAATTTTTTGTAGCAATTTTCTTGGAAAAACAGGCGAAACGGAACGAACGGGGAGTTTTTGGGCCAAATCGGTGTGCTATAGCGCACGGTTTCAGCAGTGGGCTCGGGGTCCCGGTGTACTGTGGGCTGAAAATAGACCGGGGTGTGCCAGGGAAGTTAGGGATCGTCCCAGTATGGTCCTTTAATTTTTTGTGGCCATTTGGGAGGACAAACGGGCGAAACGGCCCGAATGGGGAATTTTTACGCTAAATCATTGTGCTATAGCCCACGATTTTGGGGGTGGGCCCGAAGTCCGAGCATGCTGTGGGCCAAAAATATTCGGACCATGCTAGTGAGGTTGGGGATCGTCCCAGTGTGGTCCATTTAATTTTTCATAGGCTTTGGGTGGACAAACGGACGAAACGGTGCAAACGTGACATTTTTGGGATAAATTGGTGTGCTACAACCCACGGTTTTAGGGGTGGGCCAGGGGTTCAGGCTTTCTGTGGGCCGATAATCAACCGGGATGTGCCAAGGAGGTTGCAAATCATCCCAGTGTGGTTCGTTTAACTTTTCGTGGCCATTTGGGTGGACAAACGGGCAAAATAGTGCGAACGAGGCATTTTCGGGCCAAATCGGTGTGCTATAGCCCTCGGTTTTGGGGGTGGGCCCGGGGTCCGATGTGCTGTGAGCCAAAAATCGATCGGAGCTTTCCAGGGAAGTTGGGGATCATCCTAGTGTGGTTCGTTTAATTTTTTATGGCTATTTGGGTGGAAAACGGGCGAAACGGCATGAGCGGGGTGTTTTCAGGCCAAATCGGTGTGCTATAGCCCACGATTTCGGGGGTGGGCCTGGGGTGCGGGCGTTCTGTGGGAAAAAAATCGATTGGGGTATGCCAGGGTGGTTAGGGATCATCCCAGTATAGTCCATTTAATTTTTCATAGGCATTTGGGTGGATAAACGGATGAAACGACGCGAAACGGGCGAACGGGTGTGACAGAGAGGATGGGAATCATCCAAGTGTGATCAGTTTAAGTTTTCGTGGCCATTTGGGTGGACAAATGGGTGAAACGGTGCCTACGGGCTTTTTTGGGCCAAATCGGTGAGTTATAGCCCGAAGTTTTATGGGTGGGCCTAGGGTTCGGGCGTGTTGTGGGCTAAAAATTGACCAGGGTGTGACAGGGAGGTTGGGGATCATTCCAGTATGGTATGTTTAATTTTTTTTAGCCATTTGGGTGGACAAACATGTGAAACTGCGCGAACGAGGCATTTTCAAACCAAATCGGGGTGCTATAGCCCACAGTTTGGGGGTGGGCCCGGGGTTCGGCTATGCTGTGCGTAAAAAATGGACCGAGGTATGCCAGGGAGGTTGGGGATCATTCCAGTGTGGTCCGTTTAATTTTTCGTGGTTATTTGGATGGAAAAACGGGCGTAACAACGCGAACGAGGCATTTTCAAGCCAAATTTATGTGCTATAGCCCACGGTGTAAGGGGTGGGCCCGGGGTCCAAGCATGTTGTGGGCTGAAAATCAACCGGGGCTTGCCAGGGAGGTTGGGGATCATCTCAGTGTAGTCCGTTTAATTTTTTATGGCTACTTGGGTGGACAAACGGGTGAAACGGCACGAATGGGGCATTTTCAAGATAAATCAATGTGTTATAGCCCACGGTTTTAGGAGTGGGGCCTGCTCCGGGCGTGCTGTGGGCCAAAAATCTACTGGGGCGTGCCAGGAGGTTGGAGATCATCCCAGTGTGGTTCGTTTAATTTTTCGTGCCTAATTGGGTGGACAAACGGGAGAAACGGCGCGATCGGGATGTTTTCGGGCCAAATCGGTGTGCTATAGCCCACAGTTTAGGGGGAGGGCTCAGTGTCCGAGCGTGCTGTTGGTCGAAAATTGACCGGCGCGTGCCAGGGAGGTTGGGGATCATCCCAATGTGGTCCGTTAAATTTTTTTTGGCCATTTGGGTGGACAAACGGGCAAAACAATGCGAGCAGGGCTTTTTTGAGCCAAATCAGTATGCTATAGCCCACGATTTCGGGAGTGGGTCAAGGGCTCGGGAGTGCTATGGGCCAAAAATTGACCGGGGCATGCCATGGAGGTTGGAGATCATCCCAGTGTAGTTCGTTTAATTTTTTGTAGCCATTTGGGTGGACAAACGGGCAAAAACAGCGCGAACGAGTCTTTTTCAGGACAAATCGGTGTCCTATAGCCCACGGTTTTAGGGGTGGGCCCGGGGTTCAGGTGTGCTATCGGTCAAAAATCGATCGGGGTAAGCAAGGGAGGTTGGTGATCATCCCAGTATGGTCCATTTAATTTTTTGTGGCCATTTGGGTAGACAAAAGGGCAAAACGGCACGAATGGGGAATTTTTGAGACAAATCGGTGTGCTATAGACCACGGTTTTAGGGGTGGGCCCGAGGTCCGAGCGTGCCGTGGGCCAAAAATTATCCGGGTCATTCCAAGGAGGTTGGACAAACGGGCGAAACGATGAGAATGAGGCATTTTTAGGCTAAATCAATGTGCTATAGCCCACGGTTTTGTGGGTGGGCCCAGGGTCCGGGTGTGCTATTGGCCGAAAATCGATCGAAGTGTGCCAAAGAGGTTGGGTATCATTTCGCTGTGGTCCGTTTAATTTTTCATAGCCCTTTGGGTGGACAAACGGCGCGAACGGGGCATTTTTGGGATAAATCGGTGGCTATAGCTCATGGTTTTGGGGGTGGGCCCGGGGTCTGAGTGTGCTGTGGGACAAAATTCGATCGGGGTATGCCAGGGAGGTTGGGGATCATCCCAGTGTGGTCCGTTTAATTTTTCGTGGCTATTTGGGTGGACAAATGGGCGAAAAGGCATAAAACAATGTATTTTTGAGCCAAATTGGTGTGCTATAGCCCACTGTTTTGGGGGCGGGCTCGGGGTTTGGGTGTGCTGTGGGCCATAAATTGACCTAGCATGCCAGAGAGGTCGGGGATCATCCCAGTGTGGTCAGTTTAATTTTTTGTGACTATTTGGGTGGACAACTAGGCGAAACGGTTTGAACGGGCATTTTTGGGCCAAATCGGCGTGGTATAGACCTTCGTTTTGGGGGTAGGCCTAGGTTCCAGGAGTTCCGTGGACCAAAAATCGACCGGGGCGTGCCAGGGATATTGGGGATCATTTCAGTGTGGTCCGTTTAATTTTTTGTGGTTATTTGGGTGGACAAACAGGCGAAAGGGTAAGAATGGGGTATTTTCGAGCTAAATCGTGATGCTATAGCCAACAGTTTTGGGGGGTGGGATCGGGGTCCGGCCATGCTATGCATTGAAAATCGATCAAGGCATGCCAGGGAGGTTGGGGATCATCCCTGTGTGGTCCATTTAATTTTTCGTGGCTATTTGGGTGGGAAAACGGGCGTAACAACGCGAGCGAGTCATTTTCAAGCCAAATTGGTGTGCTATAGCCCACGGTGTAAGGAGTGGGCCCGAGGTCTGAGCAAGCGGTGGGCTGAAAATCAACCGGGGCATTCCAGAGAGATTAGGGATCCTCTCAGTGTGGTCAGTTTAATTTTTTATGGCTACTTGGGTGGACAAACGGACGAAACTGCATGAACGGGGCATTTTCAAGATAAATCAGTATGTTATAGCCCACGATTTTAGGAGTGGGGCCTGCTCCGGGCGTGCTGTGGGCCAAAAATTGATCAGGGCATGCCAGGAGGTTGGGGATCTTCCCAGTGTGGTTCGTTTAATTTTTTATGCCTAATTGGGTGGAAAAATGGGAGAAACGGCGCGAACGGGACATTTTCGGGCCAAATCGGTGTGCTATAGCCTACAGTTTCAGGGGAGGGCTTAGGGTCCGGGTGTGCTGTTGTCCGAAAATCGACCGGGGCGTGCCATTGAGGTTAGGGATCATCCCAATGTGGTCCGTTTAATTTTTTTTGGCCATTTGAGTGGACAAATGGGAAACAACGCGAGCGGGGCTTTTTCGAGCCAAATAAGTATGCTATAGCCCATGATTTCTGGAGTGGGCCAAGGGTTCGGATATGCTATGGGCCAAAATTGACCGGGGCATGCCATGGAGGTTGGGGATCATCCCAGTGTAGTCTTTTTAATTTTTTGTGGCCATTTGGGTGGACAAATAGGTAAAACGGCGTGAACGAGGCTTTTTCAGGACAAATCGGTGTCCTATAGCCCACGGTTTTAGGGGTGGGCCCGGGGTTCGGGTGTGCTGTGGGCAAAAATTGATCAGGGTAAACTAGGGAGGTTGGTGATCGTCCCAGTGTAGTCCGTTTAATGTTTTGTGGCCATTAGGGTGGACAAACGGGCAAAATGGCACGAATGGGGAATTTTCAGGACAAATTAGTGTGCTATAGCCCACGGTTTCGGTGGTGGTCCCGGGGTCCGGGCGTGCTGTGGGCCAAAAATCGACCGGAGTATGCTTGGGAGGTTAGGTATTATCCCAGTGTGGTCTGTTTAATTTTTTGTGGCCATTTGGGTGGATAAACGGGCAAACCGGCGCGAACGTGGCATTTTTGGGCCAAATCGGTGTGCTATTAGCTAATGGTTTTTGGGGAGGGCCCGGGGTTCGGACTTGCTGTGGGTTGAAAATCGACCGGGGCATGCTAGGGAGTTTTGAGATTGTCCTAGTATGGTCCGTTTAATTTTTTGTGGCCATTTGGGTGGATAAATGGGCAAAATGGTGCGAACACGGCATTTTCGGGCCAAATCGATGTGCTATAGTACACGGTATTTGGGCTGAGCATGGGGTCCAAGCGTGCTATGTGCCGAAAATTGACCAGGGCATTCCATGGAGATTGGGGATCATCTCAGTGTGGTCTGTTTAAATTTTGGTGAATATTTGGGTGGACAAACGGACGAAACGGTGTGAGCGAGGCATTTACAGCGAAATCGGTGAGCTATAGCCCATGGCTTTGAAGGTGGGCCTATTTTTTGGGCGTGCTATGTTCCAAAAATCGACCGGGGTGTGCCAGGGAGGTTAGAGATCATCCCAGTATTGTCCGTTTAATTTTTCGTGGCCATTTGGGTGGACAAACAGGCGGAACGGTGCGAACGGGGCATTTTTGGGCATAATCGGTGTGCTATAGCCTACGACTTTAGGGGTGGGCCCGTGGTCCGGGCATGCTGTGGGCCGAAAATCTATCGAGCATGCCAGGGAGGTTGAGGATCATCCCAGTGTAGTCCGTTTATTTTTTCGTGGCATTTGGGAGGACAAACGGGTGAAATGGCGCGAACGTGGCAGTTTTGGGCCAAATAGGTGTGCTATAGACAACGGTTTTGGGGGTGGTCCAGGGGTCCGAGCGTGCTATGTGCCAAAAATTGACCGGGGCATGCCAGGGAGGTCGGGCTAAATCAATGTGAAATAGCCCACAGTTTGAGGGGTAGGCCCGAGGTCCGGGCGTGCTGTGGTTTAAAAATCGATCGGGATGTGTCAGGGAGGTTGGGGATCGTCCCAGTGTGGTCCTTTTAATTTTTCGTGGCCATTTTGGTGGAGAAACGGGTGTAACAGCGTGAAAAGGGCACTTTTGGGCCAAATCGGAGTGCTATAGCCTACGATTTCGGAGGTGTGTCCGGAGTTCGGGCATGCTGTTGGCCAAAAATTCACCAGGGCGTGATAGGGAGGTGGGGGATCGTCCCAATGTGGTCCGTTCAATTTTTTATGGCCATTTGGATGAAAAAATTAGCGAAAAGGCATTAATGGGGGATTTTTTTGGCCAAATTGATGTGCTATAGCCCACAGTTTCAGGGTTGGGCCCGGGATCCGGGCGTGCTGTGGGCCATAAATCGATCGGGGTATGCCAGAGAGGATGGGAATCATCCCAGTGTGGTCCGCTTAATTTTTCGTGGCTATTTGGGTGGACAAACGGGAGAAACGATACCAACGGGATTTTTTAGGCTAAATCGGTGTGCTATATCCCACGGTTTTATGGGTGGGCCCGGGGTCCGTGAATTCTGTGGGTTAAAAATTGATCGAGGCATGCCATGGAGGTTGGGGATCTTCCCAGTATGGTCTGTTTAATTTTTAGTGGCTATTTAGGTGGACAAACGAGCGAAACGATGCGGACGGGACATTTTTGGGCTAAATCGGTCTGCTATAGCCCACGATTTTGTGGGTAGGCCCAGGGTTTGGGTGTTCTGTGGGCCAAAAATCAACCGGAGTGTTCCAGGGAGGTTGGATATCATGCCAATGTTATTCGTTTAATTTTTCACGGCCATTTGGGTGGAGAAACGGGCAAAACGGCGCGAATGAGACGTTTTCGGGACTAATCGGTGTGCTATAGCTCACGATTTTAGGGTGGGCTCGGGGTTCGAGAGTGCTGTGGGACAAAAATTGACCTAACGTGCCAGAGAGTTCGGGGATCATCCTAGTGTGGTCCATTTAATTTTTTGTGACTATTTGGGTGGACAAACAGGCGAAACGGATTGAACGGGAATTTTCGGGCCAAATCGACGTGGTATAGCCCTTTGTTTCGGGGGCGGTCCCAGTTTCCAGGAGTTCTAGGGACCAAAAATCGACCGGGGCATGCCATGAATATTGGGGATCATCCCAATGTGGTTCGTTTATTTTTTCGTGGCTATTTGGGTGGACAAACGGGTGAAAGGGTACGAATGAGGTATTTTCAAGCTAAATCGGGGTTCTATAGCCCACAGTTTGGGGGTGGTCCCAGGGTCCGGCCATGCTGTGCATCTAAAATCGATCGAAGCGTGCCTGAGAGGTTGAGGATCATCCCAGTTTGGTCTGTTTAATTTTTCGTGGCTATTTGGGTGGACAAACGGGCGTAACAACGCGAACGAGGCATTTTCAAGACAAATTGATGTGCTATAGCCCACGGTGTATGGGGTGGGCCCAGGGTTAGAGCGTGTTGTGGGATGAAAATCGACCGGGGCGTGCTAGTGAGGTTGGGGATCGTCCTAGTGTGGTCCGTTTATGCTTTTGTGGCTACTTGGGTGGACAAACGGGAGAAACGGTGCAAACGGGGCAGTTTCAAGATAAATCACTGTGTTATAGCCAACAATTTTTTGAGTAGGGCCGGCTCCGGGCGTGCTGTGGGCCAAAAATCAATCAGGGCATGCAAGGAGATTGGGGATCATCCCAGTGTAGTTCGTTTAATTTTTTGTCCCTATTTGGGTAGACAAAGGGGAGAAACGACGCAAATAGGATGTTTTCGGGCCAAATTGGTGTGCTATAGCCCACAGTTTCGGGGGTGGGCTCAGGGTCCGGGCGTGCTGTAGTCTTAAAATCGACCGGGGCATGCCAGGGAGGTTGGGGATCATCCTAATATGGTCCGTTTATTTTTTTGTGGCCATTTGGCTGGACAAACAGGCGAAACAGCGCTAGCAGTGCTTTTTTGAGCCAAATCAGTATGTTATAGCCCACGATTTCGGGAGTGGGCCAAGGGTCCAGGTGTGCTATGGGCCAAAAATTGATCGGTGCAAGCAAGGTGGTTGGGGATCATCCCTGTGTAGTCCATTTAATTTTTTTTGGCCATTAGGGTGGACAAACGGGTGAAACGACGCGAATGAGGCTTTTTCAGGCTAAATCGATGTGCTATAGCCCATGATTTTAGGGGCGAGCCCGGGGTCTGGGTGTGCTGTGGGTCAAAAATTGATCGGGGCAAGCCAGGGAGGTTGGTGATCATCCCAGTGTGGTGCGTTTAATTTTTTGTGACCATTTGGGTGGACAAACGGGAGAAACGACGCGAATGGGGAATTTTTGGGATAAATCGGTGTGCTATAGCCCATAGTTTTGGTGGTGGTCTCGTGGTCCGAGCATGCTGTGGGCCAAAAATCAACTGAAGCATGCTAGGGAGGTTGGGGATCATCCCAGTGTGGTTCGTTTAATTTTTCGTGCCTATTTGGGTAGACAAAGGGGAGAAACGGCGCAAACAGGATGTTTTCGGGCCAAATTGGTGTGCTACGGCCCACGATTTTAGGGGTGGGCCCAGGGTTCGAACTTGCTGTGGGTTGAAAAATCGACCGGGGCATGCCAGGGAATTTGGAGATTGTCCTAGTGTGGTTTTTTTAATTTTTTGTGGTCATTTGTGTGGATAAACGGGCCAAACGGTGCGAACACGACATTTTTGGGCCAAATCGGTGTGTTATAGCCCACGGTATTTGGACTGGGCACGGGGTCCGGGCGTACCATTGGCTGAAAATTGACCAGGGCATTCCAGGGAGATTGGGGTTCATCCCAGTGTGGTCTGTTTAAATTGTTGTGGCTATTTGGGTGGACAAACGGCGAAACGGCTTGAACGGGGCATTTTTCAGCGAAATCGGTGAGCTATAGCACATGGCTTCGATGGTGGGCCTGAGTTTCGGGTGTGCAGTGTTTTAAAAATTGACCGGGGCATGCCAAGGAGGTTAGAGATCATCCCATTATTGTCCGTTTAATTTTTCGTGGCCATTTGGGTGGACAAACAGGCGAAATGGCGTGAACTGGGAATCTTCGGGCATAATCGGTGTGCTATAGCCCATGACTTTGGGGGTGGGCCCGGGGTCCGGGCATGTTGTGGTCCAAAAATCGACCGGGCGTGCCAACGAGGTTGAGGATCATCCCAGTGTGATCCATTTAATTTTTCGAGGCATTTGGGTGGACAAACGGGTGAAACGGCACGAACGTGGCAGTTTTGGGAGAAATCGGTGTGCTATAGCCCATTGTTTCGGGGGTGGGCCTGGGGTCCAGGCGTGCTATGTGCCAAAAATTGACCAGGACATGCCAGGGAGGTCGATCTAAATCAATGTGAAATTGCCCACGATTTCAGGGGTAGGCTCGGGGTTCGGGCGTGCTGTGGTCCAAAAATCAAACGAGATGTGTCAGGGAGGTTGGGGATCGTCCCAGTGTGGTCTGTTTAATTCTTCGTGGACATTTGGGTGGACAAACGGATGTAACAGCATGAACAGGGCATTTTTGGCCCAAATCGATATGCTATGGCCCATGATTTTGGAGGTAGGTTTGAAGTCCGGGCATGCTGTGGGCCAAAAATTGATCGGGGCGTTTCAGTGAGGTGGGGTATCATCCCAGTGAGGTCTATTCAATTCTTTGTGGCCATTTAGATGGACAAAAGAGCGAAAAGGCATGAAAAGGGCATTTTTTGGCTAAATTGGTGTGCTATAGCCCACGGTTTCGGGGGTGGGCCTGAGGTCCGGGTGTGCTGTAGGCCATAAATTGACCAGGATGTGCCAGATAGGATGGGAATTATCTCAGTATGGTCCGTTTAATTTTTCATGGCCATTTGGGTGGACAAACGGGCGAAACGATGCCAACGGGCTTTTTTGGGCCAAATCGATGTGCTATAGCCCACGGTTTTGTGGGTTGGCCCGGGGTTCGGGCGTGCTGTGGGCCAAAAATCGACCGAGGCGTGCCAGGGAGGTGGGGTATCATCCCAGTGTGGTCCGTTCAATTTTTCATGGCAATCTGAGAGGACAAACATGCAAAACGGCGCAAACGGGGCATTTTCAAACCAAATCGGTGTGCTATAGCCCATGATTTTGGGGGTAGGCCTGGGGTCCGGATGTGCTGTGGGACAAAAATTATCTGGGGTATGCCAAGATAATTGTATATGGGCCGTTTAATTCTTTTTGGCCATTTGGGGTAGACAAATGGGCGAAACGGCGCGAATGGGGAGTGTTCAGGCCAAATCGGTGTGCTATAGCCCACAGTTTTTGGAGTGAGCCCGAGTTTTGGGCATGTTGTTGGCCAAAAATTAATCGCGCATGCCAGGGTGGTAAGGGATGGTCCCAGTGTGGTCCGTTTAATTTTTTGTGACCATTTGGGTGGATAAACGAGCGAAACAATGCGAACGGGTTATTTTTAGGTTAAATCGATGTGCTATAACTCACGATTTTGAGGGTGGGCCCAGAGTTCGGGCGTGCAGTGGTCTGAAAATTGATCGGAGCATGCCAAGGAGGTTGGGATCGTCCCAATGTGGTTCGTTTAATTTTTTGTGGTTATTTGTGTGGACAAATGGGCGAAACGGCACGAACGAGGCATTTTTAAGCCAAATCAGTGTGCTATACCCCACGATTTCGGGGGTTGGCCCAAGATTCGGGAAAGTTGTGGGCTAAAAATTTACCGGGGCATGCCAAGGAAGTTGGGGATCGCCCCAGTGTGGTCCGTTTAATTTTTAGTGTCCATTTGGGTGGACAAACAGGCAAAACGGCGCGAACAACGCTTTTTTGTGCCAAATTGGTATGCTATAGCCCACGGTTTCAGAGGTGGGCTCGGGGTTAGGGCGTGCTGTGGGCCAAAAATCAACTGAGGCATGCTAGGGAGGATGATGATCGTCCCAGTGTGGTCCGTTTAATTTTTCGTGGCCATTTGGGTGGATAAAATGACAAAACGGTGCGAACAGGGAATTTTTGGGCCAAATCGGTATGCAATAGTCCACGATTTTGGGGGTGGGCTCGGGGTACGGGCGTGCTATGGGCCAAAAATTGACCGAGGCATGCCAGAAAGGTTGGGGATTATCCCAGTATGGTCTGTTTAATTTTTTGTGGCCATTTGGTTGGACAAATGGGTAAAATAGCGTGAATGGGAAATTTTTGGGCCAAATCGGTATGCTATAGCCCACAGTTTTGGGGGTGGGCCCGGGGTTCGGGCTTGATGTAGGCCAAAAATTGACTTGAGCATGCCAGGGAGGTTGGGGATCGTCTTAGTTTGGTTTGTTTAATTTATTGTGGAGTTTTGTGTTGACAAACGGGCGAAACAGCGCGAACGGGCGTTATCGGACCAAATCGGTGTGCTATACACCACGATTTCGAGAGTTGGCTCGGGGTCCGAGCATTTTGTGGGGAGAAAATTGATCGAGGCATGACAGGGAGGTTGGGGATCGTTCCTCTGTGGCCCATTTAAGTTTTCGTGGCCATTTTGGTGGACAAACAGGCGAAATGGCGTGAATGGGGCATTTTCAGGCCAAATCGATGTGCTATAGCCCACAGTTTTGTGGGTAGGGTCGGGGTTCGGGCGTGCTGTTGTCCGAATATCGACTGGGGCATGCCAGGAAGGTTGAAGATCATCCCAACATCGTCCTTTTAGTTTTACGTGGCCATTTGGGTTGACAAACGGGTGAAACGGCACGAACGGGGTATTTTCGAGCAAAATTGGTGTGCTATAGCCGGCAGTTTTAGGGGTGGGCCCAGGGTACGGGCATACTGTAGGCCAAAAATTGACCGAGGCTTGCCAGGGAAGATAAGGAACGTCTAAGTGTGGTTCGTTTAATTTATCGTGTCCATTTGGGTGGACAAATGGGCGAAACGACGCGAACGAGGTATTTTTAGGCCAAATCAGTGTGCTATATCCCACGGCTTTGGGGGTGGGCCCGGGGTCTAGGCATTCTATGGGCTGAAAATCAATCGAGGCATGTCAGGGAGGTTGGGGATCATCCCAGTGTGATTCGTTTAATTTTTTGTGGCTATTTGGGAGGACAAATAGTCAAAACGACACGAATAGGCCATTTTCGTGCCAAATCGGCGTGCTATAGCCCATGATTTTGGGGGTGGGATTAGGGTTCGGGAATTATGTGTGCCAAAAATTAATCGAAGCATACCAGGGAGGTTGGGGATCATCCCAGTGTGGTCCGTTTAATTTTTCGTGAACATTTGGGTGGACAAACGGGCGAAATAGCGCGATCGGGCATTATCATACCAAATCGGTGTGCTATAGCCCACGATTTCGGGGGTTGTCCCAGGTTCCGAGTGTGTTGTAAGCCAAAGATCGACTGGGGCATGCCAGGGAGGTTGGGTATCATCCCAGTGTGGTCCGTTTAATTTTCCATGGCCATTTGGGTGGACAAACGGGAGAAATGGCACGATTTTGGCATTTTCCAGCTAAATCAATGTGCTATAGCCCATGGTCTTGGGGGTGGGCCCAGGGTCCGAGTATGTTGTGGTCCAAAAATCGATCGGGGCGTGAAAGGGAGGTTGAGGATCATCCCAGTGTGGTCCGTTTAATTTTACATGGCCATTTAGGTGGATAAACAGGCGAAACGACGTGAATAGGGTATTTTCGGGGAAAATCGATATCCTATAGTCCACGATTTCAGTGGTGGGCCTAGGGTTAGGGCGTGTTGTAGACTACTAATCAACTTGGGCATGCCTCGAAGGTTGGGGATCGTCCCAGTATGGTCCGTTTAATTTTTTGTGGCCTTTTTGTGGATAAACGAGGGAAACGACGCGAATGGGGCATTTTCAGGCCAAATCGGTGTGCTATATCTCACTATTTTGGTGTCGGCCTATGGTTCGGGGCGTGCCGGAGAGCTTGGGGATCGTCCCAGTGTGGTCTGTTTAATTTTTTGTGTCTATTTGGGTGGACACACGGGTGAAACGGGGCGAATGTGGCGTTTTCGGGGTAAATCGGTGTGCTATAGCCAACGGTTTTAGGGGTGGGCCCGGGGTTCGGACGTACTGTGGGAAAAATTAACCGAGGCATGCCAGACAGGTTGGGGATCATCCTAGTGTGGTTCGATTAATTTTTCGTAGCCATTTGGGTGTCAAACGGGCGAAACAATGCCAATGGGGCATTTTCGAGCCAAATCGGTGTGCTATAGCCCACGGTTTCGGGGGTGGACCCGGGGTCCGGGCGTGCCGTGGGCCAAATGTCAATCGGGACATGCCATGCTGTGGGCCAAAAATTGACCGAGGCATGCCAGGGAGGATAGGATCATCCCATTATGGTCTGTTTAATTTTTCGTGGCCATTTGGGTGGACAAACGGGAAAAACGGCGTGCACGATGCATTTTTGGGAGAAATCGGTGTGCTATAGCCCACGATTTTGGGGCTGGACCCAGGGTCCGGGTGTGCTGTAGGCCAAAAATTGACCTAGGCACGGCAGGGAGGTTGGGGATCATCCCAATGTGGTTCGTTTAATTTTTTGTGACCATTTGGGTGGACAAACGGGCAAAACAGCTCGAACAGGGCATTGTTAAGCTAAATTGGTGTGCTACAGCACACGGTTTTAGGGGTGGGTTCAGGTTTCGAGCATACTGTAGGCCGAAAATCAACCGGGGCATGCCAGGGAGGTTGAGGATCATCCTAGTGTGGTTTGTTTAATTTTTTGTGGCCATTTGGGTGGATAAACAGGCAAAACGGGGCAAAAGGGGAATTTTTGGGCCAAATTGGTGTTCTATAGCCCATGGTTTCGTGGATGGGCCCGGGATTCGGGCGTGCTGTGGTTCAAAAATCGACCGGGGTATGCCAGAGGGGTTGAGGATCATCCCAGTATGGTTTGTTTAATTTTTCGTAGTCATTTGGGTGGACAAACGGGCGAAACGGCGTGAACAGGGCATTATTAGGCCAAATCGATGTGCTATTGCCCTCGGTTTTGGGGATGGGCTCGGGGTCTGAGCATGTTGTGTGCCAAAAATCAACCGAGAAGTGCCAGAGAGGTTGAGGATCGTCCATGTGTGGTCCGTTTAATTTTTCGTGGTCATTTGAGTGGACAAACGGGCAAAACGATGCAAATAGGTCATTTTTTAGCCAAATCGGTGTGCTATAGCCTACGGTTTTAGGGTGGGCCCAGGGTCCGATTGTGCTGTAGGCCAAATATCAACTGAGGAATGCCAGGGAGGTTGGGAATCATCCCAGTGTGGTCCATTTAATTTTTCAAGGCCATTTGGGTGGACAAACGGGCAAAATGGCGCAAAAAATCGGTATACTATAGCCCACGGTTTTGTGGGTGGATTCGGGTTCCAGGCGTGTTGTGGGTCAAAAATCGACCGGGGCATGCCAGGGAGGTTTGGGATAATCCCAGTATTGTCCGTTTAATTTTTTGTGGCTATTTGGGTGGACAAAAGGACAAAACGGGGTGAATGAGGTATTTTTGGGCCAAATCGATGTGCTATAGCCCATGGTTTTGGGGGTGGGCCCAGGGTCCGGGCATGCTGTGGGCCAAAAATTGACTGGGGCATGCCAGGGAGGTTGGGTATCATCCCAGTGTGGTCCGTTTAATATTTTGTAACCATTTGGGTGGATAAATGGGCAAAACGGGGCGAACGAGGTATTTTTGGGCCAAATCAGTGTGCTATAGCCCACGGTTTTGAGAGTGGGCCCGGGGTCCGGGCATGCTATGGGCCAAAAATCGACAGGGCATGCTAGGGAAGTCGGGGATCATCCCAGTATGGTTCGTTTAATATTTCGTGGCGATTAAGGTGGAAAAACGGGCGAAATGATGCTAACGGTGTATTTTTGGGGTGAATCGGTGTGCTATAACCCATGGTTTCAGGGGTGGGCCCGGGCTCCGAGCGTTCTGTGGGAAAAATATTGACCGTGGCGTGCCAGGGATGTTGGGGATCGTCCAGGTGTGGTCCGTTTAATTTTTCTTGGCCATTTGGGTTGACAAACGGGTAAAACGGTGAAAACAGGGCATTATTAGGCCAAATAGATGTTCTATAGCCCACGGTTTAGGGGGTGGGCTCGGGATTCGAGCGTGTTGTGAGCCAAAAATCAACCGGGGCATGCCAGGGAGGTTGGGAATAATCCCAGTGTGGTTCGTTTAATTTTTCGTGGACATTCTAGTGGAAAAATAGGCAAAATGATGTGAATAGGGCTTTTTCGACCCAAATCGGTGTGCTATAGCCCACGATTTCGGGGGTGGGCCCAGGGTCCGATTGTGCTGTAGGCTGAAAATTGACCAGGGCGGGCCAAGGAGGTTAGGGATCATCCAAGTGTGGTCCGTTTAATTTTTTTATGGCCATTTGGGTGGACAAATGGGCAAAACGTCGCGAACATGGCATTTTCGGGCAAAATTCGTATGCTATAGCCTGGGGTTTCGAGGGTGGGCCCAGGTTTTGGGTGTGCTGTCATTCAAAAATTGACCGAGCTATGCCAGTGAGGTTGGGGATCATCCCAGTGTGGTTTGTTTAATTTATCATGGCCATTTGGGTTGACAAACAGCCAAGACAGCGCAAATGATGCATTTTTGGGCTAAATCGATGTGCTATAGCCAATAGTTTTGGGGGTGGACCCAGGGTTCGGGCGTGCTGTGAGCCAAAAATTGACCGGGGCATGCCAGGGAGGTTGGTGATCATCCCAGTATGGTTTGTTTAATTTTTCGTGGCCATTTGCATGGACAAACGAGCAAAACGGTATGAACAGGGTATTTTTGGCCTAAATTGGTGTGCTATAGCACACGGTTTCAGGGGTGGGATCAAGGTCCAAGTGTACTGTAGTCCAAAATCAATCGGGGCATGCCAGGGAGGTTTGGGATCATCCTAATGTGGTCTGTTTAATTTTTTGTGGACATTTGGGTGGACAAACAGGCAAAATGAGGCAAACGCGGCATTTTTGGGCTAAATTGGTATGTTATAGCTCACAGTTTTGGGGGTAAGCTCGGGGTACGGCCGTGCTGTGGTTTTATAAATCGACTGGAGCGTGCCAGGGAGGTTGAGAATCGTCCCAGTATAGTCCGCTTAATTTTTCGTAGGCATTTGGGTGAACAAACGGGCAAAACAGAGCGAACGGTGCATTTTAAGGCCAAATTATTGTGCTATAGCCCACGGTTTTGGGGGTGAGCTCGAGGTCCGGGCATACTGTGGGACAAAAATTGCTCGGGGCATGTCAGGGAGGTTGGGGATAATCCCAGTATGGTCCGTTTAATTTTTTATGGCCATTTAGGTAGACAAACGGGCGAAACGGCAGGAACTGTGTATTTTCAGGCCGAATCGGTGTGCTATAGCCCACGGTTTTGGGGGTGGGCCCGGGTTCGAGCGTATTGTTGGCCAAAAATCGACCGAGGTGTGCCAAGGAGGTTGGGGATCATCCCAGTATGGTTCGTTTAATTTTTTATGGCCATTTGAGTGGACAAATGAGCATATTAATATGAATAGGGATTTTTTAACCCAAATCGGTGTGCTATAGCCCACGATTTTGGGGGTTCGCCCAGGGTCTGGTTGTGTTGTAGGCTGAAAATCGACTGAGGCGTGCCAAGGAGGTTGGGGATCATCCAAGTATGGTCCGTTTTATTTTTCTTGGCCATTTGGGTGGACAAATGGCTAAAACGGAGAGAACATGGCATTTTCGGGCAAAATTGGTATGCTATAGCCCAGGGTTTTGGGTGTGGCCCCGGGTTTTGGGCGTGCTGTTGGCTGAAAATCGATCGAGTTATTCCAGGCAGGTTGAGAATCATCCCAATGTAGTTTATTTAAATTATCGTGGCCATTTGGGTTGACAAACAGCCAAAACAGCGCAAACGGTGCATTTTTAGGCCAAATCGGTGGCCCACGATTTTGGGGGTGGACCCAGGGTCCGGGCGTGCTGTGGGTGAAAAATCGACCAGGGTATGTCAGGGAGGTTAGGGATCATCCCAGTGTGGTTCATTTAATTTTTTGTGGCCATTTCGGTGGACAAACAGGCAAAATAGTATGAACGGGGTATTTTTGGGCTAAATTGGTGTGCTATAGCACACGATTTCAGGGGTGGGCTCCGGGTCCGTGCGTACTGTTGGACAAAAATTGACCGGGGCATGCCAGGGAGGTTGGGGATCATTCTAGTGTGGTCCTTTTAATTTTTCGTGGCCATTTGGATGGACAAATAGGCAAAACGGGGCAAACGAGGCATTTTCGAGCCAAATTGGTGTGCTATTGCCCACGATTTCGGGAGTAAGCTTGGGGTCCGGGCGTGCTGTGGTTCGAAAATTGATCGGGGCATGCCAGGGGGTTTGAGTATCGTCCCAGTATGGTCCGTTTTATTTTTCGTAGCCATTTGGGTGGACAAACGGGTGAAACGGCATGAACGGTGCATTTTCGGGCCAAATCGGTGTGCTATAGCCCACGGTTTCGGGGGTGGGCATGGGGTCCGGGAATGCTGTGGGCCGAAAATTTCTTGAGGCATGTCAGGGAGGTTGGATATCATTCCATTGTGGTCCGTTTAATTTTTTATGACTATTTAGGTAGACAAACGAGAGAAACGGCGTGAACTGGCCATTTTTGGGCTAAATCGGTGTGCTTAGCCCACGGTTTTGGGGGAGGACGCGGGGTCCAGGCGTGCTATAGGCTAAAAATCAACCGGGGCATGCCAGGAAGGTTGAGAATCTTCCCAGTGTGGTCCGTTTAATTTTTCGTGGCTATTTGGGTGGACTACGGGCGAAACGACATGAACGGGGCATTTTCAGGCCAAATCGGTGTGCTATAGCCCACGATTTTAGGGGTGGGCCTGGTGTATAGATGTGTTGTGGGAGAAAAATAGATCGGGGCATGCTAGGGAGATTGGTGATCATCCCATTATAGTCCGTTTAAGTGTTCGTGGCCATTTGGGTGGACAAACGGGCGTAACTGTGCGAACGGGGCATTTTTGGGCCAAATTTGTGTGCTATACCCCATGGTTTTGGGGGTGGGCCTAGGGTTCGAGCGTGCTGTGGGCCGACAATCGACCGAGGCATGCCAGGAAAGTTAAGGATCATCCCAGTACGGTCTGTTTAATTTTTAGTGGTCATTTGGTTGGACAAACAAGCGAAATAACACGAATGGAGCATTTTTCGGCTAAATCGGAATGCTATAGCCCACGGTTTTGGGGGTGGGCCTGGGGTCGGGGTGTGTTATGGGACAAAAATTGATCGAGGCATGTCAGGGAGGTTGGGGATCATCCCAGTGTTGTCCGTTTAAATTTTTATGCCCATTTGGTGGACAAACAGGCAAAATGGTGCGAACGGGGCATTTTCAGGCTAAATCGGTTGCTATAGCCCATGGTTTTGGGGGTGGGACCGGGGTCCGGCCGTGTTGTGGGCTGAAAATCAACTGAGGCATGTTAGGAAGGTTAGGGATCATCCCAGTATGGGTCGTTTAATTTTTAGTAACCATTTGGGTGGACAAACGGGAAAATGGCGCGAATAGGGCATTTTAGTCCAAATTGGTGTGCTATAGCCCACAGTTTTGGGGGTGGGCTCGGGGTCTGGTCATGCTGTGGGCCAAAAAATGATCGAGGCATATCAGGGAGGATAGGGATTATCCTATTATGGTCCATTTAATTTTTTGTGGACATTTGGGTGGAAAAATGGGCAAAACGACGCGACCGATTCATTTTTGGGAAAAAATGGTGTGCTATAGCCCACAGTTTTAGGGGTGGATCCAGGATCCGGGCTTGCTGTGGGACAAAAATTGGCTGGGGCATGCCAGGGAGGTTGGGGATCATCCCAGTATGGTCCGTTTAATTTTTTGTGGCCATTTGGGTGGACAAACAGGCAAAACAGGGAAAATGAGGTATTTTCGGGCTAAATTGGTGTGCTATAGCCCACGGTTTTGGGGGTGGGCCCGTGGTCCGGGCGTACTGTGGTTTAAAAATTGATCGGGGCATGCCAGGGGGGTTGAGGATCATCCCAGTATGGTCCATTTAATTTTTCGTAGCCATTTGGGTGGACAAATGGGCAAAATGGTGTGAACGGGGCATTATTGGGCCAAATCGATGTGCTATAGGCCACGGTTTTGGGGTTGGGCTCGGGGTCCGAGCGTGCTGTGGGTTAAAAATCAACCGATAAGTGCTAGGGAGGTTGGGGATCATCCCAGTACAGTTTGTTTTATTTTTTGTGGCCATTTGAGTGGACAAACGGGCTAAACGATAAAAATAGGCCATTTTTCGGCTAAATTAGTATGCTATAGCCCACGTTTTTGGGGTGGGACCGGGGTTCGATTGTGCTATAGGCCAAAAATTGACCGAGGAATACCAGGGAGGTTAGGGATCATCCTAGTGTGGTTCATTTAATTTTTCATGGCCATTTGGTGGGACAAACGGGCGAAACAGTGCGAACAGGGCATTTTGGGGAAAAATCGGTATTGATTAGCCCACGGTTTTGTGGGTGGGCTTGGGGTCCAGGCGAGCTGTGGGTTAAAAATCGACCGAGGCATGCCAGGGGGGTTGGGATCATCCCAGTGTGGTCCGTTTAATTTTTCGTGCCCATTTGGGTGGACAAACGGGCGAAACAGCATGAACGAGGCATTTTCAGGCCAAATCGGTGTGCTATAGCCCGTTGTTTTGGGGGTGGACCCAGGATCCGGCGTGCTGTGAATCAAAAAATCAACCGGGGCATGCCAGAGAGGTTGAGGATCATCCCAGTATGTTCCGTTTAATTTTTCATGGCTATTTAGGTGGACAAACGAGCAAAACGGCACGAACGGGGCATTTTTAGGCCAAATCGGTGTGTTATAGCCCATGATTTTGGGGGTGGGCCCAGGGTATGGATGTGTTGTAGGCCAAAAATAGACCGGGGCACCTTAGGGAAGTGGTTAATAATCCCAGTGTGGTCCATTTAAGTTTTTGTGGCCATTTGGGTGGACAAACGGGCTAAATGGTGCGAGCGAGGCATTTTCGGGACAAATCAATGTGCTATAACCCATGGTTTTGGGAGTCGTCCCGGGGTCCGGGCGTGCTGTGGGCCAAAAATTGACCGGGGCATGGCAGGAAGATTAGGGATCATCCCAGTGTGGTTCGTTTTATTTTTATTGGATATTTGGGTGGACAAACGGGCAAAATGGTGCGAACGGGGCATTTTTCGGCCAAATCGGTATGCTATAGCCCACGGTTTCAGGGGTGGGCCCGGGGTCTGGGAATGCTGTGGGCCAAAAATCGACCGGGGCGTGGCAGGGAGGTTAGGGATCATCCCACTATGGTCCGTTTAATTTTTTGTGGCCAATTTGTGCATACAAATGGGCAAACTGGCGCTAACGGTGCAATTTGAAACCAAATCAGTGTGCTATTGCCCACGGTTTCGTGGGTGGGCTCGTGGTCCGGGCGTGTTGTGGGTCAAAAATCAACTGGGGTATGCCAGGAAAGTTAGGGATCATCCCAGTGTGGTCCATTTAATTTTTTGTGGCTATTTGGGTGGACAAACGAGTGAAACAACATGAACGGGGCATTTTCGGGCCAAATCGGTGTGCTATAGCCTATGGTTTTGGGTGTGGGCCCAGGGTTCGGGCGTGCTGTGGACCGAGAATCAACCGGGGTATGCCAGGAAGGTTAGGGATCATACCAGTGTGGTCCGTTTAATTTTTATTGTCATTTGGGAGGAAAAACGGCCAAAATAGCGCGAACGGAGTATTTTTTGGGAAAATCGGTGTGTTATAGCCTACGGTTTCGGAGGTGGGCCTGTGGTCTGGGCATGCTGTGGGCCGAAAATCGATTGGGGCGAGCCAGGGATATTGAGGATCATCCCACTATGGTTCGTTTAATTTTTTATGTCCATTTGGGTGGACAACGGGCGAAACTGCACGAACGGTATATTTTTGGGCTAAATCAGTGCGCTATAGTCCACGGTTTAGGGGGTGGTCCCGGTGTCCGGGCGTGCTGTGGGCCAAAAATTGACTGTGGCAAGCCAGGGAGGTTAGGTATCATCCCAATATGGTTCGTTTAATTTTTATTGGCCACTTGGGTGGACAAACGGGCGAAACAGTATGAACGGGGCATTTTCGAGCAAAATCAGTATGTTGTATCCCGCGGTTTCGAGGGTGGGCTTGGGGTTCGAGCGTGCTGTAGGCCGAAAATTTATAAGGCCATGCCAGGGAGGTTGGGGATCATCCTAGTGTAGTCCGTTAATTTTTTCGTGGCCATTTGGGTGGACAAACGGGCAAAACGATGCGAATGAGGCATTTTGGGGACAAATCGGTGTGCTATAGCCCATGGTTTTGGGGGTAGGCCCGGGGTCCAGGCATGCTGCGGGCTGAAAATTGACTGCGGTATGCCAGAGAGATTGGGGATCGTCCCAGTGTGGTCAGTTTAATATTTCATGGCCATTTGGGTGGACAAACGGGCGAAACGGCGCAAACAGTGTATTTTCAGGCCAAATCGGTGTGCTATAGACCACCGTTTCGGGGGTAGTCCCGGGGTTCGGGCGTTCTGTGGGCTGAAAATCGACCGGGGCATTCCAGTGAGGTTGGGGATTGTCCAGGTGTGGTCCCTTTAATTTTTTGTGGCCATTTGGGTGGCCAAACGGGTAAAACGTCATAAATGGGGCATTATCGGGACAAATGGATGTGCTGTAGCCCACGGTTTTAGGGGTGGGCTTAGGGTTCGAGCGTGTTGTGGGCCAAAAATCGATTGGGGCATGCCAGGGAGGTTGGGGATCGTCCCAGTATGGTAAGTTTAATTTTTTGTGGCCATTTGAGTAGACAAACCGGCAAAAAGATGCGAATAGGGCTTTTTCGACCCAAATCGATGTGCTATAGCCCACGATTTCGGGGGTGGGTCTGGGGTCCGATTGTGCTATAGGATAAAAATCGACCAGGGCATACCAGGGAGGTTGGGGATCGTCCAAGAATTGTTCGTTTAATTTTTTATGGCCATTTGGGTGGACAAATGGGCAAAATGGTGCGAACATGGCATTTTATGGAGAAATCGGTATGCTATAGCTCATGGTTTCGGGCGTGGGCCTGAGTTTCGAGCGTGCTGTCAGCCGAAAATCGACCGGGTTGTGCTAGTGAGGTTGGGAATCATCCTAGTATGGTCTGTTTAATTTTTCATGGCCATTTGGGTTGACAAACAGCCGAAACGGCCCAAACGGTGCATTTTGGGGACAAATCGGTGTTCTATAGCAGACGACTTTGGGGGTTGACCAAGGGTTCGGGCGTGCTGTGGGCCGAAAATTGACCGGGGCATGCCAGGGAAGTTGGGGATCATCCCAGTGTGGTTCGTTTAATTTTTCATGGCTATTTGGGTGGATAAACGAGCAAAACAGTACAAATGGGGAATTTTTGGGCTAAATTGGTGTGCTATATAGTACACGGTTTCAAGTGTGGGCTCAGGGTCCGAGCATGCTGTAGGCCAAAAATTGACCGAGGAGTGTCAGGAGGTTGGGGATCATCCCAGTGTGGTCCGTTTAATTTTTCATGGCTATATGTGTGGACACATAGGAAAAACGGGGAAAATGAGGCACTTTCGGGCCAAATTGGTGTGTTATAGCCCACGGTTTAGGGGGTGGGCCTGGGGTCCGGGCATGCTGTGGTTCAAAAATCGAACGGGGCATACCAGGGGGGTTCAGGATCATCCCAGTATGGTCCGTTTAATTTTTTGTAGCAATTTGGTTGGACAAACGGGCAAAACGGTCCGAACATGGCATTTTTTGGCCAAATCAGTGCGCTATAGTCCACAGTTTAGGGGGTGGGCCCGGTGTCCGGGCATTCTGTGGGCCAAAAATCGACTGTGGCAAGCCAGGGAGGTTGGGTATAATCCCAATATTGTTCGTTTAATTTTTTGTGGCCACTTGGGTGGACAAACGGGTTAAACAGTGCGAACGGGGCATTTTCGGGCAAAATCGGTATGTTGTAGCCTGCGGTTTCGAGGGTGGGCTTGGGGTTCGAGCGTGCTATAGGCCGAAAATTGATTGGGCCATACCAGGGAGGTTGGGAATTATCCCAGTGTGGTACGTTAATTTTTTCGTAGCCATTTGAGTGGACAAACGGGCAAAACGATGCAAATGAGGCATTTTTGGGACAAATCGGTGTGCTATAGCCCATGGTTTTGGGGGTAGGCCCGGGGTCCAGGCATTCTGTGGGCTGAAAATCGACTGCTGCATGCCAGAGAAGTTAGGGATCATCCCAGTGTGGTCAGTTTAATATTTCATAGCCATTTGGGTGGATAAACGGGCGAAACGGCGCGAACGGTGAATTTTTGGGCAAAATCGGTGTGCTATAGCCTACGGTTTCGGGGGTAGTCCCAGGGTACGGGTGTGCTGTGGGCTGAAAATTGACTGGGGCATTCCAGTGAGGTTGAGGATCGTCCAGGTATGGTCCCTTTAATTTTTCGTGGCCATTTGGGTGGATAAACGGGCAAAACGCCGCAAACGGGGCATTATTGGGCCAAATTGATGTGCTATAGCCCACGGTTTTGGGGGTGGGCTCAGGGTTTGAGCGTGTTGTGGGCCAAAAATTGATCGGGGCATGACAGGAAGGTTAGGGATTGTCCCAGTATGGTACGTTTAATTTTTTGTGGCCATTTGAGTAGACAAACGGGCAAAAAGATGTGAATAGGGCTTTTTCGACCCAAATTGGTGTGCTATAGCCCATGATTTTGGGGGTGGGTCTGGGGTTCGATTGTGCTATAGGCTGAAAATTAACCGGGGCATGCCAGGGAGGTTGGGGATTGTCCAAGTGTGGTCCGTTTAATTTTTCATGGCCAATTGGGTGGACAAATGGGCAAAACGGCGCGAACATGGCATTTTCAGGCAAAATTAGTATGCTATAGCTCCTGGTTTCGGGGGTGGCCTGAGTTTCGAGCGTGCTATCAGCCGAAAATCGACCGGGCTGTGCCAGTGAGGTTGGGAATCATCCTAGTAAAGTCTGTTTAATTTTTCATGGTCATTTGGGTTGACAAACAGTCGAAACAACCCAAACGGTACATTTTCGAGCTAAATTGGTGTGCTATAGCAGACGGTTTTGGGGGTGGACCAAGGGTTCGGTCGTGCTGTGGGCCGAAAATTGACCGAGGGATGACAAAGAGGTTGCGGATCATCCCAGTGTGGTTCGTTTAATTTTTCATGGCCATTTGGGTGGACAAACGGGCAAAATAGTACAAACGGGGAATTTTTGGGCTAAATTAGTGTGCTATAGGACACGGTTTCAGGTGTGGGCTCAGGGTCCGAGCATGCTGTAGGGCAAAAATCGATCGGGGAGTGTCAGGGAGGTTGGGGATCATTCCAGTGTGATCCGTTTAATTTTTTGTGGCTATTTGGGTAGACAATCAGGAAAAACGGGGAAAATAAGGCATTTTCAGGCTAAATAGGTGTGTTATAGCCCATGGTTTTGGGGGTGGGCCTGGGTTCCGGGCGTGCTGTGGTGTGAAAATCAACCGGGGCATACCAGGGGGTTCAGGATTGTCCCAGTATGGTCCGTTTAATTTTTCATAGAAATTTGGGTGGACAAATGGGAAAAACGGTGCGAACATGGCATTTTTGGGCAAAATCAGTGTGCTATAGCCTACGGTTTCGGGGGTGGGCCCGGATTTTGAGTGTACTGTCTGCCAAAAATTGATCGTGCTGTGCCAGGGAGGTTGGGGATTATCCCAGTGTGGTCTGTTCAATTTTTTGTGGCCATTTGGGTTGATAAACAGCCAAAACTGTGCAAATAGTGCATTTTCGGGCCCACGGTTTTGGGGATGGGCCAGGGGTCCGGGCGTGCTGTGGGCTAAAAATCGACTGGGACATGCTAGGAAGGTTAGTTATCATCCCAGTGAGGTCCGTTTAATTTTTCGTATCCATTTGCTTGGACAAACGGGCCAAACGGTGCAAACCTGGCATTTTTGGGCCAAATCGGTGTCCAATAGCCCACGGTTTCAACTGTTGTCCCGGGGTTCGGGCCTGCTGTGGTCAAAAAATCAACCAAGGCATGTCAGGTAGGTTGGGATCATCCCAATGTGGTCCGTTTAATTTTTTGTGGCCATTTGGGAGGACAAACGGTTGAAACGGCGTGTACCGGGCATTTTTGGGCCATATCGGTGGGCTATAGACCACGGTTTAGGGGTAGGGCCTGGGGTCCGGATGTGCTGTGGGACCAAAATTGACAGGGGCATGCCAGGGATCCTAGGGATCATTTCAGTGTGGGTTTTTTAAATTTTTATGGCCATGTGGGTAGACCAACGGGCGAAATTGCGTGAATGGGGCATCTTCGGGCCAAATCGATGTGTTATAGCCCACGGTCTAGGGGGTGGGCCCGGGGTTCGGGCATGCTGTGGGCCAAAAATTGATCGGAGCTTGCCAGGGAGGTTGGAGATCATTCCAGTGTGGTTCATTTAATTTTTTGTGGCTATTTGGGTGGACAAACGGGCAAAACAGTGTGAACATGGCATTTTTGGGCTAAATCAATGCGCTATAGCCCACGATTTTTGGGGAGGGCTCGGGGTCCGGGCGTGCTGTAGTCCAAAAATCAATCGGGCCATGCCAGGGAGGTTGAGGATCATCCCAGTGATGTCCATTTAATTTTTTGTGGCTATTTGGGTGAACAAACAGGCTAAACGGCGCGAACAGGGCACTTTCAGGCCAAATTGGTGTGCTATAGCCCACAATTTTGGGGGTGGGCCTGGGGTATAGATGTACTATGGGAAAAAAATAGATCGAGGCGTGCTAGGGAGGTTGGTGATCATCCCAGTGTGGTCCGTTTAAGTTTTCGTGGCCATTTGGGTGGACAAACGGGTGAAACAATGCGAACGAGGCATTTTTGTGCCAAATTGGTGTGCTATAACCTATAGTTTTGGGGGTGGGACCGGGATCCGAGCTTTCTGTGGGCCGAAAATATACAGGGGCATACCAGGAAAGTTAGGGATCATCCCAGTGTGGTCTGTTTAATTTTTAGTGGCCATTTGGGTGGACAAACAGGCGAAATAGCATGAATGGGCATTTTACGGCCAAATCGGAATGCTATAGCCCACGGTTTTGGGGGTGGGCCTGGGTCTAGGTGTGCTATGGGCCAAAAATAGATCGGGGCATGCCAGGGAGGTTGGGGATCTCCCACTATGGTCCGTTTAATTTTTCGTGCCCATTTGGGTGGACAAACGGGTGAAACGGTGTGAACGGTGCATTTTTGGGCTAAATCGGTGTGCTATAGCCCACGATTTCATGGGTGGGCCCGAGGTCGGGGCGTGTTATGGGCCAAAAATTGACCGAGGAATGCCAGGGAGGTTGGGGATCATCCCAGTGTGGTCCGTTTAAATTTTTGTGGCCATTTGGGTGGACAAATGGGTGAAACGGTGTGAACGGGACATTTTCCGACCAAATCGGTTGCTATAGCCCATGGTTTTGGGGGTGGGCCCGGGTTTCGGCCGTGCTGTGGGCTAAAAATCAATCGAGGCATACCAGGAAGGATAGGGATCATCCCATTGTGTTTTATTCAATTTTTAGTGACTATTTGAGTGGACAAATGGGCGAAATAGCGCGAATGGGGCATTTTTGGTCCAAATCGGTGTGCTATAGCCTATGGTTTCAGGGGTGGTCCCGAAGTCTTGGCATGTTGTAGGCAAAAATTGATCGGAGCATGCCATGGAGGATAAGGATCGTCCCGTTATGGTCTTTTTAATTTTTTGTGGCCATTTGGGTTGACAAACGGGCAAAACAACGCGAACGATGCATTTTGGCGAAATCGGTGTGCTATAGCCCATGGTTTTAGGAGTGGAACCAGGGTTCGGGCTTGCTGTGGGCCGAAAATCTACTGGGGCATTTTAGGGAGGTTGGGGATCATTCTAGTATGGTCCGTTTAATTTTTTTCGTGGCCATTTGGGTGGACAAACAGGCAAAACGGGGCAAACGAAGCATTTTCGGGCCAAATTGGTGTGCTATAGGCCACGGTTTTGGGGGTGGGCCTGGGTTCCGAGCATGTTGTGGTTCAAAATCATTCGGGGTATGTCAGAGGGGTTGAGGATCATCCCAGTATGGTTCGTTTAATTTTTCATAGCCATTTGGGTGGATAAACCGGCGAAACAGTGCGAACGGGGCATTTTAGGGCCAAATCAAAGTGCTATAGCCCACGGTTTTGGGGGTGGGCCCGGGGTCTGGGCGTGTTGTAGGCAAAAAATCGATCGGTGCATTGATGTGTGAGTAGATGCTAACACATTTGAGTATTTTAACTCTAAATAATTGCGAAGTCTTCAGCAACTTTTACAAGCCGTCAGAGATGTGGTAAGCTACCAGAAAAAGGTGTTAGAAAGAATAGTGAAGAAGAGTTGCTGGATAAAGGTGACAACATTGTCAATATGTTGTCACAAGTGTGGTAAGCCGTCAGAAGATGCCGTCAAGTGGGACAGAACATGGTGAAATAATCTGAAGGTCTGACGACATTTGCTATACGTCGTCACTCCTCTGGTAAGCCGTCGGAGGACATCGTCAGAGTGAGGCAGAACAGGTTAAGAAGGAACGACTTCTGACGACATATATGAGACGCCATCAAAAGCCTGACGATCAATACCAATATACTGTCACCTAAATCCGAGCCCAGCTGTGATTTTATTATTTTATTACCTTAATTAGGCTTTAGTATAATTAGCATCTTTTAGGGTTTCATTCACAACTTCGAAAGCAGCTTTTGACATCTTGTAACTTAGTAAAGGGGAGTTCACTTGTTTTTTACTCTCTTAACTTAGAATTCAATTTTCCATCCTTTGATTTAGTTGAGGGAAATTCTTATTGTACTTGAAGGAGAAACAACTTTGAATTTCATCTTTTGTAAGTTCACTTGCTTTAAGTTATGAATTTAATCTTTGTTATCTCTTTCTATCTTATGAGCAACTAAAACCCACAACTAGGGTTGTGGGATCTATGATTATTATTTCATTGATTTAATAGTTGGATTAGGATTTGAGTGATTGTGGGAACGTCTTGAAAATTTTGTTGTTTTAACTGGAATCTATTGGTTGCAAACGTTAGGTTATGCCTTAGGTTTTATTTGCTTCTAACGGACAAAATAGACTAGCAGTCGTGAGTTATCAACAGGGACTCGAAAGCTACCAACCTTCTATTTAATGATTGATGCCATAACTGGATTAATCTACCTGAGATAACATCCGTTTGGATATAGATAAATTATCTAAGTTCGAGAGAATTAGTAATAAATTGTCTGGTGAGGTCGAGAGATAAGTCAGATAGTTTCATCGGCAGGGATAATCTGTTGTTCCCACCTATCACGAGAATCATGAACAGTTTTTATTCAATGGAGATTAATAGTCATAGTGATCACAACCCTAGTTTCTCTATATCATTTATTCAAAATATTGAAATCTAAGTTTTGAGTTCTAAAATAAGTTGAAACGTTAAAATTTGTTTGATTGATAAAAACCCCTATTTTGTCTTTTCTTATTATTTATTTGAATTTAACTTGTAGCTATAGTTTTGAACTAGTTTAATAGGCACTCATATTGTTCCCTGTCGATTCGACCTCGACTCTAAAGTTGGGTAAATATATTGACGATGACCACCTTGCACTTATTTGAGGTATAAGTTGAGCGTTATCAGGTGTATCAGGGAGCTTAGGGATTGTCCCAGTGCATTTCGTTTAATTTTTTATGGCCATTTAGGTGGTCAAACGGGTGAAATGGCATGAACGGGGAATTATTGGGCCAAATCGATGTGTTATAGCTCACGGTTTTGGGGGTGGGCTCAGGGTCCGAGCGTGCTGTGGGCCAAAAATCAATCGAGAAGTGCCAGGGAGGTTGAGGATCATCCCAGTGTGGTCCGTTTAATTTTTCATGGCAATTTGAGTGGGAAAACGAGTGAAACGATGTAAATAAGGCATTTTTGAGCTAAATCGGTGTGTTATAGCCCACAATTTTGGGGTGGGCCTGGGGTTCGATTGTTCTGTAGGCCAAAAATCGATCGAGGAATGCCAGGGAGATTGGGGATCATCCCAGTGTGGTCCGTTTAATTTTTCATGGCCATTTGGATGGATAAACTGGCGAAATGGTACAAACAGGGCATTTTTGGGAAAAATTGGTATGCTATAGCCCACATTTTTGTGGGTGGGCCCGAGATCCAGGCGTGTTGTGGGTCAAAAATCGATCGAAGAATGCCAGGGAGGTTTGGGATCATCCCAGTATGGTCCGTTTAATTTTTCATGCCCATTTGGGTGGACAAACGGGTAAAACGACGTGAACAGGGCATTTTTGGGCCAAATCAGTGTGCTATAGCCCATTGTTTCGAGGGTGGACCAAGGATCCGGGTGTGTTGTGCGCCAAAAATCAACCAGAGCATGCCAGGGAGGCTGGGGATCGTCTCAGTATGGTCCATTTAATTTTTCATGGCCATTTGGATGGACAAACGGGTGAAACGGCGTAAACGGGGCATTTTTGTGCCAAATCGGTGTGCTATAGATCACGATTGTGGGGGTGGGCCTTGGGTTTGGGTGTGCTGTGGGCCAAAAATTGATCAAGGCATTCTAGGGAGGTTAAGGATGGTCCCAGTATGGTCCGTTTAATTTTTTGTGGCTATATGGGTGGACAAATGGGTGAAACGGCGCGAACGGGGCATTTTTAGGCCAAATCGGTGTGCTATAGCCCACTATTTTAGGGGTGGGCCTAGATTTCGGGCGTGCTGTGGGCCAAATATTAACTAAGGTGTGCCAGGGAGGTTGGGGATTGTCCCTGTATAGTTCGTTTAATTTTTTGTGGCTATTTGGGTTGACAAACGGGTGAAACGGCACGAACGGGGTATTTAGGGCTAAATTAGTGTGTTATAGCCTACGGTTTTGGGGGTGGACCCGGGGTTCGGGTGTGCTGTGGGCCTAAAATCGACCGGGGCATGACAGGGAGGTTGGTGATCATCCCAGTGTCATCCGTATAATTTTTCGTAGCCATTTGCGTGGACAAACGGGCAAAACGGCATAAACGGGGCATTTTTCGGACAAATCGGTGTCCAATATCTAATGGTTTTGGGAGTGGGGTCGGGGTTCAGACGTGTTGTGGGCTAAAAATTGACCGGGGTGTGCTAGGGAGATTGGGGATCATCCCAATATGGTCAGTTTAATTTTTCGTATCCATTTAGATGGACAAATTATTGAAACGGCGTGAATGGGGAATTTTTGGGCTAAATTAGTGCGTTGTAGCCTACGGTTTCGGGTGTGGGCCCGGTGTCCGAATGTGCCATGGGCAGAAAATTTACCAGGGCATGCCAGGGAGGTTGGGGATCATTCTAGTGTGGTCAGTTTAATTTTTTGTGGCCATTTGGGCGGACCAACGGGCAAAATGGTACGAACGGGGCATTTTTAGGCTAAATCGGTATGCTATAGCCCACAGTTTCGGGGGTGGGCCTTTGGTTCGAGCGTGCAATGGACCAAAAATTGACCGGGGAATGACAGGGAGGTTGGGGATCATCTCAGTGTGGTCCTTTAATTTTTATGGCTATTTGGATGGACAAACGGACAAAACGGCCTGAATGGGGCATTTTCAGGCCAAATCGGTGTTCTATACCCCACGGTTTTAGGAGTGGGCTCGTGGTCCGAGCGTGTTGTAGGTCAAAAATCAACTGAGGCATGCTAGAAAGTTTAGGGTTAGTCCCAGTGTGGTTCATTTAACTTTTCAAGGCTATTTGGGTGGACAAACGGGCAAAATGGTGCAAACGAGGCATTTTTGGGCCAAATCGGTGTGCTATAGCCCTCAGTTTCAGGGGTGGGGCCAAGGTCCGGGTGTCCTGTAGTCCAAAAATCGATCAAAGCTTTCCAGGGAGATTGGGGATCATCCCAGTGTGGTTCGTTTTATTTTTCGTGCCCATTTGGGTGGACAAACGGGCGAAACGGCCCGAGTAGGGCATTTTTGGGCTAAATTGGTGTACTATAGCCCATGGTTTTGGGGGTGGGCCTGGGGTACGAGCGTGCTGTGGAATGAAAATTGACTAGGGCATGCCAAGGAGGTTGGGGATCGTCCCAGTGTGGTCCATTTAATTTTTCATGGGCATTTAGGTGGACAAACGGACGAAACAATACGAACGGGGCATTTTAAGGCCAAATTGGTGTGCTGTACTCCACAGTGTTAGGGGTGGGCCCAGGGTCCGGGCGTGCTATAGGCATTTTGTGGCCATTTGGCAAGACAAACAGGAGAAATAGGGCGAACAAGATATTTTCCCGCCAAATCGGTGTGTTATAGCCCATGGTTTCGAGGGTAGACCCGGGTTTCGGACGTGCTGTGGGCCAAAAGTCGACCGGGCATGCCTGAGAGGTTGGGGATCGTCCCAGTGTGGTCCATTTAATTTGTCGTGGCTATTAGGGTGGACAAATGGGCGAATCGGGGCAAAACGAGTTCAACGGGGCATTTTCAGGCCAAATCAGTGTGTTATAGCCCATCGTTTTGGGGGTGGGCCCGGGGTCTGGGCGTGTTGTGGACCAAAAATCGACTAGGGTATGCTAGGGAGGTTGAGGATCATCCCAGTGTTGTCTGTTTAATTTTTTGTGGTTATTTGGGTGGACTAACGAGCGAAAGAGCACAAATGGGGCATTTTGGGGCCAAATCAGGCTATGGGCGTGTTGTGGTTTGAAAATCTATCGAGGCGTGCCAGGAAGGTTGGGGATCGTGCCAGTGTGGTCCGTATAATTTTTTGTGGACAATTGGGTGGACAAACGGGCAAAACGGCGCAAACAATGCATTTTTGGGCAAAATTGGTGTGCTATAGCCTACGGTTTTGGGGGTGGGCTCGGGGTCCGGGCATGCTGTGGTTTGAAAATTGGCTGGGGTATGCCAGGGGGTTGAGGATTGTCCCACTGTGGTCCATTTTATTTTTTGTATCCATTTGGGTGAACAAACGGGAGAAACGGCTCGAACGGGGTATTTTAAGGCCAAATTGAAGTGTTATAGCCCACGATTTCAGGGGTGGGCTCGGGGTACGAGCTTGCTGTGGGCTAAAAATCAACCGAGAAATTCCAGGGAGGTTGGGGATCATCCAAGTGTGGTTCGTTTAATTTTTTCCGGCCATTTAAGCTGACAAACGGGCAAAACGATGCAAATAGGGCATTTTCAGGCCAAATCGGTGTGTTATAGCCCACGATTTTAGGGTGGGCCCGGGGTTTGATTTTTCTATAGGATAAAAATCGACCGATGAATGCCAGGGAGGTTGTGGATCATCTCTGTTTGGTTCGTTTAATTTTTTTATAGCTATTTGGGTTGACAAACGGACGAAACGGTGCGAACAGGGCATTTTTGGTAAAAATATGTATGTTATAGCCCATGGTTTTGTGGGTGGGCCTGGGGTCCATGCATACTGTGGGTCAAAAATTAATCGGGACATTCCAGGGAGGTTGGGATCATCCCAGTGTGGTCCGTTTAATTTTTCGTGCCTATTTGGGTGGACAAACGGGCAAAACAGCATGAACAGGGCATTTTCGGGCCAAATCGGTGTCCTATAGCCCATTGTTTCGGGGGTGGACCCAGAGTTCGGGCGTGTTATGCGCCAAAAATTAATTGGGGCATGCCATAGAGGTTTGGGATTGTCCCAGTGTGGTACGTTTAATTTTTCATGGCCATTTGGGTGGACAAACGGGTGAAACGGTGTAAACGGGGCATTTTTGTGCAAAATCAGTATGCTATAGCCTACGGTTATGGGGTGGGCCTTGGATTTGGGCGTGTTTTGGGCCAAAAATCAACTGGGGCATGCTAGGGAGGTTGGAGATGGTCCCAGTGTGGTCCGTTTAATTTTTTGTGGCTATATAAGAGGACAAACGGGTGAAACGGCATGAACGGGGCATTTTTGGGCCAAATCGGTGTGCTATAGCCCACTGTTTTGGCGGTGGGCCTAGGTTTCGGGCTTGCTGTGGGACAAAAATTAACCATGGTGTGCTAGGGAGGTTGGGGATCATCCCTGTGTAGTTCGTTTAATTTTTCGTGGCCATTTGGATTGACAAACGGGTGAAACGGCGCGAACGAGGCATTTTCGGGCCAAATCAGTGTGCTACAGCCTACGGTTTCAGGGGTAGGCCCGGGGTTCGGGCGTGCTGTGGGCCTAAAATTGACTGGGGCATGACAGGGAGGTTGGTGATCATCCAAGTATGGTCCGTTTAATTTTTCGTAGTCATTTGTGTGGACAAACGGGCGAAACGACACGAACAGGGCATTTTCAGGACAAATCGGTGTCCAATAGCCCACGGTTTTGGGGGTGGGGTCGGGGTTCAGGCGTGTTGTAGGCTAAAAATCGACCGGGGTGTGCTAGGGAGGTTGGGGATCTTTCCAATGTGGTTTGTTTAATTTTTCGTTGCCATTTGGGTGGACAAACTATCGAAACAGCGTGAATGGGGCATTTTTGGTCCAAATCGGCGTGCTATAGCCCACGGTTTCGGGTGTGGGCTCGGTGTCCGGATGTGCTGTGGGCAGAAAATTGAATGGGGCATGTTAAGGAGGTTGGGGATCATTCCAATGTAGTCCGTCTAATTTTTAGTGGCTATTTGGGTGGACAAATAGGCAAAACGGGGTGAACGGACTAATTTTAGGCTAAATCGGTGTGCTATAGCCTACGGTTTAGGGGGTGGGCCTGGGGTCCAGGAGTTCTGTAGGCCGAAAATCGACCGGGGCATTCCAGGGAGGTTGGGGATCATCCCAGTGTAGTTTGTTTAACTTTTTGTGGCCATTTGGGTGGACAATCGGGCAAAACGGTGCGAACGAGGCATTTTTCGGCCTGATCGGTATGTTATAGCCCTCGGTTTAGGGGGTGGGCCAGGGTCCGGGAGTGTTGTGGGCCAAAAATCGATCGGAGCTTTCCAGGGAGGTTGGGGATCGTCCCAGTGTGGTTCGTTTAATTTTTGTTCACATTTGGGTGGACAAACGGGCGAAACGGCCCGAGCAGGGCATTTTCGTGCCAAATCGGTGTACGATAACCCATGGTTTCGGGGGTGGGCCGAGGGTGCGGGAGTGTTGTGGGCCAAAAATCGACTGTGGCATCCCAGGTAGGTTAGGGATTATCCCAGTGTGGTCCGTTTAATTTTTCGTGGGCATTTGGTTGGACAAACAGGCGAAACGATGCGAATGGGTCAATTTTAGGCCAAATTGGTGTGCTATACTCCACGGTTACAGGTGTGGGCCCAGGGTCCAGGCGTGTTGTGGGCCTAAAATTGACCTGGGCGTGACTCAGAGGTTGGGGATAATCCCAGTGTGGTCCGTTTAATTTTTTGTGGCCATTTGGGTGGACAAACGGGCAAAACGGGGAGAACGTGGCATTTTTTGGCAAAATCAGTGTGCTATAGCCCACGGTTTCGGGGGTGGGCTCGGGTTTCAGGTGTGTCGTAGGCCAAAAATTGATTGAAGCGTGCCAGGGAGGTTGGGGATCATCTCAATATGGTTCGTTTAATTTTTCGTGGCCATTTGGGTGGACAAATGGGCGAAACGGTACGAACTGGGCATTTTTGGGCCAAATCGGTGTGCTATAGCCCACGGTTTTGGGGGTGGGCTCGGGGTATGGGTGGGCTGTGGGCTGAAAATCAATCGGGGAGTGCTAGGGAGGTTGGGGATCGTCCCAGTGTGGTCTATTTAATTTTTTGTGGCTATTTGGGTGGAAAAATGGGCAAACCGACGTGAACGGGGCTTTTTCGGGCTAAATTATTGTGACCCACGGTTTTGGGGGTGGTCCCGGGGTCCGGACGTGCTGTGGGCTGAAAATCGACCGGGGCGTGCCAGGGAGATTGGGGATCATCCCAGTGTGGTCCGTTTAATTTTTTGTGGCCATTTAGGTGGACAAACGGGCGAAACGGCGCGAATGGGGTATTTTGGGCTAAATAAGTGTGCTATAGCCGACGATTTCGGGGGTGGTACTAAGGTACGACCGTGCTGTGGGCCAAAAATCTGTCGAGGTTTGCTAGGGAGGTTGGGGATCATCCCAGTGTGGTCCGCTTAATTTTGCGTGGCCATTTAGGTGGAAAAATGATGTTGGGTGTATTTATACGTCGAAGCACCATAACTTACCCATATTTTAGCTAAGTTTTGAGGATAAAATACATAATTCTTGCACTTTTAGTCTATTTTTAGTTAAGCGAGCTAACCTATGTGATTAGCATGCTTTTCAGGTACTAATGAGGAAGATTACAGCACTTTGGGGACCTGTGGACAACAAAGAAAGCTTCACATAAAAAGGAAAGCAGCTTTTGGACTGAATGTGATGTATGGGAACTTTTTCCCGGGTAAACACAATATTTTTAAATAGTTAAGGAGGCAGTAGCAATTTATTAGAGAAGGATGTTATTAAAAGCCTTATTGCTGAATTTTTAGGGATAATTCACATTCTATATTATTTTTGAAAAACAAAAGACGCTTAGCTTGAGGACAGAGGGAGAGAAGCGTGTTTCTCTCTTAACGTCACTTATCATCTTCATCACCAAGATCGTTCTAAGTTTTGGTATGATGAATATTTCTATATCGATTTCTGTTTTATTCATGAGTAGCTAAGCTTATCTGTTAGGGTTATGGAAACCTTGTAGTATACTCTCTATTGCTATGGGTTCGTGAATTTATGATGTGTAATCCACTTATATCATTACTCTCTTCATTTTAATTGAATTCTCGTGGTTGCAAACATAGGGAATATGCCATTATAGCAATAACTTGTTCAATAAAAAAGTTACTATTTGGAAAAGAGAGTGTGACAAGAAATTAGGGTTTCCAACCTCTAGTTTACACGTTAATGCCCTAGCAGGATTAACGTCTTGGAGAGTTCGTATAATTTGTTGTACACTTTGGGTTCGAGAGAACTAAGGTGAATAAATCCTTGATGGTTGAAAAACACTTGGATTAGAATTAGAATACGCCTCTCTATAAGTGCATGCATGTATAAAATCTGTATTACCCATAGTTAATAGAGAAGTAGAAGCTACAAGGTGGACATAACCCTAACTTGTCATTCTCTGTGGTCAAATATAATTACACATATCATCTCATTGTTACACTGATAATATTACTGTGCACTTAAACCAAACCCCCCTTATCTTGGAACCTTCGACCAACAGTCTAATAATAATCGCAATATTTAGTGATCATAGTATTCCCTGTGGGATTCGACACCCAACCCAGTTGGGTTCTATATTTGACAGCGACCGCTTACACTTTCTAACGAGAGTTGTAATTTGGGCGTATCAAATTTTGGCGTCGCTGCCGGAGAATACGGTTGTCAACTAAGTTTGTGATAGTTAATAGACCCTTTGGTCAAAGATTCTCAAATTTTACTTTTTGTTTATTGTTTTTGTTTTGTTTAGGTTGAGTGGATTGCATGTCAAATACACGGATATCGGGTCAGCCATTATTACTTATAAATCATGAACCACATCTCATTGGCAGAATGGATGCGCAACGAGACCCTGAAAGGATAGCTACTCAGCAGGAGCAGGCTAGATTAGCTGCATTGGCAGCTGCGCAAGTAAATCAACAGAATGCTGATAACCCAGGTCGGGCACCAAATATTGATGATGAGGACCTGGGTGATGATGAGTTATTAAATCCAAGGCGTACAGATGATGTGGCTGCACCAGTGAACAGGAATGTCAACAAAGATCGTCAAGCTAGAATGAGACCCGAACGCCGAGCTGTGCAAGTTGCTTTTGATGATGATGACGACGACTTGGATGGGACTGGTGCCACAGGGGCTATTATTCCTCCTCCCTTGGCACCCGGAGCCAAGTTTAATATCACTAGCACCATGATCCATCTATTGCAACTCAAAGGGTTATTTGGTGGACTTGCAGGCGACGATCCGAATATCCATCTGATTAATTTTATCTCAACATGTAAATCATTTGACAATCCAGGGGTTAGACAGAATACGATCTGGCTGCGCTTATTTCCACTGTCTCTATCTGGAGAGGCAACTCTATGGTTAAACGGGCTAACTCCTGACTCTATTACCAATTGGAGGCAACTGAAAGACGCTTTCCTAGAAAGATTCTTTCCGCCATCCAAGAGGGCACAATTGAGAGATGAGATAAGCAATTTCAGACAGTTTCCAAATGAAGCTCTCCACGAGACTTGGGAGAGGTTCAAGAAGAAGCTTATGCAGTGCCCAAACCATCAGATGACCAATGTCCACTTGATGGAAATATTATATAGGGCTTTGAACTCGGTGACTAAGCCAGTGGTAGATAATGCTGCGGGTGGGTCATTCATGGACCTTACTTTTCTTGAGGCATCTGACATGCTGGATCGTATGACAAAGCAGAGTAGAGCTTGGCATACCAGGGATTTTGAGGTAGCAAGCTCTACTATATTTATTAGCATGACGGTAGAATAGAGGCGAAGAGAAGAGGGACGTGACCAGGATATGGCTCACATGAAAACACAGATGGACCTTCTCACTAAGAATTTATTATCAGGAAATACAGAGAAGGTTAAAGCTGTAGCATCACAGGGAAGGGCTGACTCCGATCCTAAGGAAAAAGCTAATTACTTGAACAATCAGATAGGTTTCCGAGGTGGTGTCCAAGAAAACCAAGGTTGGAACCATCAAGGAGATTGGAAGAATAAAAGTGACAGGAGTGGACTGCATGTACCTCCTGGAAGCCGTGATAATGCTGCTACCAGTTCAGGCAAAATTTCTATGGAGGACATGATGGAGAAAGTATTAAAGGGAGTTGAGGCGGCAAATTCTGGGGTGGCTACAATAAAGAGTGACATATCTTCCATAAGTCAACTTGTAAATTCGCACTCAGTTGCTATTAAACAATTGGAGCAGCAGATGAGCCAGTTATCAGCAGCATTCAACCAAAGAAAGAATGGGACTCTACCAAGTGATACAGTTCAGAATTCGAAGACTGATGGATCGTGTATGGCCATTACCACTAGGAGTGGTAAGATGTTATCTAGTCCAGGTTTGGGAGCTTCCTCTTATACTGATGAGGTTGAAATGGATTGGGAGATGGTTGATGAATCTCTAGTGGTGCCTGTGGAGTTGGGAGGTTTGAAAAAGAAAAGTGCGGAAGTTGAACAACCAACTAAGCTGAAGCATGTTAGTGATGTGGAGCAAGGCATAAGAAAGGAGGTAAAAGTTGCTCCAACTGAAATTCCAAGGCTGCCACCTCCATTTCCACAACGATTAAAGAAGAAAAAAAATGATGGAAAGTTTAGCAAATTCATGGCTATGTTGAAGCAGTTGACAGTGAATGTGCCCTTAGTTGAAGCACTGGAACAGATGCCCGGATATGCTAAGTTTATGAAAGACCTGTTGACAAAGAAAAAGACTGTGAGCTATGAAATGGTAGACAATCTTCATCATTGTAGTGCTATTGCTATAAGATCTATTATCCAGAAGAAAGATGATCCGGGAGCATTTACTATTCCATGTACGATTGGATTGCTAAAGTTTGAAAAAGGCCCTTTGTGATCTTGGGGAAAGTATCAATCTTATGCCATTGACGGTTTTCAAGAAATTGGGTTTGGGAGATCCTACGCCCACTAATATGCGGCTTCTAATGGCGGATAGATCAGTAAAAAGACCGATTGGGATTCTACATGATGTACTTGTAAAAGTTGCTGATTTTATATTTTCTGCCGATTTTGTAATTCTTGATTATGAAGTGGACTTTGAAGTACCCATAATTTTGGGTAGGCCATTCTTAGCAACTGGAAGGGTGTTAGTTGACATGGAGCTGAATGAGCTGAAATTTAGGCTCAATGAGAAAGAAGTTAGCTTTGAAGTATGTCGGTCTATGAAACAACAAAAAGAGTTGAGTGTCTTCTCGATAGTTGATGTATTCTATGAAGATAAGCGAGATGTACCAGTTAAGGATATGTCTTTTGTGGAGACCATAACTGGTTTGGTTAAGTTTGCAAGCAAAGATGTGAGTGACTTCAAAGTGGTTGGACTAAGAATAAAGCATTATCTTGATCCAACAAATAAGGTACAAATGGTATCATCGATGTATCTTGACGTAGTCTGAGGAGTCAAGATAATCAAGTTGTGTCGCGACGTTAAATTAGGCGCTGCATGGGAGGCAACCCATCTTTCTAATCATTTTTGTTGTTTTTGATTAAGTGTAGGTGCATGAAGTACTAAGAGAATATTAGTATCAATTTTGATTTGGAAGCGAGACATGTTAATGGTGGTAAGTTTAGGAGTGATGGGAACATTATAGGTAAGTTGGAGTGGTCAAATGTGTAAGGCTCAAGTATGATTTGCATTAGATTCGTGCCTTGAATTATGTTAATTCGACCCCAAAAGTTTCGCGGTGCGACTTTATTTTGTGACTTTCAATGAGGTCTGTGGTGGTAGCATAGGGATCGGGCTGATAGGCCCGATCCCGAAGCCCACCACTGACCTCGATGGGGTATGGACCTTTTCGACCAAGAGTGCGCCATTTTTCCAATTGCCTATGCCAACATAGGCAATAGGCTAGGCGCCGCCTATGCCTACATAGGCAATAGGCTAGGCGCCGCCTATGCCAACATAGGCAATCGGCTAGGCGCCGCCTATGCCAACATAGGCAATAGGCTAGGCGCCGCCTATGCCATTGCCTATGCTCACTGCCTCACATAGGTGGTAGGCTAGGCGCCGCTTATGCCAACATAGGCGATAGGCTAGGCGCTGCCTATGCCAACATAGGCAATAGGTTAGGCGCCGCCTACTTATGCTTAGGCAATGATATAGGCGCCACCTATCAACATAATTTTTGCCCACTAACCCATTTGTGAATGGATCAAACCGACCCATGTCTCATCTTTTAAACATATTCTCTACTCTTAAATCCCACTTCATTCTTCTTTTACCTATGCTCCTCTCAACCCCTCCTCTCTCAAAACCCTTCTCTTTGCTCTACTAATCTTACAAGCTCCTCACCACTTTCAAAACCCAAGAACATCGACTCACTTTCTTCAATCCTTCATTTTCAAGGTAAGTGTTCTTTTCTTAATCCTTAGGTGTTTTGAATTTATGTTGTAGTTATTAATTGATCACTTGAGGATTATGAATTAAATTTTTTCCATGGCTATGTTGGGAAAGTGATGGTGTTTTGTATATCTTGATATGGTTGAAAGTGTAGGGTATGATTTTGATAAAAAAGTGTTTCATTGAAATAGACATGGAGAAATTGAAGTGATTGAATTGTATTGTGACTAACGTGGTGCACCATGTCAAAGTGTATGTCGGTGAAGTCTGAGTACTCGATAATAACACGAAATTAGTTGATACTAACAAATTAAGTGTGGGGTGGTGACTTCACCACCCTCATATTAATTATAGTTAGTTTCATTATGTGTGGATGACATGGATGACAAGATGAATACAGGAAAAATGGCTCCAATGATGATCTCCATGCAAGTGGTATGACTCCTAATGTGGATGAGAAGTACTACTATCCAGGTTCTTTATCTTGTTATTTACACTGGGGACAGTGCAGAGCTTAAGTGTGGGGTGGCTGGTTACTTTGCTACTTGTTTCGTAAGAAAATAGGACCTTCTCCTTAGTATACTTGTGGATAGGATTAGTTATTTTGTTCATTTTGTTAGTTATTTAGTCATAATTAGATGTTTTTCTCGATGATGGATGGATGACGACCGTCTTAAGAGAAAAGTAGTCTTTCAATTACATGTAACTGCTCTTGTGGATCATATGACATTATAACCTAAATATGTGATGGATCATTACGTTTGAAACACCTAGGCTCTAGTTGTGACTCTTTTTGTTATTGTTGGTTTTAATTGAATTCATGTAATTGTTCGGTTGAAAATCTATAATGCTCCTAATTGAGTTGACCATGTGCCATGAGTGTGTAAGACTGTTGTATATTCCTTATTGTAATTGATTCTAGAACTTTCCTGGTGTGTATGCAAAGAGAAATAAAGATTGTGAGTTTAGGAGATGATTTAGGCATTTCTTTGATAGCCATTGTTCATACCTTCTTTTGACCTACCTTTGTACATTATCTTAGATAGCCCCGTCGAGCCTTTACCTTGTTCTTTTGTTAGCCTCATATGTAGCCTAATCCATTCTTTAATAGACCGTAATTTGATCCAAAAAGCTCCTAAGCGCTTTAATGTAAAATCAATGTGAGTTAAGAGTTTGAGAATAAGAGGAAAAAGGGGAAATTGATGCCCCAAAGTCTGGTTATTGGCGTGAGCAATTGATGTGGTTGGGAGTAGCTAAAATTGTTGAAAAAGTTCAAAATTTTATCCCGGACATGTTACAATGAACCTTTTTTTGGCCCTGGTCCTTCTTGGACATTGTGCACCTCAACTAAGGTAAATTGCTTAAGTTGAGGGTGGCTATTATAGGGGTGCATAACGTGAAAAGGGTGCCAAAAAAATAAAAAAATTGAAAGGGTTGCATACTCCCACCATAGTGTTATTAATTAAGCTTAACGAGTTGGGGTGAAAAGCAAATCTGTGAAGATAGAAGAAGTGGAAATTGGTTGTTTGAGATTGATCTTAATTGCATAATGTAGTGTATTAAAGCACTTAGGGAAGATAGTTACTATTTCTGGCCAAAATAGTTCCTACCCATCCTTTAGCCTGCATTACAACCCGTACAAGACCTATTTGATCCTAATCTTAGCATTCTGATATTAGTGGAGTATTACACTAAGGGAAAGCATATGGTCATCAGTTGTAATTTGAGAATTCTTTGTGAGAATGAGCGCAACTTGATTCTTGTACCCATTTTGTTAGAAATTGCATAATTTTGAGTGATTATGGGTAACTCTCTTGTTGTGAGGGCACATGGTTGATGAAGGTTGGGTAATTTATTCGATTTTCTTGAATGATATGCATGAAATTTCCAACTTAATGAGTCTATTCTTGAGGGTAGGTTGTATCTAGGAATGATTCCTGAAGCTACTTCTTGTTCATAATTGTTGTGTGAGCCTATTTGAGCATCTTGTCTTCCTTTGTGGGTGCTAAGGCTTGTGTAGTATGCATAAATAGATATGTTGTTCGAGGACGAACAAAGCTTTAAGAGTGGGGTGGTGATGTTGGGCGTATTTATACGTCTAAGCACCATAACTTACCCATGTTTTAGCTAAGTTTTGAGGATAAAATACATAATTCTTGCACTTTTAGTCTATTTTTAGTTAAGTGAGCTGACCTATGTGATTAGCATGCTTTTCAGGTACTAATGAGGAAGATTACAGCACTTTGGGGACCTGTGGACAACAAAGAAAGCTTCACATAAAAAGGACAGCAACTTTTGGACTGAATGTGATGTATGGGAACTTTTTCCCGGGCAAACACAATATTTTTAAATAGTTAAGGATGCAGTAGAAATTTATTAGAGAAGGGTGTTATTAAAAGCCTTATTGCTGAATTTTTAGGGATAATTCACATTCTGTATTATTTTTGAAAAACAAGAGACGCTTAGCTTGAGGACAGAGGGAGAGAAGCTTGTTTCTCTCTTAACGTCACTTATCATCTTCATCACCAAGATCGTGCTAAGTTTTGGTATGATGAATATTTCTACATCGATTTCTGTTTTATTCATGAGTAGCTAAGCTTATCGGTTAGGGTTATGGAAACCTTGTAGTATACTCTCTATTGCTATGGGTTCATGAATTAATGATGTGTAATCCACTTATATCATTACTCTCTTCATTTTGATTGAATTCTCGTGGTTGCAAACATAGGGAATATGCCATTATAGCAATAACTTGTTCAATAGAAAAGTTGTTGTTTGGAAAAGAGAGTGTGACAAGAAATTAGGGTTTCCAACCTCTAGTTTACACGTTACTGCCCTAGCAGGATTAACGTCTTGGAGAGTTTGTATAATTTGTTGTACACTTTGGGTTCGAGAGAACTAAGGTGAATAAATCCTTGATGGTTGAAAAACACTTGGATTTGAATTAGAATACGCCTCTCTATAAGTGCATGCATGTATAAAATCCGTATTACCCATAGTTAATAGAGAAGTAGAAGCTACAAGGTGGACATAACCCTAACTTGTCATTCTCTGTGATCAAATATAATTACACATATCATCTCATTGTTACACTGATAATATTACTGTGCACTTAAACCAAACCCCCCTTATCTTGGAACCTTCGACCAACAGTCTAATAATAATCACAATATTTAGTGATCATAGTATTCCCTATGGGATTTGACACCCAACCCAGTTGGGTTTTATATTTGACAGCAACCGCTTACACTTTCTAACGAGAGTTGTAATTTGGGTGTATCAACAAATGGGCAAAACGGCGTGAACGGGGCATTTTTGGGTCAAATCGGTGTGGTATAACCCATGATTTTGGGGGTTAGTCTCGGGTACGGGTGTGTTGTGGGCCAAATATCGACCGGGACGTGCCAGGGAGGTTGGGGATCGTTCCAATGTGGTCCGTTTAATTTTTCCTGGCCATTTGGGTGGACAAACTGTCGAAACAAAGTGAATGGGTCATTTGTGGGCTAAATCGATGTGCTATAGCCTACAGTTTCGGGTGTGGGCCCGGTGTCCGGACGTGTTGTGGGCATAAAATTGATCGGACCGTGCCAGGGAGGTTAGGGATCATTCTAGTGTGGCCCGTTTAATTTTTCGTGGCCATTTAGGTGAACCAACGGGCGAAATGGCAGGAACGAGGCATTTTTAGGCTAAATTGGTGTGCTATAGCCCACGGTTTTTGGGTGGGCTCGGTTTTCGAGCGTGTGATGGGCCAAAAAACAACCGGGGCATGCCAGGGAGATTGGGGGATCATCCCTGTGTGGTCCTTTAATTTTTTTTGGCCATTTGGGTGGACAAACGGGCAAAATGGCCAGAATGGGGCATTTTCAGGCCAAATCGGTGTGCTATAGCCCACGGTTTCAGGGGTGGGATCGGGGTTCGGGCGTTCTGTAAGTTGAAAATAGACCAGGGCATTCCAAGGAGGCTGGGGATCATCCCAGTGTGGTTCGTTTAAATTTTCGTGGCCATTTGGATGGACAAACGAGCAAAACGGTGCGAACGAGGCATTTATGGGCCAAATCGGTGTGCTATAGCCCTCAGTTTTGGGGGTGGGCCCAGGGTCCGGGTGTGTTGTAGGACCAAAATCATATCGAGCTTTCCAGGGAGGCTGGGGATCTTCCCATTATGGTTCGTTTAATTTTTCGTGCATATTTGGGAGGACAAACGGGCGAAACGGCCCGAGCAGGGCATTTTCGGGCTAAATCGGTGTACTATAGCCCATGTTTTTGGGAGTGGGCTTGCGGTACGGGCGTGTTGTGGGCCAAAAATCAACTGAGGTGAGGCAAGGAGGTTGGGGATCATCCCAGTGTGGTTCGTTTAATTTTTCGTGGGCATTTGGTTATACAAACGGACGAAACAATGCTAACGGGGCATTTTTAGGCGAAATTGGTGTGCTATACCCCACGGTTTTAGGGGTGGGCCCAGGGTTCGAGCATGCTGTAAGCCTAAAATCGACCGGGGAATGGCTCAGAGGTATAGTCCGTTTAATTTTTCGTGGCCATTTGGGTGGACAAGCGAGCAAAATGGGGAGAATGGGGCATTTTTGGACAAATTCAGTGTGCTATAGCCCACGATTTCGAGGGTGGGCCCGAGGTTCGGGTGTGTTGTGGGCCAAAAATTGATCGAAGCATGTCAGGAAGGTTGGGGATCATACCAGTGTGGTTCGTTTAATTTTTTGTGGCCATTTGGGTGGACAAACAAGCAAAACTATGTGAACGGAGAATTTTTGGGCCAAATTGGTGTGACCCACGGTTTTGGGGGTGGTCCCAGGGTTCGAACGTACTGTGGGATGAAAATTGACCGGGGCTGCAAGGGAGATTGGGGATCAACCCAGTATGGTCCGTTTAATTTTTTGTGTCCATTTAGGTGGGAAAATGGGTGAAACAACGTGAATGGGGTATTTTAGGCCAAATAAGTGTGCTATATCCCATGATTATGGGTGTGGGACTAAGGTACGGGCTTGTTGTGGGCTAAAAATCTACCGGGGCTTGCAAGGGAGGTTGCGGATCATCCCAGTGTGGTCCTCTTAATTTTTTTTGGCCATTTGTGTGGACAAACGGGCAAAACGGCATGAACGGGGCATTTTTTGGTCAAATCGGTGTGCTATAAGCCACACTTTTAGGGGTTGGTCTGGGGTACGGGTGTGATGTGGGCCAAATATCGACCGGGGCATGCCAGGGAGGTTGGGGATTATGTCAATGTGGTCCACTTAATTTTTCATGACCATTTAGGTGGACAAACTGTTGAAATGGCGTGAATGGGGCATTTTTGAGCCAAATCGGTGTGCTATAGCCCACGGTTTTGGGTGTTGGCTCGGTGTTCGAATGTGCTGTGGGCAGAAAATCAATCGGGCCATGCCAAGGAGGTTATGGATTATCCCAGTGTGGTCCTTTAATTTTTTGTGGCCATTTGGGTGGACAAACAGGCGAAACAGCCCGAACTGGGCATTTTCAGGACAAATCGGTGTGCTATAGCCTACGGTTTCAGTGGTTGGACCGGGGTCCGGGCATGCTGTAGGCCGAAAATCGACCGAAATGTGCTAGGGAGGTTGGGGATAGTCCCAGTATGGTTCGTTTAACTTTTCGTGGCCATTTGGGTGGAAAAACGGGCAAAACGGTGCGAATGAAGCATTTTAGGGCCAAATCGGTGTGCTATAGCTCTCGTTTTCGGGGGTGGGCCCAGGGTCCGGGTATGTTGTGGGCCAAAAATTAATCAGAGCTTTCTAGGAAGGTTGGGGATCATCCCAGTGTGGTTCGTTTAATTTTTCATGCCCATTTGGTTAGACAAACGCGCAAAATGGACGGAGCAGGGCATTTTCGGGCTAAATCTGTGTACTATAGCCCATGGTTTTAGGGTTGGTCCTGGGGTGCGGGCGTTCTGTGGGCCCAAAATCGACTGGGTTGTGCCAAGGAGGTTGGGGATCATTCCAGTGTAGTTCATTTTGTTTTTCGTGGTCATTTGGGTGGACAAAGGGACGAAACGATGTGAACGGGGAATTTTTAGGCCAAATTAGTGTTCTATACCCCACAGTTTTAGGGTTGGGCCCAGGGTCCGGACGTGCTGTGGGCCTAAAATTGATCGGGGTGTGACTCAGAGGTTGGGGATCGTCACAATGTGGTTTGTTTAATTTTTCGTGGCCATTTGGGTGGACAAACGGGCAAAACATGGAGAATGGGGAATTTTTAGGTAAAATCAGTGTGCCACGGTTTCGGGGGTGGGCTCGGGGTTCGGGTGTGCTGTTGGGCAGAAATTGATCGGAACATGCCAAGGAGGTTGGGGATCATCCCAATGTGGTTCATTTAATTTTTTGTGTCCATTTGGGTGGAGTAATAGGAAAAACGGCGCAAACTGGGCATTTTTGGGCCAAATTGGTGTGCTATAGTCCAAAGTTATGGGGGTGGGCCCGGCGGTCCGGGTGGGATGTGGGCTGAAAATTGATCGGAGAGTTTCAGGGAGGTTGGGGATCATCCTAGTGTGGTCCATTTAATTTTTCATGGCTATTTGGGTGGACAAAACGACGTGAACGGGGCTTCTTTTGGCCAAATCGGTGTGACCCACGGTTTTGGGGGTGGTCCCGAGGTTCGGACGTGATGTGGGCCAAAAATTGACTGAAGCGTGCCAGGGAGATTAGGGATCATCCCAGTGTGGTCCGTTTAATTTTTTGTGGCCATTTAGGTGGACAAACGGGCGAAACTGCGCGAACGGGGTATTTTAGGCCAAATAAGTGTGCTATAGCCCACGATTTCGGGGGTGGGACTAAGGTACGGACATGTTGTGGGCTAAAAATTGACCGGGGCTTGCCAGGGAGGTTGGGGATCATCCCAGTATGGTCTGTTTTATTTTTTGTGGCCATTTGTGTGGACAAACGGGTAAAACGGTGCGAACGGGACATTTTTGAGTAAAGTCGGTATGTTATAGCCCATGGTTTTGGGGTTGGGGTTGGGGTTGGGGTACGGGCATGCTGTGGGCCAAAAATCGACTGGGGCATGCCAGGGAGGTTGGGATTGTTCCAGTATGGTCCGTTTAATTTTTCGTGGACATTTGGGTGGACAAACGGATGAAACGGAATAAATGAGGCATTTTCGGGCCAAATTGGTTTGCTATAGCCCACGGTTTCGAGGGTCGGCCTGGGGTCCGAGCGTGTTGTAGGCAGAAAATCAATTGAGGCGTGCTAGGGAGGTTAGAGATCGTCCCTATATGGTCTGTTTAATTTTTTGTGGGCATTTGGGTGGAGAAAAGGGCAAAAAGGCATGAACGGGGCATTTTCTGGCCAGATCAGTGTGCTATAGCCCACGATTTTGTGGGTGGGCCCAGGGTTCGAGCGTTTTGTGGTCCAAAAATCAATCGGGGCTTACCAGGGGGGTTAAGAACCATTCCAGTGTGGTCCGTTTATTTTTTTGTGTCCATTTGAGTGGACAAGCGGGCGAAACGACATGAACGGGGTATTTTTGGCTAAATAGGTGTTCCATAGCCCATGGTTTCGAGGTTACGCCATGGTTTCGGGCGTGCTGTGGGCCAAAAATCTATCAGGCCATGCCAGTGAGGTTGGTGATCATTCTAGTATGGTTCTTTTAATTTTTTGTGGCCATTAGGGTGGGAAAACGGGGGAAACAGCGCGAACGGGGCATTTTGGGCCAAATCGGTATGCTATAGCGCTCGGTTTTGGGGGTGGGCCCGAGGTTCGGATGTGCGGTGGGCCAAAAATCAACTGTGGCATTATAGGGAGGATAGGGATCATCCCAGTGTGGTCTGTTTAATTTTTCATGGCCATTTGAGTTGACAAACGGGCAAAATAGCGTGAACGGGGCATTTTTAGGCTAAATAAGTGTGTTATAGCCCATGGTTTTGGGGGTGGGCCTGGGGTTCGGGTATGCTGCTAGCCAAAAATCGACCGAGGGATGCCTGGGAGGTTGGGGATTATCCCAGTATGGTCTGTTTAATTTTTTGTGGCCATTTGGGTGGACAAACGGGTGAAACAGCGTGAATGGGGTATTATCGGGACAAATCGGTGTGTTATAGCCCATGATTTTGGGGGTGGACCCGGGGTATGAGCGTGTTATGTTCTAAAAATTGACCAGGGAACGTTAGGGAGGTTGGGGATCATCCCAGTGTGGTCTGTTTAATTTTTCTTGGCCATTTGGGTGGACAAACGGATGAAATGACGCGAATGGGGCATTTTTTAGATAAATCGGTGTGCTATAGCCTACGGTTTTGGGGGTGGGCCCAGGGTCCGGGTGTGTTGTGGGACAAAAATCAACTGTGATGTTCCAAGGAGGTTGGGGATCATCCCAGTATGGTCCATTTAATTTTCATGGCCATTTGGGTGGACAAACGGGCGAAACGGAGCGAACGGGGTTTTTGGGACAAATTGGTGTGCTATAGCCCATAATTTTGGGTGTGGGCCCAGGTTTCGGGTGTGATGTGCAATGAAAATCGATCGGGACATGCCTGGGAGGTTGGGTATCATCCCAGTAAGGTCTGTTTAATTTTTCGTGGCCATTTGGGTGGACAAACGGGCGAAATAGCGCAAACGGGGCATTTTTGGGCCAAATTGATTTGCTATAGCCCACTGTTTTGAGGGTGGGACCAGGGTTCGGGCATGCTGTGGGCCATAAATCGAATGTGGCATACCCGAGATATTGGGGATCATCTCAGTTTAGTTCATTTAATTTTTTGTGTCTATTTGAGTGGACAAACGGGCGAAACGGGGCATTTTCGGGCCAAATCGGTGTGCTATAGCCCATGATTTTGGGGGTGGGCCCAGGGTACGGGCGTGTTGTTGACCAAAACTCAACCAGGGCATGCCAGGGAGGTTGGGCATCATCCTAGTATGGTCCGTTTAATTTTTTGTGGCAATATGGGTGGACAAACGGGCGAAAAGGCACGAGCGGGGCATTTTTGGGCCAAATTTAGGTGCTATTGCCCACGGTTTTAGGGGTGTGCTCAGGGTACGGTATTGTTGTAGGATGAAAATTGAATGGGGTATGCCAGGGGGGTTGGGGATCATCCCATTGTATTCCATTTAATTTTTCATGGCCATTTGGGTGGACAAACGGGCAAAACAACGTGAACGGGGCTTCTTCGGGCCAAATCGGTGTCACCCACGATTTTGGGGGTGGTCCCAAGGTCCGGGCGTGATGTGGGCCAAAAATTCACCGAGGCATGCCAGGGAGATTGGGGATCATCCCAGTGTGGTCCGTTTAATTTTCGTGGCCATTTAGGTGGACAAACGAGCGAAACGGCGCGAACGGGGTATTTTAGGCCAAATAAGTGTGCTATAGCCCACGATTTTGGGGGTGGGACTAAGGTACGGGCGTGTTGTGAGCTAAAAATTGACCGGGGCTTGCCAGGGAGGTTGGGGATCATCCCAGTATGGTCTGTTTAATTTTTTGTTGATATTTGGGTGGACAAACGGGCAAAATGGTGCGAACGGGATATTTTCGGGCAAAATCGGTATGCTATAGCCCACGGTTTCGGGGTTGGGGTTGGGGTACGGGCGTGCTCTGGGCCGAAAATCGACTAGGGCATGCCAAGGAGGTTGGAATTATGCCAGTGTGGTCCGTTTAATTTTTTGTGGACATTTAGGTGGACAAACAGATGAAACAGTGCAAATGAGGCATTTTCGGGCCAAATCGATTTGCTATAGCCCACGGTTTCGAGGGTCGGCCCGGGGTCCGAGCATGCTGTAGGCAGAAAATCTATCGGGGCGTGATAGGAAGGTTGGGGATCATCCCTGTGTGGTCTGTTTAATTTTTTGTGGGCATTTGGGTGGAGAAACGGGCGAAAAGGCGTGAACGGGGCGTTTTCTAGCCAAATCAGTGTGCTATAGCCCACGGTTTTGGGGGTGGACCCAGGTTCCGGGCATTTTGTGGTCCAAAAATTGACTAGGGCTTTCCAGGGGGTTAAGGAATATTCCAGTATAGTCCGTTTATTTTTTTGTGGCCATTTGAGTGGATAAACAGGCGAAACGGCACGAACGGGGTATTTTTGGGAAAATATGTGTTCTATAGCCCATGGTTTCGAGGGTACGCCATGATTTTGGGTGTGCTGTGGGCCGAAAATCTATCGGGGCATGCCAGGAAGGTTGGTGATCATTTCAGTATGGTCCTTTTAATTTTCCGTGGCCATTAGGGTGGAAAAATAGGGGAAACAGCGCGAACGGGGCATTTTGGGCCAAATCGGTATGCTATAGCCCTCGGTTTTGGGGGTGGTCCTGGGGTTCGGATGTGCTGTAGGCCGAAAATCAACTGAGGCATGCGAGGGAGTTTGGGGATTATCCCAGTGTGGTCCGTTTAATTTTTTGTGGCCATTTGGGTGGACAAACGGGCAAAATAGCGTGAACGGGGCATTTTCGGGCCAAATAAGTATGCTATAGCTCATGGTTTTGGGGGTGGGCCCGGGGTTCGGGCGTGCTGCTAGCCAAAAATCGATCGGGGGATGCCAGGGAGGTTGGGGATCATCCCAGTGTGATCTGTTTAATTTTTCGTGGCCATTTGGGTGGACAAACGGGCGAAACAGCGCGAATGGGGCATTATCGGGCCAAATCGATGTGTTATAGCCCATGGTTTTGGGGGTGGACCCGGGGTCCGATCGTGAGTGGACAAACGGGCAAAACAGGGCATTTTCGGGCTAAATCAGTGTGCTATAGCCTATGATTTTGGGGGTGGACTCGGGGTCCGGGCGTTTTCTGGACCAAAAATCAATCGGGGCATGCCAGGGAGGTTGAGCATCATCCCAGTATGGTCCGTTTAATTTTTTGTAGCAATTTGGGTGGACAAACAGGCAAAAAGGAACGAACGGGGCATTTTTGGGCCAAATCAAGGTGCTATTGCCCACGATTTTGAGGGTTCGCTCAGGGTCCGGGATTGTTGTAGGATAAAAATTGATCGAGGCATGCCAGGAAGGTTGGGTATCGTCCCAGTATGATCCGTTTAATTTTTCGTGGCCATTTGGGAGGACAAACGGGCGAAACAGTGCAAAAGGGGCAATTTTGGGCCAAATTGGTGTGCTATAGCCTACTATTTTGGAGGTGGGCCTGGGGTTCTGGCGTACGGTAGGCTATAAAACTATATTGACATGACAGAGAGGTTGGGGATCGTTCTAATATGGTCCGTTTAATTTTTCATGGCCATTTGGGTGAACAAACACGTAAAACGGGGCAAATCGGGCATTTTTAGGCTAAATCAGTGTGCTATAGCCCATGGTTTTGGGGTTGGGCCCGAGGTCCGGGCGTGCTATGGACCAAAAATTGGTCGGAGCATGCCAGGGATATTGGGGATCATACCAGTATGGTCCGTTTAATTTTTTGTGGCTATTTGGGTGGACAAACGGGTGAAAGGGCATGAATGGGGCATTTTTTGGGCCAAACGAGGTGCTATAGCCCATATTTTTGGGGTTGGGCTCGGGGTCTGGGTGTGCTGCTGGTCAAAAATTGACCGAGGCGTGCCAAGAATGTTGGGGATCATCTCAGTATGGACCGTTTAATTTTTCTTGTCTATTTGGGTGGACAAACGGGCGTAACGGCGTGAACGAGGCATTTTCAGGCCAAATCGGTGTGCTATAGCCCACGGTTTAGGGAGTGGGCCCGAGGTCCGGGCGTGCTGAGGTCCAAAAATTGACCGAGACGTGCCAGAAACATTGGGGATCGTCCCTATGTGGTCCGTTTAATTTTTTGTAGCCATTTGGGTGGACAACCCAGCGAAACGACGTGAACTGGGCATTTTTTAGCAAAATCGGTGTGCTATAGCCAACGGTTTTGGGAGTGGGCTTGGGTTCCTGGTGTGCTGTGGGCAAAAATCGATCTGGCATGCTAGGGAGGTTGGGGATCATCCCAGTGTGGTCCGTTTAATTTTTTGTGGCCATTTGGGTGGACAAACAAATGATATGGAGAATTTTCGAGCCAAATCGGTGTGATATAGCCTGCGGTTTGGGGGGTGGGCTCGGGGTCCGGGTGTACTAAGGACTAAATATTGACTGGGGTATGCCAGGGAGGTTGGGGATCATCCCATGTGTTCCGTTTAATTTTTCGTGACTATTTGGGTGGATAAATGGGAGAAACGGCATAAACAAGGCATTTTTAGGCCAAATCAGTGTGATATAGCCCACGATTTTAGGGGTAGGCCCGGGGTTCAGGCGTGCCGTGCACTGAAAATTGATCGAGGCATGCCAGGGAGGTTGGTGATCATCCCAGCATGGTTCGTTTATTTTTTTATGGCCATTTGGGTTGACAAACGGGTGAAACGGTGCGAATGGGGAATTTTTAGGCCAAATCGATGTGCTATAGCCCACGATTTTGGGGGTGGACCCAGGGTTCGGGCGTACTGTGGGCCAAAAATTGACCAGAGCATGCCAGGGAGGTTGGGTATCATCCTAGTGTGGTTTATTTAATTTTTCATGGACATTTGGGTGGACAAACGGGCAAAACGGTACAAACGGAGCATTTTGGGGCTAAATTGGTGTGCTAAAGCACATGGTTTCAAAGGTGGGCTCAGGGTTCGAGCGTGCTGTAGGCCGAAAATCTACCGAGGCATGCCAGGGATGTTGGGGGATCATCCCATTGTGGGCCATTGAATTTTTTGTGGCCATTTGGGTTGACAAATGGGCGAAATGGCATGAACGGGGCATTTTTGGGCCAAATCAGTGTGCTATAGCCCACGGTTTTAGGGGTGGCCCCGGGGTTTGGGCGTGCTGCTATCCAAAAATGGACCGGAGCGTGCCAGGGAGGTTGGGGATCCTTCCAGTGTGGTCTATTTAATTTTTCATGGCCATTTGGGTCGACAAACGGGCGGAAACAGCGCGAACGAGGCATTATCGAGCCAAATCGGTGTGTTATAGCCCATGGTTTTGAGGGTGGACCCGGGGTCCGAGCGTGCTGTGTTCCAAAAATTCACCAGGGAAATGCCGAGTGTGGTTGGGGATCATCCCAGTTTGGTCTTTTTAATTTTTTGTGGCCATTTGGGTGGACAAACAGGTGAAACGACGTGAACTGGATATTTTCGAGCTAAATCGGTGTGCTATTGCCCACAGTTTTGGGGATAGGCCCAGGGTCCTGGTGTGTTATAGGACGAAAATCAACTGTGGTGTGCCATGGAGGTTTGTGATCATCCCAGTATGGTCCGTTTAATTTTTCATGGCCATTTGGAAGGACAACGGGTGGAAACGGCGCGAATGGGATTTTTCGGGACAAATCGGGTGTGCTATAGCACATGATTTTGGGGGTGGGCTCAGGGTTCGGGCGTGCTGTGGGAGGAAAATCAACTGTGGAATTATAGGTAGGATAGGGATCGTCCCAGTGAGGTCTGTTTAATTTTTTGTGGCCATTTGGGTGGACAAATAGGCAAAATAGCGCAAATGGGGCATTTTGGGGCCAAATCGGTGTGCTATAGCCCACTGTTTTAGGGGTGGGACTGCAGTTCGGGCGTGCTGTGGGCCATAAAATGAATGTGGGGTTCCCGAGATATTGGGGGATCATCCCAGTTTGGTTCGTTTAAATTTTTGTGTCCATTTGAGTGGATAAACGGGCGAAATGGGGCATTTTTGGGCCAAATCGGTGTGCTATAGCCCACGATTTTGGGGGGTGGGGCTCGGGGTCCGGGCGTACTTGTGGACCAAAAATCAACCGGGGAGTGCAAGGAGGTTGGGAATCATCCCAGTATAGTCCATTTAATTTTTCGTGGCTATTTGGGTGGACAAACAGGCGAAAGGGTACGAACGGGGCATTTTGGGGCCAATCAAGGTGCTATTGCCCACGGTTTTAGGGTGGGTGCGCTCAGGGTCCGGGATTTCTGTGGACGAAAATCAACCGAGGTATGCCAGGGAGGTTGGGGATCGTCCCAGTGTGGTCCGTTTAATTTTTTGTGGCCATTTGGGAGGACAAACAGGCGAAATGGCGCAAAAGGGGCATTTTCAGGCCAAATCAGTGTGCTATAGCCCACTGTTTGGGCGGTGGGCCTAGGGTTCGGGCATACTGTGGGCTATAAAAACACTGTGACATGCCAGATAAGTTGGGGATCTTCCCAATGTGATCGTTTAATTTTTCGTGGCCATTTGGGTGGACAAACGGGGCAAAATGGGGCAAACAGGGCATTTTCGGGCCAAATTGGTGTGCTATAGCCCATGGTTTGGGGTTGGGGCTCGCGGTTCGGGCGTGCTGTGGACTAAAAATTGGTCGGGGCATACCAGGAATGTTGGGGATCATACCAGTATGGTCCGTTTAATTTTTCGTGGCTATTTGGTGGACAAACGGGTGAAAGGGTACGAACGGGGCATTTTTGGACCAAATCGAGGTGCTATAGCCCACAGTTTTGGGGTTGGTCTAGGGGTTTGGGTATGTTGTGGGTCAAAAATCGACCGAGGCATGCTAGGGATGTTGGGGATCATCTCAGTATGGTCAGTTTAATTTTTCGTGTCTATTTGGGTGGACAAACGGGCGTAATAGCGCGAACGAGGTATTTTTAGGCCAAATGGGTGTGCTATATCCCACGGTTTAGGGGAGTGGGCCCGAGGTACGGGCGTGCTGTGGGCCGAAAATTGACCGGGGCATGCTAGGAAGGTTGGGGATCATCCATGTATGTTCCGTTTAATTTTTTGTGGCCATTTGGGTGGACAAACCAGCGAAACGGCGTGAATGGGGCATTTTCGAGCAAAATCGGTGTGCTCTAGCCAACCGGTTTTAGGTGTGGGCTCGGGTTCCAGGCGTGCTGTGGGTGAAAACCGGGGCATGCTAGGGAGCTTGCAGATCATCCCAGTGTGGTCCGTTTAATTTTTTGTGGCCATTTGGGTGGACAAATGGGCGATATGGGGCATTTTTGGGCCAAATCGGTGTGATATAGCCCACGATTTTGGGGGTGTCCTCGGGGTTCGGGTGTGCTATAGAAAAAAGATTGATCGAGGTATGCCAGAGAGGTTGGGGATCATCCCAGTGTGGTCCGTTTAATTTTCGTGGCTATTTGGGTGGATAAATGGGAGAAACGGCATGAACGAGACATTTTCTTGCCAAATCAGTGTGCTATAGCCCACGGTTTCAGGGGTGGGCCCGAGGTTCAGGCGTGCTGTGAGACAAAAATTGATCGGGGTATGCCAGGGAATTGGTAATCGGTCCCAGCGTGGTTCATTTAACTTTTTATGGCCATTTGGGTAGGACAAACGGGCAAAACAGTGTGAATGGGGAATCTTCGGGCTAAATCGGTGTGCTATAAGCCTACGGTTTTGGTGGTGGGATAGGGGTCCGGGCGTGCTGTGGGCCAAAATTGACCGGAGTATGCCGGGGAGGTTAGGCATCATCCCAGTGTAGTCCGTTTAATTTTTTGTGGCTATTTGGCAGGACAAACAGGAGAAACAATACGAACAGGATATTTTCCCGCCAATCGGTGTGTTATAGCCATAGTTTTGAGGGTTAGACCCAGTTTTCGGGTGTGCTGTGGGCCAAAAATTGATCGGGCATGCCTGAGAGGTTAGGGATCGTCCCAGTGTGGTCCATCTAATTTTTCGTGACTATTAAGGTTGGAAAATGGGCGAAACGGGCAAAACGGATCGAACGGGGCATTTTCAGGCCAAATCAGTGTGCTATAGCCCATCGTTTTAGGGGTGGGCCCGAGGTCCGGGGCGTACTGTGGACCAAAAATTGACTGGGGTGTGCCAGGGAGGTTAAGGATCATCCCAGTATTTTCTGTTTAATTTTTCGTGGCTATTTGGGTGGACAAACGAGCGAAAGAGCAAGAATGGGGCATTTTTGGGCTAAATCAGGGTATGGCGTATTGTGGTTTGAAAATTGACCGAGGCATGCCAAGAAGGTTGGGGATCGTCACAATGTGGTCCGTTTAATTTTTTGTGGCCAAACGGGAGAAACGGCGCGAACGATGTATTTTTTGGCGTAATTGGTGTGCTATAGCCCACGATTTTAGGGGTGGACCCAGGGGTCCGGGCGTGCTGTGGGGCCGATAATCAACTGGGGCATTTCAAGGAGGTTGGGGATCATCCCAGTATTGTTCATTTAATTTTTCATGGCTATTTGGTGGACAAACGGGCAAAACGGTACGAACGGGGCATTTTCGGGCTAAATTGGTGTGCTATAGCACATTGGTTTTAGTGGTGGGCTCAGGGTCCGAGTGTGTTGTAGGCCAAAAATTGACCGAGGCGTGCCAGGGAGGTTGGGGATCATCCCAGTATGGTCCATTTAATTTTTTGTGGCCATTTGGGTGGACAAACAGGTAAAACGAGGCAAACGAGGCATTTTCAGGCCAAATTGGTGTGCTATAGCCCACGGTTTTGGGGGTGGGCCTGGGGGTCCAGGGAGTGCTGTGGTTCAAAAATCTACTGGGGCATGCCAGGGGGTTTAGGATTGTCCCACTATGGTCCGTTTTATTTTTTGTAGCCATTTGGGTGGACAAACGGGCGAAACGGCACGAACGGGGCATTTTAGGGCCAAATCGAAGTGCTATAGCCTACGGTTTTAGGGGTGGGTTCGGGGCTCGAGCGTGATGTGGACCAAAAATCAACCGAGAAGTGCCAGGTAGGTTGGGGATCATCAGAGTGTGGTCCGTTTAATTTTTTCCGGCCATTTGAGTGGACAAACAGACAAAACGATTATAACAGGGCATGTTTAGGCCAACTAGGTGTACTATAGCCCACGGTTTTAGGGTGGGCTCGGGGGTCCGATTGTGTTGTAGGCCAAAAATCGACTGAGGAATGCCAGGGAGGTTATGGATCATTCCAGTGTGGTCTGTTTAATTTTTCGTGGCCATTTGGGTGGACAAACTATCAAAACGGCGTGAATGAGGCATTTTCGATCCAAATCGGTGTGCTATAACCCACGGTTTTGGGTGTGGGATCGGTGTCTGGATGTGCTGTGGGGCAAAAAATTGACCGGGGCATGCCAGAGAGGTTGGGGATCATTCCAGTATGGTCGCGATTAATTTTTTATGGCCATTTGGGTGGACCAACGAGTGAAATGGCTACGAACGAAGTAATTTTAGGCTAAATCGATGTGCTATAGACCAAGGTTTCGAGGGTGGGCCAAGGATTCGAGCATGCAATGGGCCAAAAATCAACTGGGGTGTGCCAGGGAGGCTGGGGATCAACACAGTATGGTTCTTTAATTTTTTATGGCTATTTGGGTGGACAAACGGGCAAAACGGCCCGAATGGGGCATTTTCAGACCAAATTAGTGTGCTATAGCCCACGGTTTTAGGGGTGGGCCTGGGGTCCAGGTATGTTGTACACCAAAAATCGACTGGGGTGTGCCAAGGAAGTTGGGGATCATCCCAGTGTGGTTCGTTTAAATTTTTGTGTCCATTTGGGTACACAAACGGTGCGAACGAGGCATTTTTTAGGCCAAATCGGGTGTGTCATAGCCCTCAGTTTCGGGGGTGGGCCCAGGGTCCGGGTGTGCTGCGGGACGAAAATTGATCGAAGCTTTCCAGGGAGGTTGAGGATTATCATAGTGTGGTTCGTTTAATTTTCTGAGCATATTTGGTTAGACAAACAGGCAAAATGGCCCGAGCAGGGCATTTTCGGGTCAAATCGGTGCACTATAGCACATGGTTTTAGGGGTAGGCCTAGGATCGCGGGCGTGCTGTGGGCCCAAAAATCGACTGGGGCATGCCAGGTAGGTTGGGGATCATCCCAGTGTGGTTCGTTTAATTTTTCGTGGGCATTTGGATGGACAAACAGACGAAACGATGCGAATGGGTCATTTTTAGGCAAAAATTAGTGTGCTATTCCCCACGGTTTCAGGGGCGGGCCTAGGGTCCGGGCGTGTTGTGTGCCTAAAATCGACCGGGGCGTGACTCAAGGGTTGGGGATTATCCAGTGTGTTCCGTTTAATTTTTCGTGGCCTATTGGGTGGACAAACAGGCAAAATTGGGAGAACGGGGCATTTTTAGGCAAAATCAGTGTGTGCTATTACCCACGGTTTAGTGGTGGGCCCGGGGTTCAGGTGTGTTGTGGGCCCAAAAATTGATTGGAGCATTCCAGGGAGGTTGGGGATCATCCTAGTGTGGTCCATTAATGTTTTCGTGGCTATTTGGGTGGACAAATGGGCATACCGACGTGAACGGGGCTTTTTCGGGCCAAATCAGTGTGACCCCACGATTTTGGGGGTGGTTCTGGGGTCCGAAACGTGCTGTGGGCCGAAAATCGACTGGGGCGTGCCAGGGAAATTGAGGATTATCCCAGTGTGGTCCGTTTAATTTTTCGTGGCCATTTAGGTGGACAAACGGGAGAAACGGCGCTAACTGGGTATTTTGGGCCAAATAAGTGTGCTATAGCCCACGATTTCGTTGGTGAGACTAACGTACGGGCGTGTTGTGGTCCAAAAATGGATTGGGGCTTGATAGGAAGGTTGGGGATCATCTCAATGTGATCCGCTTAATTTTTCATTGCCATTTGGGTGGACAAACGGGCAAAACGGCATGAACTGGGCATTTTTGGGTCAAATAGGTGTGGTATAACCCATGATTTAGGGGGTTGGTCTAGGGTACGGGTGTACTGTGGGCCAAATATCGATCGAGAAGTGCCAGGGAGGTTGTGGATCATTCCAATGTGGTCCGTTTAATTTTTCCTGACCATTTGGGTTGACAAACTATTGAAACGGCGTGAATGGGGCATTTTTGGGCCAAATCGGTGTGCTATAGCCCACGGTTTGGGGTGTGGACCGGTGTCCAGACGTGCTGTGGGCAGAAAATTGACCGGGTCGTGCCAGGGAGGTTGGGGATCATTCCAGTGTGGCTCGTTTAATTTTTTGTGGCCATTTGGGTGGACCAACGGGCGAAATAGCACAAACGGGGCATTTTTAGGCTAAATCAGTGTGCTCTAGCCCATGGTTTCGAGGGTGGGCTCGTGGTTCGAGCGTGTGATGGCCAAAAATTGATCGAGGCGTGTCAGGGATATTGGGGGATCATCCCAGTGTGGTCCTTTAATTTTTTTTTTCCATTTGGGTGGACAAACGGGCGAAACAGCCAGAACGGGGCATTTTCAGGCCAAATCAGTGTGCTGTAGCCCACGGTTTCAGGGGTTGTCCTGGAGTCCGGGAGTGCTATGCACCAAAAATTGACCGAGGCATGCCAGGGAGGTTGGTGATCATCCCAGCGTGGTTAGTTTAATTTTTATTGGCCATTTGGGTGGACAAACAGGCGAAACGGTGCGAATAGGCAATTTTTTAGGCCAAATCGATGTGCTATAGCCCTCGGTTTTGGGGGTGGGCCCAGGGTCCGGGTGTGTGGTCGTCCAAAAATCGATCGAAGCTTTCCAGGGAGGCTGGGGATCATCCAGTGTGGTTAATTTAATTTTACGTGCATATTAGGGTGGACAACGGGGTGGAACAACCCGAGTAGGGATTTTCGGACTAAATCGGTGTACTATAGCCATAGTTTTGGGGATGGGCTTTGGATGCGGACGTGTTGTGGGACGAAAATCAACTGGGGTATGCCAGGGATGTTGGGGATCATCCCAGTGTAGTCCGTTTAATTTTTCTTAGGTATTTGGTTGGGTAAATGGGCGAAACGGCTCGAATGGGGCATTTTTAGGTCAAATCGGTGTGCTATAGCCTTCGATTTCAAGGGTTAGATCAGGGTCCGGGCATGCTGTAGGCCGAAAATCGACCGAGGTTCCTAGGAATGTTGGGGATAGTCCCAGTATGGTTCGTTTAACATTTTGTCGCAATTTTGGAGGACAAACGGGCAAAACGGTGCGAAATGAGGCATTTTTGGGCCAAATCGGTGTGCTATAGCCCTCGGTTTTGGTGGTGGGCCCAAGGTCCGAATGTGCTATGGGCCAAAAATCAATAGGACCTTTCTATGGAGGTTGGGGATCGTCCCAGTGTGGTTCGATTAATTTTTTGTGCCTATTTGGGTGGATAAACAGGCAAAACGGCCCGAGCAGGGCATTTTCGGGCCAAATCGATGTACTATAACCCATTTTTCGTGGGTAGTCCTGGGGTGCGGACGTGTTAGGGCTTCAAATTGACCGGCGTGTGACTCAGAGGTTGGGGATCATCCCAATGTGGTCCATTTAATTTTTATGGACATTTGGGTGGACGAATGGGCAAAACGGGGAGAACTGGCCATTTTTGGGCAAAATCAGTGTGCTATAGCCCATGGTTTTGGGGGTGAGCTCAGGGTTCGGGTGTGCTGTGGGCCAAAAATTTATCGGAGCATGCCAAGAAGGTTGGGGATCATCCCAGTGTGGTTTCTTTAATTTTTTGTGGCCATTTGGGTGGACAAATGAGCGAACGGCGCGAACTGGGAATTTGTACGCCAAATTGGTGTGCTATAGCCCACGGTTTCAGGGGTGGGCCTGGGGTCCGGGTGGGCTGTGGGCTGAAAATCGATCAAGGCATTCCAGGGAGGTTTGCATCGTCCAGTGTGATCCATTTAATTTTTCATGGCCATTTGGGTGGACAAACGGGAAAAATAACGTGAACGGGGCTTCTTCGAGCCAAATCGGTATGACCCACAATTTTTGGGGTGGTCCCGAGGTCCGAATGTGATGTGGGCCAAAAATTAACCGAGGCATTCCAGGGAGATTGAGGATCATCTCAGTGTGGTCCGTTTAATTTTTGCGGCCATTTAGGTGGACAAACAGCCGAAACGGGGACTTTTAGGCCAAATAAGTGTGCAATAGCCCACGATTTTGGGAGTGGGACTAAGGTACGGGCGTGTTGCGGGTCAAAAATCGACTGGGGCTTGCCAGGGAGGTTGGGGATCATCCCCGTATGGTCCGTTTAATTTTTCGTGGCCATTTGGATGGACAAACATGCAAAACGGCGTGAACGGGGCATTTTCGGGTTAAATCGGTGTGCTATAACCTATGATTTTAGGGGTTGGTCTGGGGTACGGGTGTGCTGTGGGCCAAATATCGACTGGGGTATGCCAGGGAGGTTGGGGGATCATCTCAGTATGATCCGTTTAATTTTTTGTGGGCCATTTGGGTGGACCAAACGGGGAAACGGTGCGAACAGAGTATTTTCAAGCTAAATTGGTGTGCTATAGCCCACGGTTTTGGGGGTGGGGTTGGGGTCCGAGCGTGTTGTGGGCCGAAAATTGACTAGGGCATGCCAGGGAGGTTGGGGATCGTTCCAGTATGGTTCGTTTAATTTTTTGTGGACATTTGGGTAGACCAAACGGCTGAAACGGCGCGAATGAGGCGTTTTCGGGCCAAATCAGTTTTCTATAGCCCACGGTTTTGGGGTGGGCCCGGGGTCCGAGTGTGCTAGGAAGAAAATTGATCGGGGCGTGCTAGGGAGGTTAGGATCATTTCAGTGTGGTTCATTTAATTTTTCATGGGCATTTGGGTGAAAAAACGGGCAAAACGGGGAGAATGAGGCATTTTTTTGGCAAAATCAGTGTGCTATTGCCCACGGTTTAGGGGTGGGCCCGGGGTTCAGGTGTGTTGTGGGCCAAAAATTGATCAAAGCATGGCAGAGAGGTTGGGGATCGTCCCAGTGTGGTCCATTTAATTTTTTTGTGGCTATTTGGGTAGACAAATGGGCATACCGGCAGTGAACGGGGCTTTTTCGGGCCAAATCGGTGTGACCCACGATTTTGGGGGTGGTCCCGGGTACGAATGTGCTGTGGGCCGAAAATCAACCAGGGCATGCCAGGGAGATTGGGGATCATCCCAGTGTGGTCCGTTTAATTTTTTCGTGGCCGTTTAGGTGGACAAACGGGCGCGAAACGGCGCTACTGGGCATTTTGGGCCAAATAAGTGTGTTATAGCCCACGATTTTGGTGGTGAGACTAACGTACGAGAGTTTTGTGGTCCAAAAAATTGATTGGGGCTTGCTAGGAAGGTTGGGGATCATCTCAGTGTGGTCCCGCTTAATTTTTCATTGCTATTTGGGTGGTCAAACGGGCAAAACGGAGTGAACGGGGCATTTTTGGGTCAAATAGGTGTGGTATAACCCATGATTTTGGGGGTTGGTCTAGGGTTCGGGTGTGCTGTGGGCCAAATATCAACTGAGAAGTGCCAGGGAGGTTGTGGATCATCCCAATGTGGTCCGTTTAATTTTTCCTGACCATTTGGGTTGACAAACTGTTGAAACGGCGTGAATGGGGCATTTTTGGGCTAAATCGGTGTGCTATAGCCCACGGTTTGGGTGTGGCTCGGTGTCCAGACGTGCTGTGGGCAGAAAATTGATCGGGCCGTGCCAGGGAGGTTGGGGATCATTCCAGTGTGGCCCGTTTAATTTTTTGTGGCCATTTGGGTGGACCAACGGGCGAAATTGCACGAAAGAGGCATTTTTAGGCTAAATCAGTGTGCTCTAGCCCATGGTTTCGGGGGTGGACCCGGGGTTTAAGCGTGTGATGGGCCAAAAATCGACCGGTGCATGTCAGGGATGTTTGGGGATCGTCCCAGTGTGGTCCTTTAATTTTTTTGGCCATTTGGGTGGAAAAACGGGCGAAACGGCTAGAACGGGGCATTTTCAGGCCAAATCGGTGTGCTGTAGCCCACGGTTTCAGGGGGGTGCTCCCGGAGTCTGGGTGTGCTGTGCACCGAAAAATTGACCAAGGCATGCCAGGGAGGTTGGTGATCGTCACAGCGTGGTTCGTTTAATTTTTATTGGCCATTTGGGTGGACAAACGGGCGAAACGGTATGAATGGGGAATTTTTAGGCCAAATGGATGTGCTATAGCCCTCAGTTTTGGTGGTGGGCCCAGGGTCCGGGTGTGCTGTGGTCCAAAAATTGATCGGAGATTTCCAGGGAAGGTGGGGATCATCCAGTGTGGTTAATTTAATTTTACGTGCATATTTGGTGGACAAACTGGCGGAATGGCCTGAGCAGGGATTTTTGAACTAAATCGGTGTACTATAGCCCATGGTTTTGGGGGTGGACTTTGGGTGCGGGCGTGCTGTGGGACGAAAATCGACTAGGGCATGCCAGGGATGTTGGGGATCGTCCCAGGTGGTCCGTTTAATTTTTCTTGGGCATTTGGTTGGGCAAACGGGCGAAACGGCTCGAATGGGACATTTTCAGGTCAAATCGGTGTGTTATAGCCTACAGTTTCAGGGTTAGCTCAGGATCCGGGCATGCTTTAGGCCGAAAATCAACCGAGGTTTCCTAGGGAGGTTGGGGATAGTCCCAGTATGTTCGTTTAATATTTTGTGGCCATTTGTGAGGACAAACGGGCAAAACGGTCTGAATGAGGCATTTTTTGGGCCAAATCAATGTGCTATAGCCCTCGGTTTTGGGGGGTGGGACCAGGGTCCGGGTGTGCTATGGGCCAAAAATCAATCGAAGCTTTCCACGGAGGTTGGGATCATCCCAGTATGGTTTCATTTATTTTTCGTGCCCATTTGGGTGGACAAATAGGCGACATGGCATTTTCGGGCCAAATCGATGTACTATAGCCCATTGTTTCGTGGGTTGGTCCTGGGGTGCGGACGTGTTGGGGCCTAAAATTGATCGTCACATAACTCAGAGGTTGGGGATCATCCCAGTGTGGTCCGTTTAATTTTTGTTGCCCATTTGGGTTGACAAATGGGCAAAACGGGGAGAACTATGCATTTTTGGGCAAAATCAGTGTGCTATAGCCCACGGTTTTGGGGGGTGAGCTCGGGGTTCGGGCGTACTGTGGGCCAATAATTTATCGAAGCGCGCCAAGCAGGTTGGGGATCATCCCAGTGTGGTTCCTTTAATTTTTCGTGGCCATTTGGGTGGACAAATGAGTGGGACGGTGCAAACTGGGAATTTTTTGCCAAATCGGTGTGCTATAGCCCACAGTTTCAGGGGTGGGCCAGGGTCCGGTGGGCTGTGGGCTCAAAATCAATCGGGGTGTGCCAGGGTGGTTTGGGATCGTCCCAGTGTGATCCATTTAATTTTCATGGCCATTTGGGTGGATAAAACGGGCAAAATAATGTGAACAGGGCTTCTTCGAGCCAAATTGGTATGACCAACGATTTTTGGGGTGGTCCCGAGGTCCGAACGTGATGTGGGCCGAAAATTGACCGGGGCATTCCAGGGAGATTGGGGGATCATCCCAGTGTGGTCCGTTTAATTTTCATGGCCATTTAGGTGGACAAACAGCTGAAATGGGGTATTTTAGGCTAAATAAGTGTGCAATAGCCCACGATTTCGGGAGTGGAACTAAGGTACGGGCGTGTTTGTGGGTCAAAAATCGACCGAGGCTTGCCAGGGAGGTTGGGGCATCATCCCCGTATGTTCGTTTAAGTTTTTGTGGCCATTTGGATGACAAACGTGCAAAACGGCGTCAACGGGGCATTTTTGGGTTAAAAATCGATGTGATATAACCTACGATTTTGGGGGTTGGTCTGGGGTACGGGTGTGCTGTGGGCCAAATATCAACTGGGGCATGCCAGGGAGGTTGGGGATCATCCCAGTGTGGTCCGTTTAATTTTTTGTGGCCAATTTGGGTGGACAAACGGGGGAAACGGTGCGAACAAGGTATTTTCGGGCCAAATTGGTGTGCTATAGCCCACAGTTTTGGGGGTGGGGTGGGGGTCCGAGCGTTCTATGGGCCAAAAATTGGACTAGGGCATGCCAGGGAGGTTGGAGATCATGCCAGTGTGGTCTGTTTAATTTTTTGTGGATATTTGGGTAGATAAACGGATGAAACGGCACGAATGAGGCATTTTTTGGGCCAAATCGGTTTTCTATAGCCCACGGTTTTGGGGGTGGCCCCGGGGTCCTGAGCGTGTTGTAGGAAGAAATTGATCGGGGCATGCTTGGGAGGTAAGGGATCATTTCAATATGGTCCGTTTAATTTTTCGTGGGTATTTGGGTGGACAAACGGGCAAAAAAGCTGCGAACGGGGCATTTTTGAGCTAAATAAGTGTGCTATAGCCACGATTTTGGGGTGAGACTAACGTATGGGTGTGTTGTGATCCAAAAATCAATCCGGGCTCGCTAGGGAGGTTGGGGATCATCTCAGTATGGTTCGCTTAATTTTTCATGGCTATTTGGGTGGACAAACAGGCAAAACGGCGTGAACGAGGCATTTTTTGGATCAAATAGGTATGGTATAACCCATGATTTTGGGGGTTGGTGTAGGGTACGGGTGTGCTGTAGGACAAATATCGATCGAGAAGTGCCAGGGAGGTTGTGGATCATCCCAATGTGGTCCATTTAATTTTTCCTGTCCATTTGGGTGGACAAACTATCGAAACGGCTGTGAACGGGGCATTTTCGGGCCAATCAGTGTGCTATAGCCCACGGTTTTGGGGGTGGGCCCGGGGTTCAAACGTTCTGTGGACCAAAAATTGACCTTGGTGTGCCAAGGAGGTTGAGGATTGTTCCAGTGTGGTCCATTTAATTTTTCATGGCCACTTGGGTGGGGAAACGGGCGAAATGGCACGAACAGGGCATTTTCGGGCTAAATCGGTGTGTTATAGCCCACGGTTTTGGGGGTGGGCTTGGGTTCGGGTGTGCTATGGGCTAAAAATCAACTGGGACGTGCGAGGGAGATTGGGGATCATCCCAATATGGTCCGTTAATTTTTTGTAGATATTTGGCTGGACAAACGAGCGAAACGGAGCAAACGGG